>OX377622.1:50499753-50712253 GCA_947397865.1 Polietes domitor | reverse complement strand
AAGCAGGCAAACCCAGTCACTCGTCCGCTAAGGACTTCAGACCAATCAGCCTGTCATCCTTCCTCCTTAAGACAATGGAACGTATCTTAGATGCACATCTAAGAGATAGCATAGATAACAACCTAATAAGTGACGCACAGCATGCCTATCTCAAAGGCAAATCTACTGAGAGCGCACTTCATGAGGTTGTAAGTTACATAGAAAGAAATCTAGAATTGAAGGAGTATACCCTTACAGCATTTCTAGACATAGAAGGAGCCTTTAATAACATTGAATCCGAAACCATCAGTAGCGCTCTAAGGGATCTTCACGTTCCGAACTTCATCGTCGAGTGGATAGACTCGATGCTAAGGCATCGTATTATCAATTCGACTCTGGGGATCGGAATGATTCGGAAACTGGTGACAAGGGGAACACCACAGGGAGGGGTCCTATCCCCACTCCTGTGGCTACTCGCTGTGAACAGTATCCTCAGATCCCTTTCTGATGATGGCAATAAGGTAGTTGCATATGCCGATGATGTATTTATTTTGTAGGGGGAAAAGTTTTACCAACTATCAGCGACTTAATGCAAGGAGCACTGAGGAAATTATCAGGATGGGCTAGTAGTAGTGGTCTAGGCAATAATCCTAGAAAAACAGAACTAGTTCTTTTTACAAGGAAATACAACATAGATCCATTCAGGAAACCAGTACTGGATGGTACCGAACTCCCACTTTCACAGGAGGCTAAATATCTTGGGGTGTTTTTAGATCGCAGGATAAACTGGGTAGGAACACTGAAGAGAGATTTAAGAAAGGCCTAAATGCTCTTTACATGTGCAGGAACTCCATAGGCAAGAGCTGGGGTCTGAAACCGAAAGTTGTAGATTGGATCTACCGGTCGGTAGTCAGACCCATTACTACCTATGGCTTTTTAGTATGGTGGAGAGCCATGAGAAATGGGAAACTATTAGCGAAACTAACCAAGACACAGAGACTAGCTAGTCTGAGTATCACGGGAGCCCTCAAAAGCACACCGCAGTCAGCATTGGATGTATTGTTACACCAGCTACCTCTGGATCATTTCACGGAGATGGCTGCTGCAAAAAGCGCTTTTAGGCTCAGAGAATCAGGCTACTGGAAGAGTAGACCATACGGTCATGCGACCGTTTTTCAAAGAAATGGGGAAAACTTACAACCAGAACACGTCTTCAACGAAGGTACCGACTACTTGGTACCGGTTCTGGACTTCTCAACAGTACTACAGAAAATTATACCAAAAAGAGCAGATTGGGACAATGGCGAGCCCTTCACAGGCTTGGCTGTCTACACTGACGGCTCTAAGATGGATATAGGCAAAGGTGCGGGTTTCTACATTGAATCTCTACAGATACGTAAATCTTATAGACTCAACGATAACTGTAGCGTTTATCAAGCTGAAATCCTTGCAATAAAAAAAGCAGCAGAATTTCTAGTGGAGATAGATATTCCGGCTGAGACAGAGATAAACTTTTACATAGATAGTCAGGCAGCCATTAAATCAATCATGTCGCATAACGTCAAATCAAAGCTTTTGCTGAGTTGCAAGCGCTCGCTAGATGACCTCAGAAACCATGTGGTCCGTCTCTGCTGGGTTCCCGGGTATAGCAATATCAGTGGGAACGAAATAGCAGATAGAGCACATTTTATGCACGTGCCCTTCTCTCTGTGTACGTAGGAAGAAATACCTAGGAGATTATTTAATTAGGAACATTGATGAAATCGCAACCCGCACCATCCAGGACCTGCTGAGATTCTCGAAGGGTTTGGACTGGATTATGGGTGGTTTCTGATTTCTGAATCACACTGATGACAACATTGAATCCTGTAACAGTAAAAATGGGAACCATAAGGTATGCTAAAGTCAAGCTACCCAGAGGTATCGCCGTTTTACTCATAGGACATAACAATTACAAGGAAGAAAGAGTATTACCTGACAAATACACAGTCAAACTAAACTCGACTTCCAGCTCATTCACTCACTCCTATTCCATCACAACCCATATTCCCGCTTTCCCTCTACCCCCCCCCCCCCCCCTCAGCCCCTATCCTCTCATCTAATTTATCTTTTTATATACTTATTTTTTCAGGTACAAGGATATGTACAATGGATCCATTAGGGTCTCCGAGTGCACGGATTGCGTAAGCTTTCCGGTCCTTTAAACCAAACCAAACCAAGTTCTGTAGATCAAGGACGAACGCTATTTAATTTGAATCAAATCGGTTCAGATTTATATATACCCCCATACAAATGTCACTCCCGATTTCACTTTTTCCCATCTAGAAACCACATATTGTTCCCGATTTTCTTTAACTTGGCTTAATACCTTATAATCCAACTAGAAATACCTTTGCTGAAAGTGGGTAATATGGGTTCAGATTTAGATATAGCCCCATACAAATGCCGCTCCCGATTTTACTTTTTCCGCTCTAGAAACCACATATTGTGCACGATTCTCTTTAAATTTGGCACAACATCTTATAATCAAACTATAAACACCTATGGTGAAAATGGGTAAAATTTAGAAATAGCCCCAATGTTGAAAGCGGATCACATAGTTTCAAGTTTCAATATACCCCGGTACAAATGTCCTTTCCGATTTAACATTTGGGTCAAACACATACATACATTTACAGGATACAAAAATACTTCCCGATTTCACTTTTTTACCGAATTGAATTGTAATGGGATGGAAAGTGAATGGTATCATAAAGTCGCCTTATTATTTGCTTATTTGTTTTTATAGAAAAAGCCCACTGTGATAACATACGAATCGAAAGTTATAAAAGAGAATACTATTTTTCCAAATACTGTTGAACTTCGATTAACCGTGATGCTCGGGACCGGGCTAATCACGGATAACCAAAAATCACGGTTAAAAGAGGTAAAATTTTACATGTATAAATTTTATTATTTTTATTTATTTTTGACAAAAACATGTAAATCTGCGTCTATAAATAACTTATCATATCTCTAGGAATACATACATTTATTTAAACAAATCTTTTATGGAAGTCTGTCTTATGCTTTTAGCTTTTGATTGTTCCACAAACTTCCAACAAATGAGTTTGTATGCGATATATTTGCATTTTATCTGGTTCTGAAATACTTGGACAATTAAAGTTAATGATTTAATCCAAGTCGTCTACAAACATCGTAGCAGACTCATAATCAGCACACTCCTTTTCTCCCGTAGATTTCAGTCCATGACGTTTTTTGAATTTATCCAACCCACCAAATGAATAAGTGCAAACCGAAACCATTCATATGTTGCGAAATCAACTTTTGGATTTTCGGATGTTTATACACTCCACGAGAGTATTATGGCTTTGTGCATTTGTTTGTAACGCCCAAAAGGAAGCGGGATAGACCCATTGTTAAGTATACCTATCGACTTAGAATCACTTTCTGAGTCGATTTAGCAATGTCCGTCTGTCTGTCCGTCTGTCCATCTATTGTTGTAATCAACTTACAGGTCGCAATTATAGTCCGATCTTACACAAAAATTGCCAGAAGTAAGTTTTGTGGATCAATGACGAAGCACTATTTAATTTGAGGCAAATCGGTTCAGATTTAAATATAGCCCCCATACAAATGTCGCTCCCGATTTGACTTTTTCCGTTCTAAAAACCACATATTGTACCCGATATTCTTTAAATTTTGCACAACATCTTATAATACAACTAGAAATACCTGTGCAGAAAGTGGGTAAGATCGGTTCAGATTTAGATATAGCCCCATACAAATGTCGCTCCCGATTTGACTTTTTCCGCTCTAGAAACCACATATTGTATCCGATTTTCTTTAAATTTGTCACAACATCTTCTAATACAACTAGAAACACCTATGCAGAAAGTGGGTAATATCGGTTCAGATTTAAATATAGCCCCCATACAAATGTCGCTCCCGATTTGACATTTTCCGATCTAAAAACCACACATTGTACCCGATATTCTTTAAATTTGGCTCAACACCTTATAATCTAACTAGAATCGCCTGTGACAAAAGCGGGCTAGATCGGTTCAGATTTAGATATAGTCTCCTTTCAAATGTCACTCCCGATTTGACATTTTCAGAGAAAATATTGATTTATTTATAATGTAGTGTAAGTCAACGTTTGAAACCCTATATTTTCCATTAGAAAATTCTTATGTATCTGTGATAATATATTTTCGTGTGTAAACAATCGCTTCTTTTTCTTTTTAAGTGAATCTCTGTCGATTTTCGTAATTTTAGCCAAGTGGGTTTATTAATGCTGTCATGCCAAAGGTTATGCTGCTATTGTTGGCATTATGTGCTTTTGTTATACCCTACACCACTTCGTGGTCAAGGGTATTATAAGTTAGTTTCGCGCCAAATGTTTGTAACACCAAGAAATAATCGAGCAAGACCCACCTTTAAGTATACAGATCGGCTTAGAATCACCAGCTGAGTCGATTTAACGATGTCTGTCTGTACGTCCGTCCGTCTGCTGTCCATCTAAGCTTGTTCGCACTCTACAGGTCGCAATTGTTGTCCGATTGTCATGAAACTTAGTAGAAGTTATTTTTTCTGACCAAGTATTGAATTTGGAGGAAATCGGTTCAGATTTAGATATAGCCTCCATACAAATGTCGGTCCCGATTTGACATTTTCCGCGCTAGAAACCACATATTGTACCCGATTTTCAAATGTCGCTCCCTATTTCACTTTTCCGCTTTAGAAACGACATATTGTACCCGATTTTCTTTAAAATTGGCAGAACATCTTATAATGCAACTAGAAACACGTATGCAAAAATTGGGTAAGATCGGTTCAGATTTAGATATAGCCCCCATACAAATGTCGCTCCCCATTTGACATTTTCCGCTCTAGAAACGACATATTGTACCCGATGTTCTTTCAATTTTGCAGAACATCTTATAATCCAACTAGAAACACGTATGCAAAAATTGGGTAAGATCGGTTCAGATTTAGATATAGCCCCCATACAAATGTCGCTCCCGATTTGACATTTTCCGCTCTAGAAACCACATATTGTATCCGATTTTCTTTAAATTTGTCACAACATCTTCTAATACAACTAGAAACACGTATGCAGAAAGTGGGTAATATCGGTTCAGATTTAGATATAGCCCCCATACAAATGTCGCTCCCGATTTGACATTTTCCGCTCTAAAAACCACATATTGTACCCGATATTCTTTAAATTTGGCTCAACACCTTATAATCTAACTAGAATCGGCTGTGGCAAAAGCGGGCTAGATCGGTTCAGATTTAGATATAGTCTCCATTCAAATGTCACTCCCGATTTGACATTTTCAGAGAAAATATTGATTTATTTATAATGTAGATATATGTATGTAAGTGTAAGCCAACGTTTGAAACCCCATATTTTCCATTAGAAAATTCTTATGTATCTGTGATAATATATTTTCGTGTGTAAACAATCGCTTCTTTTTCTTTTTAAGTGAATCTCTGTCGATTTTCGTAATTTTGGCCAAGTGGGTTTATTAATGCTGTCATGCCTAAGGTTATGCTGCTATTGTTGGCATTATGTGCTTTTGTTTATTATATCACGTTGTTTAAATGTTTGTGAGTGGGTATGTATGTCATACCATAAATATTTAGTAAGTTATTGCAGGATATAAATGTCGATAATTTCACAAAATCCAATTTCACACGTACACTCAGAGAAAACCTCTAGTGTCAAATAAGTACCAATGAACTAAATCTGAAGAAAAATTCCCCGTCTATGTATCCAAGTCATAACGATTTTTCAATTTGCCAAACTTTCGATGTAAGTTCCAATGAAATAATTTCCGATAAAATTGAAATTACACCCAACATTAAAAAGTGAAACAACTGTCACTGGTGAAAAATGAAATAAGTCCCAATATATGGGGGTTATCTCTTAATAAAACGATATGTTCCCATGAAATGAATTAAGTCCCAAATCAAATGCATGGGTATAATTATTATAGTAGACAGCGAATTATATGAAAAAGCTTATTTTGAACGGATGGTTATACCGTAAAATATTTTTTTTAAATAGTTGTTACACTTGAACCGAGTTATATACTTCTGAAACGTTACGCAAAATGGAGAGAATTGGCGTTTTTAGTGTTTCATTTTCTCATCCTTTTGCCCATTCACATAACTAAATAGGATTCGCATCCTATGATAACGTTATAAGTGTCAAATTAAAGACGATAATATCTTTTAAAACAAGTAAGGAACGGCTAAAGTCGAACGGGGCCGACTATGATACTCCCCACTGTCTAACCCATTATAATTCAATTCGGTAAAAAAGTGAATTCGGGAATGGATTTTCGTATAGGGCCTAATCATGGCCGACCAATTTTAAGCCGACAAGCCGCCGTCGTACAGTGGTTCAGAGTTAAAATCCATCGGGGAAAATTCAATAACTTTTGTTCTAGTAGACATTTTTGAGTTCTATAAAAACCTAAAATAGACAAGGACCCAAGGATTTTGAGATGTTAACATTAAAAATCGGGAAATCAGATGTATTTTAGAAATCGGCCCAAAGTTGACTACTTTTCGTTTCTTTTCGATTTAAAAGAAAATTAAAATTTATATATTTTTGTTTTTATGTTTTTTAACATATATTTACGTATCTGTTTATAATGCGAAGAAAAAATTTTAATTTTTTTGTATTACAGATTTTCACGTTTTTAAGACTTTTAAAATTGAAAAAACGTATTTTTTACTTTGTCACATATTTTAAGAGATTTTGCACTCAAATTGTTATTATTTATTATTAGATATTGTGGTTCCTTAGCTTTATTATGATGTCAAAACTATGTTTGTGCCAAATATAGTTTGTTTGTAATAATATTTTAAAAAATATCCTTTTTGAACAAATGTCTGACTTTGGACCAACACAACTTTTTTCCTTAATTTTTCCTTCAAAAGCCTTTAACAAAATATAGGATACATTTATGTCATTATGTCATATAGGATACATTAATGATTAATGCCGGACACATTCGAAATCGTTTAGCGATTTTTTTGTTTTTTAATGAACTAGAGTAATTCACCATCACCACTGGTAAAACCTAACGCCCAATTGGCTGGGGCAATATCATTATATGGACCGATATGTTCAACTTCCACAAAATATGTTCCTTGGTCGAGTATAACATACTGAGGAAGCTCATACCGAAATGATTCTAGGTGATATGTTTCGACCTGGTACGATTTTCTAATCAAAATCTGTAAAAGTATCTATCTTTTGAGAGCAGAAAAAGTCATATATAAACCGATCTGACGCCCTTTCACCATAGATATTTCTAGTTACAATATCCTACCAAATTTGATAAAATTCGATTAAATTATGTGGTTTCTAGAGCAAAATTAAAATCGGTAGCAACATTAGTATGAGAGCTACATATAAATCTGAACCGATTTGGCGCATTTGCACCAGAGTCATTTCTAGATGAAATGTGAGGTGATGTACCAAATTTGAAGAAAATCTGTTTCTAAAGGGGAAACAATCAAATCGGGAACGAAAATTTGTAAGAGTGTGATCCCAAGTCGATAGGTATAATAAAATAGAATCTACATCTTACATTCATACCTACTTTGAAAAAGATCTATATGGGTCTAATTTTTAATGTAGCGCTTTTACAAATGGGCCTCCATTTTTATACCCTCCACCTCCAGGATGGGGTATACTAACTTTGTCATTCCATTTGTAACACCTTGAAATATCGACCTGAGACTCTATAAAGTATATATATTCTTGATCGTCATAAAATTCTAAGACGATCTAGCTATGTCCGTCCGTCCGTGAAAGCACGCCAACATCTAAATGAAAAGAGCTAGGACGACCAAATTGAAACTGGGCGAAATCGGCCTAAAGGGAAACATTTTTCCCTCACAAGGACTAAAAATACCCATAATAACCCCTAATATTTTAGAGTATTTAAGCATACTTTTTCAATATGTCTGCTTGTACTTACTTGATATTGCGCATTCCCCCTATAACAACAACGTGATTTTTATACACTCCACGAGAGTATTATGTCTTTGTGCATTTGTTTGTAACACCCAAAAGGAAACGAGATAGACCCATTGTTAATTATACCGATCGTCTTAGAATCACTTTCTGAGTCGATTTAGCAATGTCCGTCTGTCTGTCCGTCCGTCCGTCCGTCCGTCCGTCCGTCCGTCCGTCCGTCCGTCCGTCCGTCCATCTATTCTTGTAATCACGATACAGGTCGCAATTGTTGACAGAACCAAATGAAACTTTGCACAACTATGTTTTTCTGGATAAGGACGAACGCTATTTAATTTGAAGAAAATCGGTTCAGATTTAGATATAGCCCCCATACGAATTTCACTCCCGATTTGACTCTTTTCACTCTAGATACCACATATTACAACAGATTTTCTTTAAAATTGGCAAAACATCTTATATTGTAACTAGAAACACCTGTGGTAAAAATGTGTTAGATCGGTTCAGATTTATATATAGCTCCCATACAAATTTCTCTCCCGATTTGACTTTTTCCGCTCTAGAGACCACATAATGTATCAGATTGTCTTCAGATTTGGTAAAACATCTTATATTTCCACTAGAAACACCCATGGTGAATATCGGTCAGATCGGTTCAGATTTATATATAGCTCCCATACAAATTTCGCTCCCGATTTAACATTTTCCGCTCTAGAAACCACATATTGTATCAGATTGTCTTCAGATTTGGTAAAACATCTTATATTCCCACTAGAAACTCCCATGGTGAATATCGGACAGATCGGTTCAGATTTATATATAGTTCCCATACAAATTTCGCTCCCGATTTGACTTTTTCCGCTCTAGAAACCACATAATGTATCAGATTGTCTTCAGATTTGGTAAAACATCTTATATTTCCACTAGAAACACCCATGGTGAATATCGGTCAGATCGGTTCAGATTTATATATAGCTCCCATACAAATTTCGCTCCCGATTTGACTTTTTCCGCTCTATAAACCACATATTGTATCAGATTGTCTTCAGATTTGGCAAAACATCTTATATTTAAACTAAGAACATCTATGGTGAATATAGGTCAAATCGGTTCAGATTTAGATATAGCCCCCATACAAATGTCGTTCCCGATTTGACATTTTCCTCTGTAGAAACCACATATTGTACTCGATTTTCTTTAAATTTGGCACAACATCTTATAATCTTACTAGAAACACCTATGCAGAAATTGGGTAAGATCGGTTCAGATTTAGATATATCCCCCATATAAATGTCGCTCCCGATTTGACTTTTTCCGCTTTAAATGCCACATATTCTAATCGATTTTCTTTAAATTTGGCACAACATCTTATAATCTAACTAGAAACACCTGTGGCTAAAGCGGGCTAGATCGGTTCAGATTTAGATATAGGCCCCATACAAATGTCGCTCCCGATTTGAATTTTGCGCTCTAAAAATCATATATTGTACACGATTTTCTTTAAATTTGGGACAACGTCTTATAATCCAACTAGAAACACTATGCTGAAATTGGGTAAGATCGGTTCAGATTTAGATATAGCCCCCATACAAATGTCGCTTCCGATTTTACTTTTGCCGCTTTAAAAGCCACATATTGTGCTCGATTTTCTTTAAATTTCGCACAACATCTTATAATCTGACTAAACAAAACTATGGTGATAGTGGGTAAGATCGGTTCAGATTTAAATATAGCCCAAATTCAAATGTTGCTCCCATAAGTTTAACCGATTTTGGCCAAACTATACATTTTATATTTCACCTATTTCGTTCCAGGTTTCAATATATCCTCATACAAATGTCCTTTCCGATATAAAATTTTTTGTCAAACACATACATTTACAGGATACAAAAAAACCTTCCCGTTTTCACTTTTTCACCGAATTGAATTGTATTCGGATTGAAAGTGGAGTGTATCATAGAGTCGGCCCCGCCCGACTTTAGCCTTTCCTTACTGGTTATTCGATAAGTTCGGCCGGGCCTATTTATACACTCCACGAGAGTATTATGGCTTTGTGCATTTGTTTGTAACACCCAAAAGGAAGTGGGATAGACCCCTTGTTAAGTATACCGATCGACTTAGAATCACTTTCTGAGTCGATTTAGCAATGTCCGTCTGTCCGTCTGTCTGTCTGTCCGTCTGTCTGTCCATCTATTGTTGTAATCAAACTACAGGTCGCAATTATAGTCCGATCTTAACAAAAATTGGCACAAGTAAGTTTTGTGGATTAAGGACGGACGCTATTTAATTTGAGGCAAATCGGTTCAGATTTAGATATAGCCCCCATACAAATGTCGCTCCCGATTCGACATTTTCCGCTCTAGAAACCACATATTGTATCCGATTTTCTTTGAATTTGGCACAACATCTTATAATCCAACTAGAAACACCTATGCAAAAATTGGGTAAGATCGGTTCAGATTTAGATATAGCCCCCATACAAATGTCGCTCCCGATTTGATATTATCCGTTCTAGAAACCACATATTGTATCCGATTTTCTTTAAATTTGGCACAACATCTTATAATCCAACTAGAAACACCTATGCAAAAATTGGGTAAGATCGGTTCAGATTTAGATATAGCCCCCACACAAATGTCGCTCCCGATTTGACATTTTCCGCTCTAGAAACCACATATTGTATCCGATTTTCTTTAAATTTGGCACAACATCTTATAATCCAACTAGAAACACCTATGCAAAAATTGGGTAAGATCGGTTCAGATTTAGATATAGCCCCCAAACAAATGTAGCTCATGATTTGACTTTAGCCGCTTTAGAAACCACATATTGTACTCGATTTTCTTTAAATTTGGCACAACAGCTTATAATCCAAGTAAAAAACCTATGGTGAAAGTGGCTAAGATCGGTTCAGATTTAGATATAGCGCAAATACAAATGTTGCTCCCAAATGTTTAACCGATTTTGGCCAAACTATACATATTATATTTCACCTATTTCGTTCCAGATTTCAATATACCCCATACAAATGTCTTTTCGATTTAAAATTTTTTGTCAAACACACACATTTATAGGATGTAAAAATACTGCCCGTTTTCACTTTTTCACCGAACTAAATTGTATTCGGATAGAAAGTGGAGTGTATCATAGAGTCGGCCCCGCCCGACTTTAGCCTTTCCTTACTTGTTTTTACTTGATATTACTACCACACATTTGGAAGTTTATCAAATTCTGCAGATTACATTATATTTCAACTAAGAACACAAACTATGATAGTCAAATATATGGCTCCATATTTTGGTATAACCCCCATACAAATTGCCCTCCCCAATTTCTACTCTATTATAGCTCTAGAACCCATTGTAGGATCTCGATGAATTTTTGAAAGTGATCTATATGGGCCCACTTTTTAATGTAGCGCCCTTATAAATGGCACCCAATTTTATTATTGAAAGTTTTTCAAATTTTGCAGATTATATTATATTTCAACTAAGAATACATACTATGAAAGTCAAATATAAGCGTCCATACTTTGGTAAAACCCTAATGGGGCCCTATTCAACTCTTTTACAGCTCCAGACACTACATATTGCATCGGATCTTGATTAAATTTTGCAGATCATGATATATTTCCAACTAGGAATACCTACTTTGAATGAGAACTATATAGGCCTGTTTTTTTTGGCACATGTCCCGAGTGTTGTTGTAGGCCCCCTTCAAATGTCCGTCAAACAGACCAGTAGTATACCAAAGTCATACCAAAGTATGGACATATGGGCATCACCCAAACAATTCTCATTGCAATTCAATTCGGTAAAAAATTGAAATCGGGAAGGATTTTTGCATCCTGTAAATGTATGTGTTTGACAAAAAATGTTAAATCGGAAAGGACATTTGTATGGGGGTATATTGAAACCAGGAACGATGTGGCTTTCACCATGTCTGTTTATTGGTGAAATTTAGTATGTAAAATTTGACCAAAATCGGTTAAACATTCGGGAGCAACAATTGTATGAGGGCTATATCTAAATCTGAACCGATCTTACCCACTTTCACCATAGGGTTTTTTGTTTGATTATAAGATGTTGTGCCAATTTTAAAGAAAAACGTGTACAATATGTGGATTTTAGAGCGGAAAAAGTCTAATCGGGAGCGACATTTGTCTGTGGGCTATATCTAAATCTGAACCGATCTTACCCACTTTAAGCACAGGTGTTTCAAGTTCAATTATAAAATCTTGTGCCAATTTTAAAGAAAAACGGGTACAATATGTGGATTTTAGAGCGGAAAATGTCAAATCGGGAGCGACATTTGTATGGAGGCTATATCTAAATCTGAACCGATCTTACCCAATTTTTGCATACGTGTTTCTAGTTGGATTATAAGATGTTCTGCAAAATTTAAAGAAAATCGGGTGCAATATGTCGTTTCTAGAGCGGAAAATGTCAAATCAGGAGCGACATTTGTATGGGGGCTATATCTAAATCTGAACCGATCTTACCCAATTTTTGCGTAGGTGTTTCAAGTTCAATTATAAAATCTTGTGCCAATTTTAAAGAAAATCGGGTACAATATGTCGTTTCTAGAGCGGAAAATGACAAATCGGGAGCGACATTTGTATGGAGGCTATATCTAAATCTGAACCGATCTTACCCAATTTTTGCATACGTGTTGCTAGTTGGATTATAAGATGTTCTGCCAAATTTAAAGAGAATCGGGTACAATATGTCGTTTCTAGAGCGGAAAATGTCAAATCGGGAGCGACATTTGTATGGGGGCTATATCTAAATCTGAACCGATCTTATCCAATTTTTGCACAGGTGTTTCTAGTTGGATTATAAGATGTTGTGCCAATTTTAAAGAAAATCGCGTACAATATGTGGTTTCTAAAGCGGGAAAAGTGAAATAGGGAGCGACATTTGTATGGGAGCAATATCTAAATCTGAACCGATCTTACCCAATTTTTGCATACGTATTTCTAGTTGGATTATAAGATGTTCTGCAAAATTTAAAGAAAATCGGGTACAATATGTCGTTTCTAGGGCGGAAAATGTCAAATCGGGAGCGACATTTGTATGGGGGCTATATCTAAATCTGAACCGATCTTAGCCAATTTTTGCATACGTGTTTCTAGTTGGATTATAAGATGTTCTGCCAAATTTAAAGAAAATCGGGTATAATATGTCGTTTCTAGAGCGGAAAATGTCAAATCGGGAGCGACATTTGTATGGGGGCTATATCTAAATCTGAACCGATCTTACCCAATTTTTGCACAGATGTTTCTAGTTGGATTATAAGATGCTGTGCCAATTTTAAAGAAGATTGGGTACAATATGTGGTTTCTAAAGCGGAAAAGGTGAAATAGGGAGCGACATTTGTATGGGGGCTATATCTAAATCTGAACCGATCTTACCCAATTTTTGCATAGGTGTTTCTAGTTGGATTATAAGATGTTGTGCCAAATTTAAAGAAAATCGGGTACTATATGTGCTTTATAGGGCGGAAAAAGTCAAATCGGGAGCGATATTTGTATGGGGGTTATATCTAAATCTGAACCTATTTCCTCCAATACCGATGGTCCTTGACCAGAAAAAATAACTTCTGCCAAGTTTCATGATAATCGGACAACAATTGCGACCTGTAGAGTGCGAACAAGCTTAGATGGACAGCAGACGGACAGACAGACATCGTTAAATCGACTCAGCTGGTGATTCTAAGCCGATCGGTATACTTAAAGGTGGGTCTAGCTCGATTATTTCTTGGTGTTACAAACATTTGGGGCGAAACTAACTTATAATACCCTAGCCCACGAAGTGGTGTAGGGTATAAAAAGAAAATAAATCATATATTTGAAATAAAATTCAAGGATTATGCGTATTTTTAGACCACTTGAAATACAAGAACCTTTCACACTTCTCTTATATTCACAAACGGGAGTTTCTCAATCTTTCAGATGATACCAAAGATATCAATGCGCTTTCAAAAACTCTCCCCTCAAACCACGCCCAAAAGTACCAACTTTGGACCAGTGTAAAACTAGAACCACGTACAACTTTGACCTAAGGTAAACGTCATATTACCTACAAGGACGTGTATAATATACGTATAAGACTGGATGATGCGGTCATACCCATAAATAAATACTGGATTGTTTAATGGTGATCTGCAAAATATTTTCTCGTTGCTTCAAACCGTCTATGAGCCAATCGCTCTTGAAAACACCTCTAAAAATAATACATTTGTCAGTTTCCTTCCTGGAGGCGCTCGCTATATATTTTCTTATGTCTATGGCTGGTCGCCATCCGAGGCAAATGGTCAACGGCGTCGATTTTTCTTCTGTCCATAAGAAATGTATGTGACACATTGGACGAACTTCGCCATTTTGCTGTGTTCGTAAAGTTTTTAATTAATTTGCTGCCCCTAATAAAAAAGTGGTATATTATAAACAAATTCGAACCGAAAAATATGGTTTTTAGCACTATGAAAATCCAGTTGAGCCCGTCATAAAAAACCGGGTTTCCCGGTTTTCCTAAAAACCGCGATTTTAAAAAAACCCGACAATCAGTCTCAGAAGAAAAACCCGGTTGACCCGGTTTTCTGTCTCGTGTTTGATCACTCTACTCAGAAATTAAAAAATAATGTAAAAAATTACATTTTTGTCTATATTAAAAACCGGTTATGTAAAAATCTAAAAACCGAAAACAGGGTTTTTGAAATTGTATATTTTCAAACAAGCAGAAAACCAGTTTCCTGAAAAATGTCGGTTTCTGACATCCCTACATTCGACGCTTAATGGACGTTCTTATAATGTTGTGGTGTTGTGACGATTTACTCTCGCCACGGTTCCAATTTGTATACCCTCCACGAGAGTATTATGTCTTTGTGCATTTGTTTGTAACACCCAAAAGGAAACGAGCTAGACCATCGTTTATTATACAGATCGGCTAAGAATCACTTTCTGAGTCGATTTAGCAATGTCCGTCTGTCTGTCCGTCTGCCCATCTATTGTTGTAATCAAACTATAGGTCGCAATTATAGTCCGATCTGAACAAAAGTTGGTAAAAGTAAGTTTTGTGGATCAAGGACTAACACTATTTAATTTGAAGAAAATCGGTTCAGATTTAGATATAGCCCCCATACAAATGTCGCTCCCGATTTGACTTTTTCAGCTCTAGAAACCACATATTTCACTCGATTTTCTTTAAATTTGGCACAACATCTTATAATTCAACTAAAGACACCCATCGTGAATGTGGGTAAGATCGGATCAGATTTACATATAATTTTTTTATATATATATAAATTTGCTCCCAAATGTTTAACTGATTTTGGCCAAACTTTAATTATTATATTTAATCTATAAACATACAGCGTAGATGCATGCAGATGTCCTTTCCGGTTTAAAATTTTTTTTCAAACACATACACTTACAGGATACAAAAATCCTTCCCGATTTCACTTTTTTACACAATTTAATTATAGTAGGATATCAAGTGGAGTGAATCATATCGTCGGCTCCGTCCGACTTTAGAATTTCCTTACTTGTTTCAAAGATGAAACTCGTTTAATAATTTTGCCGTTACTCTTGTAAAGGGAACTTTGTACATAGTTCCCTAGTCCGTTGTAATCTTTAAATAGTTGTTCTCCACTTTTGCATTGATGCAATGTGCTGCATCGATATCGATATATTTTATATATTTTAACAATCTTTAATACATTTTGGGAGGGGTTGAGAAAATATAATAAAGTGGAATTTCATTCGGAGTATACATTCCTCCGGCTGTGTATAAAGGAATTTTTTAAAATATGTACTTTTAGAGAATTCGGGCTGAAAGGGTTTAAAATCAAGCAAACGGCTATAGCTAGAATCATGAAATTCGCTTAGAACTGGTAAACATTTTTTGTTAAATGCTTTTGCTGTTTAATATTGCTTATTCCACCGTTGTATGATTGGTAACATCTAATGAATTCCAAGTTAATTCGACGAGAAATTTTCAATTTTGATGACAATTTATGAGCATATTTGGTATTGCAAAATATTAAGATAGGCGAAATTGATCGCCAGTAGTTTCTGACATAGACCGTGTGTGATTGGACATATACTCCAAAGTGTCTTTAACGAAAATTGGAATTTTAATAAAAAAAAAAATAAAAACAAAAATATTTTGAGTGCATATTTTATCGATCAGTATTACTCAAAGCACACAAAAAAGTAATATGTAGGTCCCGGATACACATTAGTGTGATTAGTGTTTAGTTGCCTCTCCAGGCGTCATATCGTCAACAGTTCTAGCACACCAACACATCATTTGGACGAAAATTGTTTGGCCCAAATAACACTACGTGTTGGCAATTGTGTTCGTCTATTTTTGGAAACAAACCCACATTTCCATTCGGCCTTCGGCTATTAAATATAAAAATAAAAACAAACAAAGAATTTTAAGTTTTTTTTTGTATGTAATGTATAATTCAGTTTTTCTCTTTCATATGTTTTGTTCAATATTTGGCTTTCAATTTCATGTATTTTTTGTTTTGTTTTGTTTTGCTTGTATTATAAATACTATTATTACTATTATTTCTTTTGTCATTCATTTTATTTGTTTTGTTATGTTTTGTTTAGCGCTGTTTTCTTTTGTGTTTTTTTTTTGTTCTGTTTTCTGTTCTGCTTTGTTTTCAGTTTTGAGTTACTCTTAATACAATTACACATATTTAAATGTTACATACTAATTATAATAGTGTTTTTTAAAAAAAGAAGAACTTAAATTACAATACTATTCGATATTTACATTTCCTTTCGATATGCCTAATTAAGAACTACAAATTAAACTCATTAAACGTTTCACATTTACTTTAGTTCACTTTCGCTTCTCTTTTTATTCGCTCTGACGCTTTTAATTGTCGTCGTCATTTGTGTGACTGTGTGACTATGTGTGTGTGTTTATGTGACTACAATTAGTAACTATTCGAATTTTATATAAGATGCCTTGTGTTTCTGCTTTGTTTCATTTCTTGGGTAAAGGGTTATCAAAAGAGAGCTATGTATTTGGCTTAAATGTATGTCAATTTAAATATGTATTCAGCATTTTATTCGAAATTTCTAAAATGTAGAGACCATTAATGCTTACAACAGTTCGATTTTGTTACAAACATCGAATTTTTTAAATTTTTGTGCTGTCAATCTTTCCATATTTTTGTGTACATAAAAGGATTTAATTAATTAAAAATCGACAATTAATGTAAATATCCATGCATGATTGAATGTTTATTCGAAAGGAATTAAGTAAAATTCTTGTCATAATTTCAGGAAAAATTTTAAATTAATTATCAATAATTACAGGTTAACAATAATTTTGCACACCTTCGAAAATTCAAAATATTCTAATGCAAATTCCGAAAGCGGTCGCAAATATTCAAACTCAAGGAAATAAAAAAGGGAAGAATGTACTGTAGGCTGGGTCAAGCTACTTGTGAGCTAAAAGCTCCTGAAACACCCCTAAAATCATGTTTTCCATGTAATTATATTATGTTGTATTCTCGTCCAATGTTTTTCTGATTCAATAGACCCTGGAAATCATTTCAAATATAAATTTTTATTCTTGTCTAAGAAAACTCTTTGTTATATTAATAGATTTTTAGATTGTTTTTTTTTAAGTGGCAGCTAAAAACTTGGAATCATTTTGTAAAATGATTTATTAAAAATAAATAGTAAGAATCAATTCCTTCTAATGATGATTGATGGGCGTCGATTTCCTTCCGATGTTCATCATTCGAATGAAAAACCACACAATATTATATATACGTTCAATAATTCGACCAATAATTTATTTAAAGACAATAATACAACAATAGCAACATATTTTTTTTTCACTTGTATGGCCAACATTTGCATGAGTGCTTTATATAAATCAGAATTGATTTTCTTCAACTTTAATAAGATCTGTTCATGACTCGCAAAACCCGTTTGTACCAAGTTTGTTGATATAGGATAATTGTTTGTTGTATATATAGATAATTTATTTAAAGACAATAATACAACAATAGCAACATATTTTTTTTCACTTGTATGGCCAACATTTGTATGAGTGCTTTATATAAATCAGAACTGATTTTCTTCAACTTTAATAAGATCTGCTCATGACTCGCAAAAACCGTTTGTACCAAGTTTGTTGATATAGGATAGCAATTGAGACTTTTTTGCTTAATCGATTCACATGTTACAATCACCAAGTTCATCGATATACTAACAAAATGGTCTATCACTCATCCTTTCGGGTGTTAAAAACAACTGCTCAATGACATACTACACTAGTGTAGGGAGGCGTATGAGTATTTTTTTTTTTTTAATTCCTCATACGTCCCAGTGTTTCCCCTATATTGTTGAAGCAATTGAACACTGCATGACGTTCAGTTAACAATTTGCATCAAAGTTATTTGTTTGTGGAAAAATGTTGAGCCGCCAGAGGGAAATATTTTACAAACGTTGCCCTTCCTCTGTCAAAAGTAAGGCTTGTAACGAACAAACTGTCTTAGTAGTTTTAGAGGAAAAGGTAGACTAAATGTTGTACATTTGTTGGAAAACAAAACGTCATTAGATTGCTTTACTCTCAAACTATTTTTACATGTAGCTAGCTGAATTCAAAGATGATAGCAGCAAGAAAAATATGTCGAACTGGGAGTATCCGATGTATTATAAAGAGATTAGGCCTTGGATTGAACACTTTCGTAGGATTTCTATTAATGTTGACCTTCGAATATGCCAAAAACAATCATTTAATTTCATCTTCGTAATCTGCAACCTAAACAATAAAATTTCGAACTAAAAAGAATAATTTTTGTTAGCAAATTTACATCATATTGTAGAATGAGTCCAAAATCAGCGGATGTTTAAAATTGTTCAGACATTAATTATACACTCCACGAGAGTATTATGTCTTTGTGCATTTGTTTGTAACACCCAAAAGGAAGCGAGATAGACCCATTGTTAATTATACCGATCGACTTAGAATCACTTTTTGAATCGATTTAGCAATGTCCGTCTGTCCATATATTGTTGTAATGAAATTACAGGTCGCAATGATAGTGCAATATTAACAAAAATTGGCACAAGTAAGTTTTGTGGATCAAGGACGAACGCTATTTAATCTGAGGCAAATCGGTTCAGATTTAGATATAGCCCCCATACAAATGTCGCTCCCGATTTGACTTTTGTCGCTCTACATATTGTACCCGATTTTGTTTAAATTTAGCACAACAACTTATAATCCAACTAGAAACACCTATACGGAAAGTTGGTAAGATCGGTTCAGATTTAGATATAGCCCCCAATACAAATGTCGCTCCCGATTTGACATTTTCCGCTCTAGAAACCACATATTATACCCGATTTTCTTCAATTTTGGCTTAACACCTTATAATCTAACTAGAAACACCTGTGGCTAAAGTTGGCTAGATCGGTTCAGATTTAGATATAGCGCCCATACAAATGTCGCTCCCGATTTGACTTTTGTCGCTCTAGAAACCACATATTGCAACCGATTTTGTTTAAATTTAGCACAACATCTTATAATCCAACTAGAAACAACTATGCAGAAAGTGGGTGAGATCGGTTCAGATTTAGAAATGTCGCTCCCGATTTGACATTTTCCGCTCTAGAAACCACATATTGTACCCGATTTGCTTTAAATTTGGTACAACATCTTATAATATAACTAGAAACACCTATGCAGAAATTGGGTAAGATCGGTTCAGATTTAGATATAGCCCCCATACAAATGTTGCTCCCAAATGTTTAACCTAGTTTGGCCAAACTATACATATTATATTTCACCTATTTCGTTCCAGGCTTCAATATACCCCCATACAAATGTCCTTTCCGATTTAACATTTTTTGTCAAACACATACATTTACAGGATACAAAAATCCTTCACGTTTTCACTTTATTACCGAATTGAATTGTATTCGGATAGAAAGTGGAGTGTATCATATAGTCGGCCCGGAACGACTTTAACCTTTCCTTACTTGTTTTAAAATCATTCTGTTGCTAAGTGTAAATTCAAAGGTCTAAAATGTTCGCAATCATTATTTTTTATTATTTTGAAATTTTGTCTAGAAATCTCCGTTGGAGCATAACGTTTTCCAATACTATGACTAGACCCTACAAAAATAATGATATTACCTCGAGCCCGCTGATTTTGGACTCTTAATACTACATAGTGTAAATTTTCTAACAAAAATTATTATTCAAACCTCAATATAAGGCTTATTAATATTACTTTTTTACTGCAGATTTTTCGAGGAATGGATAGGAACGTCATTCCTATTCTGTGACCTGACCAAGTTATTATTTTCTATGCTTCTTTTAAGAACATAATTATGGCATTCAAACAATACAAAGTAAAATGAAGTATGATGAGCTTAGAGAATTCTTGAGGGAAATTTTTGAACAATATGAATTATGAATTATTCTCTTCAATTACATTTTAACACAATTTGTGGAACTAGACTGCTTTCGGTGGAACTAGAATTGTTTTTGTCCAGATATAGAAAATTTCCGCATTTTATTCACGTATGTAACTTTTCGGAGTTAAAATGGGGTATAAAAAGTGCTCCATCAAAGTCAATGAGAATATTCCTCTGAATGTGTAGGCGAATTTGCCTTTTAGGACGAAGGGGGATACAAATGGTACCAACAAAAGTGTCGCAGCCAGAATTTTGTGTGGACGTCACTCAGACTTTCTAGACTAACAATATAAAACGATCTTTTCAAATTCATACTTTTAGGCTGAAATTGGGAAAAAATAAGAAAAATAGTACCAAGCAGCGGCTGTAACCAGAATCCAGAAAATCGTGCCGGCAATACTGTACAATGCATATCATGGTGGAGAGTAGATAAGAATTCAAAACTGAATGGTAGACGTAAAAATGTCTAACGTAATTAAAAGTTTTCAAAAAGAAAATAATCTTGTTTCTTAAGGGTTTTTTAAAAAAGATTTTTTTTTGAAAAAAAAATGTCCTAATTTTCTTCGAGACTGTTCCTTAATTACTGTTTCTATGTGAAAGTAAAATTGTCAAATCGAGCGCCCCGGTAGTCGAGTTGGTAGCGTGCTCGGCTATCAGCGTGGGGGTCGTGGGTTCGATTCCCACCAGAGGCTCTGGTCTGTCGCTGCATTAACTAGCTACAATGGTCTTAGTCACCCCGGCTCAATCCCTGGACCCAAAATTAGAGTATAAATTTACTTTGTATTGTAATTCATAATAAATAAAAATAAATAAAATAAAAAAATGTCAATAGTTATAGCCTTCAGAACTACCTTTAATTGGACATATAAACGTATGTAATTGGGCCTTCCAAAATGACAGTACATGTTTATAAAAGGTACCTTCGATACAAATCGTAATTTTAGTGAAACCTAAATAAAAAATACCTACAAAAATTATTATGCGTTGATTCAATGAATATTAGTTTAGGTCTCGGACTCAAAATTTTATTTTTGTTGCATACTGTTGTTTTTTCAAATTAGAATTACTTTTCGGGGAATTTCTATTGAGAGAAATCCAAAAAAGTTTTTGTGCAGTTAGAGAATTCATGTCTCCAGAATTAAATGACATTTTAACCGCCACGACAAATTGATGCTTAATAACAGACTATTTTATTTGTAACTCTAATTACAGAATATATTGAACCTTTTCACCTGAGCTGAGCAAATTCTGAGTTTGTGTCGGAACATTTAAACTCTATACATAGCGCTGATTTGATAACCCTTCTTTCATTACATTTAATATTGATATTGACTGTTAATGGACGCTTATGTTTATTTGGTTGCTTATTGTTTTGTTTTGTTTTTTATGTAAATGTAAATGTAAAAATACGTACACTTCATATATGTATGTTTTATAAAATGCAAAATTAAACAATAGAAATTCAAATTAAAAAAAAACGAAAAAAAAACAAAAACATAAATATTTCATTATTTGTATATATACAAAGAGCTGTGGGTTGAGTTGGGGAGGGGGAGGCTGCAGCATAAACACTATTAGCATTATCATTATTATTATCCTCCTCCTCGTCCGCCCCCACTCGTACATATGCATGTCGTGCATACGTACATACATACATACATATGTACACAACCGTACTGTACCGCGAACTATAGTAAGGTATGGCTTTGGTGGTTCTAACTCTAACAAGTTTTACGACAATTATACTGCTAATGCTCATTTTCTGTGTAAAAAAATGCCCTTAATGCGTTAATAACTTAAGACGATTGGGTGGGGAGGGGAGGTGAGGGTAGGATAGGGGATGTGGGAATGCTGGACGGCATAGGAACATTCGTCTTCTACACCGAGTAGGAGGAGGATGAGACAAAGGAGGTGTGCCCATCGCCCGGTCTTAAGTTATTCAAGGGTATCGACTTGTTAGAATTTATTGTCGCCGTCGCTGTCGCCGCTGTTGTTATTGTTGACGTCACAGTCGTCGCTGATGCCGACGCCGGCGTCGTCGCCGATTCTTTAATGTAATTACATGCCTCCAGTGACTGGCGCTTGATCATCATTTGACTGGATTTGACGGCAATCCATTCGTTGCGCTGCGCATCAAACCATGTCAAGCCCAGATTGTAGCGTCCGTTGAGATTTGCATGCTGACAATGGGAGAACCACCACCCACCCTCATAGTTAGCAGCACAGTGCGTCTGTGATATGTCGCGGTCCACGTCGATGGCCGAGAATTGCATACCCTGCTGGTAGTCCAATGCATCCGAGGCATTGCCACTATAGCCGCCAATATGCAAACGATAGCCATCGGAGCGCGACGATATGTAAAACTGGCTGTATTCGGCCAGCCAGACATTGTCGTAGATGTCTTGCATGAGTACGCGCAGCTGGGTGCAATTGTTTAGCGTCAAATGATGCAACTGTTCATTGCCCATCCAGAATTCGCCGGCCGGCGAACCGAAACCGTGGGCATAGTCCTCCCACGACCGATTGAAATCGGCACTGCCGTCATAGCGTCGCTGTATGCTCGTCCAGCCGTCCGCCGTGCAGTGAGCCATCTGCGGATGGCGATCACCAGTCGGCGCTATCAGATAGAGGCCATCGTTAGTTGCGGTCTCGGACGGTGTCACCTCACTGCAGTCCTTGGGCAGTTTGGCAATAATTGATTCAAATTGTTGTTCGACGTTTTCCAATTTCGCCACCAACGACTCGGCATTTTGAGCTGTCTCCTGCTGCTGCTGTTCCTGCTGCCTCTGGTGTCCAGTGACAAATGATGAGTTGTCACGATGATGCAGGGATTTCTAAAAATAAATGAAAAAAAGAAACGAGATAAAGAAAATCAGTTTTTTTTTTTTGGGGGGAAAAGTAAACGAAAAGCAAAGTGTGAACATAAATGGGAAGGAGGGCCAAAGAACTAAGTATGATTTGGAAAAAATACTCAGGGGAAATTTTTCAAAAATTACAATAATAAGAGTCATAACTTCTACACTTATGCAAGAATTTCAAAATGTCCTTCTGAAGTTTTTGAAGTAAACTTCTGTTTAACATGGCCAAAGGACTAACTATGCTTTGGAAAAAATACCCTAGAGGAAAATTAAAAAAAAATAACAATAATAAGAGTCATAACATCTACACTTATCCAGGAATTTCACAAGTTTTTGAAGTAAACTTCTGAATTTTAAATGGAAATTTGAATTGCTGTTGATATTTTTAAGTTTTAAAACGGATATTTCGAGTATTAATTTGAAAGGACACCCAATGCAATTTCGGTCGGAGAACTAAGATCACATTTGTAAGAATTTTAACTAAAACTCAGAAATAAATCTCCCCATGGATTTAATCATTTTCGCTTGTGATAGACCCAAAAATATGCTTTGAAATCCAACTGGTCACTAGAGGGCAGAGGGCACTAGAGGCTGCCCATGTGAGCAAAAAAAAAAAGTAAAAGCCAACCAAAACGATAAAACCTCAAACACAAAGAGTCTATTCAGGGAAAATGTCGAAGAACAAGAAGATGTTGAAAAAATCAACAAAAATATTACGAAAAACATAACTTAAAGCCTTAAAAGAGGCAACAATTTTGCATAGTATGAAAATAAAATATGCAAATATAAGCAAAAAATTTAGCATTTGCCCGGAAACGGTTTCAATAAAAGGCATAGCCTTAATATACAGGCAATGTGTTTCCGTTTCCCATAGAAGTCATTGTGCTGAAGCAGACCGGACCCACAAATAAATGAATATTTAGGAGTGGAGCTTGTCGTTTTTTTTTTTGCACATACGAAAAAAACTTTACATAATATTTGCGTAATTTAACACCCAAAAACTGATGCGTATCATTTAGATACGTTTTAGATTTGCCACCATTCACTACGTGGCAAATACGCCTGGCATTCGTGAGCTGATGAGAAGTCTGTGGAAAAATCTTTTTTGGATTTTTACAAACCTTCCAACCAATTCTTTTAAAAACTTTTAAAACCGACTACTATCGGTTGTCGAAGGTCAAGGACATCCACATCACAGCCTCCGGAATGTTAGATGCCACAAGGGCGATGTTCACACGGTGTCAAAGACAGACTTTTTTTGAAGGGTTTGTTCCCCGCATGACCATGAAAAGTCAGCAAAAATGTCATTGAATGATAAAAAAGGAACGGGAAAGGATGTCCCTAACAAGGACTTAATAAAAAGTACTTTCTAGTATTGAAGTAATTTTTTGAAAAAATAAAGGAAATCTCTCGCTCATTCATATTCTTAGAAATAGGGCACAAAGGGATACAAATGGTACAAATGAAGCAGCTAGGAAAACGAAATTTGAATAATATATCTTAGAATTTGAGTAATATGTACGATTTTTCAAAACTCGTACTTTTAATGGATAAAATGGAAAAGGGGGTATACAATTAGTACCAACTGGAATGACTGGAGTGAATATCAAATCTGGTGTATATATTCCTCAGACTCTGTACACACGTGGCATATTTTTTTTTGAAATTTGTATTCTCAGGGATAAAACCGGAAAAAGGGATAAAAATGGTACTAACCAAAGGACTGCAGTTTAATCGTGGAATCATGGAATTCTGACTATACATTCCTCTGACAGCGTACACAGAGGAATGAACTTTTATGAAGAAAATGGGGAGAAAGGAGATAAAAATGGTACCAAGAAAACGGCTGGAGCTAGAACGAAATTCGATGAATATGTTCCTCTGACTGCGTAAGCACCCAAAACAAAAGGATTTTTCACAAATTCGTACTGGTACCATCTATCTAAATGGCTGAAGTTGAAATCTCGAAATTCGGTAGATACATTCCTAATGACTGTGTACACGCGCAACATAAAGGAATTTTTCGAAATTTTTACTTCTCGGAAGAAAATAGGCGAAAGGGATAAAAATGGTACCATCAAAAATGGCTACAGCTCGAATGAAATTCTGTGTATATTTTACTCTGCCTACGTAGACGCTGACAACAAAAGGATTTTTCCAAATTCGTACTTTTAGGGATAAAATAAAAAGGGATAACAATGGTACCAACCAAACGGCTGAAGTTGAAATCATGCAATTCGGTGTAAACTTTTCTTTGGCTGTGTACACACGCAGCATAAAGGCAATTTTCGAAATTTGTACTTTTATAAAGAAAATGGGGCGGAAGGGGATAATAATGGTACTAACAAAATGGCTACAGCTAGAATGAAATTCTGTTCAAACGTTCCTTTGACTGCGTAGACACCCAAAACAAAAGGATTTTTCACAAATTCGTACTTTTAGGGATAAAATCTGAAAAAGGGATAAAAATGGTACCATCTAAACGGCTGAAGTTAAAATCTCGATATTCGGTAGATACATTTCTCTGACTGTGTACACGCGCAACATAAAGGAATTTTTCGAAATTTTTTACTTCTCGGAAGAAAATGGGCGAAAGGGATAAAAATGGTACCAACAAAAATTGCTACAGCTCGAATTCTGTGTATATTTTCCTCTGCCCACGCAGACGCTCAAAACAAAAGGATTTTTCCAAATTGGTACTTTTAAGGCATAAATTTGAAAAAAGGGATAAAAATGGTACCAACCAAACGGCTGTAGTGGAAATCATGAAATTCGATATAAACAATCTCCTGACTGTGTAAACGCTCCGCATAAAGGAACTGTACGAAATTTGTACTTTTAGGAAGAAAATGTTGAGAAAAAAATTTTTTTTTGATAATCGTACTTGTAGGTACAAAATGGAAAAAAACGGGATAAAAACAGTACATATTAATCGGCTAAAGTTAGAATCATGAAATTTGATATAAACATTCCTCCGGCTGTGTACTCGCGTAGCGTAAATTAATTTTTCGAAATTTGAAATTTTATGAAGAAAATGGGGAGGACGGGGATAAAAATGGTACCAACCAAACGGCTGCAGCTAGAACGAAATTCTGTGTATACATTACTCTGACTGCGTAGACGAGCAAAACAAAAGATTTTTTCGATAATCGTACTTGTAGATACAAAGTAGGAAAAAAGGGATAAAAATGGTACCAACCAAACAGCTGAAGTTAGGATCATGATATTCGGCTCATTCATTCCTCTAACCGTGTAAACTCGCAACACAAATTATTTTTTTGGAATTTGTACTTTCAGGACAAATATGTGGAGAAAAGGGATAAAAATGGTGCGAACAAACAGCTGCAACTAGAATGAAATTCTGCATATATTTTCCTCCGAATGCGTAGTAGCGTAAAAGCTAAACCTAATGATTTTTTCAAAATTTTTTACTTTTTGGGATAAAATCGGAAAAGGGATAAAAATGGTACCAAACAAAAGACTAGTTGAAATCATGAAATCCGGTGTATATGTTGCTCTGACACAGTCAGAACATTAAAGTCGCAACATAAATATTTTTTTTTTTTGAAATTAGTACTTTTAGGATAAATATGCGGCGAAAGGGACAAAAATGGTACCAACCAAATTGTTGCATTCATTCATAAAATGACAAAAGAATTTTAGTGAATTTTTTCGGGAAAAAATTGGAAAAAGGGATAAAAGTAGTACCATTTTTGACTTTGACTGTATGTACGGTTGGGATGGGAAATAGAAAAAACTGTTTTTTTAAATTCGCACTTTCAAGAGATAAAATGAAAAATGAGGGATTAAAATAGTACCAATCAAATGGCTGAAGTTAAAATCAAAACAAATCGGTATATACATTCCTCGGACTGTTTACACGCGCCTCACAAAGGAATTTTGCGAAATTTGTACCTTTATAAAAATGGGCCGAAAAGGGATAAAAATGGTGCCAAATAAACGGCTTAGGTTGGAATCATGAAATTCTTTTCTCACAAAAGAAAAGGATTTCTCATAATTCGTACTTTTAGGAATAAAATTACGAATTTCATTGAGTGGCTGCTCTGACTGTGTGCATGGTAGGGATGGCAAATGGAAAAATTGTTTTTTTGAAAAAACTTTTTTGCGGTGATAAAATTTCAAAAATATCACATTTTAATTTAGCAAGTGGACTTATCCTTTATAGCCCTTTATTTAGCATAAACGATATAATGGATGTGTTTGGTGATAATATCTTTAAACTTATACATCCAACTATAAAGTTAATGAATATTGGCCCCTAAAAAGGTCTCTTTCTCGCGCCGCCACTTTGACGAAATTTTATGCATTCCTGACACACACAGAAACATCCATTCCAATTGCAACGAAATTCAAATTAGAAGCTACAAAATAATAATTTCTAGTTTTACGTTACGAAACCCACATCGCTTGTATGCATGTGCTCCCATTGTTCCCGTCTATTCCCTGGGAATAGTCAGCCAGTCGTCGTGCAAACGTTGACTCAACGTGATGGATTTGAATTTCATTTCATATTTTTTTGTTGTTGTTGTGTTTCTAGGATGTGACTCAAAACCAAAACAAAACATACACACACACACAGTTCGTATTGTTGACAAACAAATAAGAGCAGCAGCACAAAACCTTAAAAACCAAACACATAATCAGACAAACAGTTTTCGGTAAACCTCAACAGAGACAACAAATGTCGTGCGCACATGACAATAGGAAAACATTATCCGAGAGTAGAGTGTAGTGGATGGATGAAAGGCACGAAACAAACGCAAAAAACATGATCAAAAACGTATTGTTGAGCTCCATCCATCATGTTCCATTTCCGTTTAATTGAAATCCTTTGCCACCCATTATATATATGGTTTGCTTTGTGGCAACACCATTTCAAATGAAATTACAACAATTTGAATAAGATTCTGAGAATGCCAAATGAATAGTGGAATGCTGGAAAATCGTAATTTTATAAAAATGAAAGTAATTGTGAAATTTCAGAATTTGTTAGCTTTGAAGCTTCATGGTCATATAATCTATATGGACAACCTAATATAAAAAGGACCTAAGTCATAATTTTTGAGAAATAAATTTTTGGTTAATTATGACCTAACTTGTCGTGTTTTGTTAAAATAGCCAAAAATATCGAATTGCAAAAAATGTGAGTTAGGTCCTTTGTATATTAGGGTAACGACATATCGTCCTGACTAAAGGGCAATAGCTAGAAAAATAAAATGAAATTGTCTACTTGTAGACACGCGAAATGAAAAGATTTTTTGAAATTCTGTTCTTTTGGAGAAAACCGGGGCAAAAAGGGATAAAAATAGTACCAAGCAAAGCAGTGCGCTTGAATCGTGAAATTCGGTTTGTACATTCCTCTAATTACATAGACCGGAAACATAAATTGATGTTTCCAAATCTGTACTTTTAAGAGGGGACAGGGAGAAAAGGGGATAAAAATTGTACCAACCAATGTAGTACAGCTGGAATCCTAAAATTCGCTGTGTGCATTCCTTTAACCACGTAGACGTGCAGCTTAAATCAATTTTTAGAAATGTGTGCTTCTGAGCGAAACGGGACATAAAGGGATAAAAATGGTGCCAACCAAAGTATTGTAGATAAAATCGTGGGTACATAACTGTAACCACGTTGACATGCTGCTTAAACGGATTTTTCGAAATGTGTACTTTCAATGAAAGAGGGGATAAAAATGGTACCAATCCAAGTATTGCAGCTGGACTCGTAAAATGTGGAATGAGTATTTCTCTGTCTACATAGACGTACAATATAAATGAATTTTTGGAAACTTATCTCAAAAGGGGGGAAGAGGTACAAAAAGGGATGAAAATGGTACAAACTAAAATTCTGTAGCTTAATCATAAAATTCATAATTTGATTTTTTGAAATGTTTTCTTTAAGGGGAAAAGTTACAAAAATTGCTGATGTACATTGCTGAATCCTCTTTGGCTCGCAGCATAAATATTTTTTTTATTTTTTAATTTTTAGGGTGAGACGGACAAAAAGGGATAAAAATGGTACCAACTAAAATCCTGTAGCTAGTATCCTGAAATTCGGTGTATACATTCCTCTGATTACGCTGAACCGAAACATAAATTGATTTTTCGAAATATGTACTTTTAAGGGCAAACAGGATAAAAATGGTACCAGCTAAAATGTTATGGCTAGAAACGCTAAAATCAGTGTGTACATTTCTGGACGTGCAATATAAACGGATTTTTCGATTTACGATTTTTTTATTTGTACTTTAAAGAGTGAGAGGGACAAAAATGGTACTAACTAAAATCCTGTAGCTAGTATCCTGAAATTCGGTGTATACATTCCTCTGATCACGCAGAACCGAAACATAAATCGATTTCTCGAAACCTGTACTTTTAAGGGGAAAAGGGATAAAAATGGTACCAGCTAAAATGTAATGGCTAGAAACGCTAAAATCAGTGTGTACATTTCTGGACGTGCAATATAAACGGATTTTTCGATTGCGATTTTTTTTATTTGTACTTTAAAGAGTGAGAGGGACAAAAATGGTACTAACTAAAATCTTGTAGCTAGTATCCTTAAATTCGGTGTATACATTCCTCTGATTACGCTGAACCGAAACATAAATTGAATTTTCGAAATATGTACTTTTAAGGGCAAAAGGGATAAAAATGGTACCAACTAAAATATTGTGGCTAGAAGCGTCGAAATCGGTATGTACATCTATAGACGTGCAACATAAAAGGATTTTACAAAATTTGAACTTTTAAGAGGGGAGGGGTATAAAAAGGGATACAAATGGAACCAATTAAAATATTCTAGCTAGAATCCTGAACATCGGTGTGTATATTGATTTGACCACGTAGTCGTACAGTATAAATTGATTTTTTGAATTTTTTTAATAGGGAAGCGAGATAAAGAGAAGCGAACTAAAACTTGTTAGCAAGATTTGTAAAACTAGGTGTGAGCATTTCTCTGATTTCGTAGAGACGCTTTCGAAATTTGTACTTCTAAGCGAAAAACGGGACAAAAAGGGATGAAAATAGTACCAGCTGCTACCCCTGACTACTTAGGCGAGTAACATAAGTAGATTTTTTCGAAATTTGAACTTTAAATGGAGGAGAGGGATAAAAATGGTACCCACTGAAATCTTGTAACCTGAATCACCACGTAGAAGTTCAACATAAAGGGGTATTTCATTGTTATACCCTACACCACTTCGTGGGCTAGGGTATTATAAGTTAGTTTCGCGCCAAATGTTTGTAACACCAAGAAATAAACAAGAGCAATAATCAAAGCGATGTATATATGCAGGGAGTGGTGTAGGGTATTATATAGTCGGCCCCGTCCGACTTTAGCCTTTCCTTACTTGTTTTTTTTTTAATTTAGAAGGTAAAGGGACATAAACGGGGTTATTTTCGGAGCAAAAAATACAAAATGGTTAAAGGTGAGACAAAATATAACAAATTCCAACATAATTGTATAGCATAAGATTGGAAGCTACTCGGAGAGAATGAAATCTGACTCTCAAGGAAAGTTTCTCTCCTAAAGGTAATTTTGAAAATATTTCCCAATTTTGAGATTTTTTCATTCAGCATTTTTTTAATTTGAATCACTGTTGATTTCTCCATAGTAACATGTATGTATGTATTTTCACAATTTCTTTTTTAATCTACAGATTTTTTTGAATTTATCAATATTTCTTTTTTCAGTTTAACTCATATTTTGAAATGGTGTAGTTAGTTACTTCCCTCCTCTCCTCCTGGCCCTATGCTCAATCATCGTCTTTCTTTACTTTCTATTCTTCTTCGACCACACAACCGCACACTTACCTTATTGACGGGAACACCACGATGCTGACGATGCTGCAGAGCCCTTTGTACATCGTCGACCATTGTTTGCAAACGATCCAATTGCGTACGCATCTCACCCACATTGGATTGCATGCGGCGCACACCGTCACGTTCGTCCTGCAGAGTACTGACACTGACGGCCATTGCCTGCAGTGAACGTGCCACATTCTTGCCCTCCTCACGCACCAGATTCTGTTCGGACATGACTTGGGCATGGGCAAATTCCAATTTGGAAATTTCGTGACGTAATTCGGGTAGATTTTTATCAACTTTCATCTGGACATTCTCAACGTCTTCGAGCAGCTCCAGCATCGACGAGTGTAACTTATCCAGGGAAGCAATTTGCCGCGATAGATTGAAGTTGGCATCCGCTATGCGATGTTGCTCGATTTCAATGCTACGCACACGTTCGCCAATGCGATGATATTTCAATTCATTGAATTGCCGCCTCAGCTGGCGTTGCGACAATTGCAGTTCATGCAGTTGCTGGCGCTGAAAGCGGATGTGACGTCTTTTGTGGTCGGCCAGAAGATCGATGGCTGGTGCGGATGTCACCGACGGCGATGTCGACTGCAAGAAAAAAAAGAAGAAAGGCCATGAGAACAATGAGTTAAGTTCACAATAAAGAGATGGGAGTGTACGTTTGTTAAAAGGTTTAAATGTGTTTTCGTGGAAGAAATTTCGTTTTGTTTGTTTTCTTTTATTGAACACTTGTATGCTTTTGAAATTGCCGACACTAGGGTGGATCGGAAATAAAGTATTTTGGTCATGAGGCAATTCAATAAGAAAATTAACTTTTATATGGTATGAAATATAAAAGTATTTTTTCTAATTGCTTCTAATTTATTAGAAAATTGTCAAATCTTATATATATATATATAATTATATATTTTATATTATATTATATATATTGATTTATTTTCGGTTATAATCGGTTCAGATTTAGATATAGCCCCCATACAAATGTCGTTCCAGATTTGAAATACGTTCCGGGAAATACAATTTTATTCGCATATAAAAAAAATTAAAATGTCATCAAAATCGCATAGAAGAGCAAAAATTTGTGTCATGGAATTACTCTGCATGTAAACCAATCGAACATATCAATTAATTTGTCATACGTATGAGTAGGAATCGATTTTTTGAAAGGGCTCCCTCTGTGAGAAGTTTTCATGCGTCTGTTTGGCAATAGTCCAACCCCTGCAAACAAAATGTCATATTTTGCTTAATATCACTACAGCAAACTCTTAGGATGTCGTTACGTCAAAAGTTTGCATACCCCATGGCGCTTAAACAAAGTGAATTCCAACTGATCGAAAGAAATGTGCAATAAATATGAAATAAACTCCCACAAATTATGGAAACAAAAACTCCTACTTTACCTTAAATAGTAGGAGATGTCTTTTATTCAGCAGCATACTCTTAGGAGGTCGTTGATTAATGTGAAAAGTATACGTATAGAATGAATCTTAAGCAAAATAAATTCCAACTGATCTAAAGTAATGTCCAATTGGAATAAGTTCCCATAAATTATTGCCTCAGATTAAAGGAGAATTCATATATTCCACAGCAACTCTTAGGAGGTCGCTGATTATTGTCTAAAGTATGGCTCTTAAACAAAATGAATTCCAATCGATCGAAAATACTGTCCAATTGAAATAAATTCCTTTAAATTATTGCCTCAGATTGTAGGAGACATCATATGTATATCCTACAGCATACTCTTAGGAGGTCGTTGATTAATGTCAAAAGTATGCATATCGCATGGCGCTTAATCAAAATGAATTTCAACTGATCGAGCGTAATGTACAATTGGAATAAATTCGCATAAATTATTGAAGAGGAAAGCTTTAGCAGTGACAGAGACAATTTATGCAGTATTTAACAAAACAAATACTACACATCGCTAAATCCACGCACACACCCACCGCCACCCCACCCACTCCATACGTTGACAAGCACTTCAACACAAATCACACACATCCATCCGTACACATAATCACTGTGAACTGATTTAATTCCCTGGATAAACAATGAATGCACAGGCACACAGCTGCGCGCATACATATGCATGCATGGATGTTTGCACTTACGTATGGTTCAAGAGTGAGTGAGAGAGAGAGTGAGAGGCAGAGAAAGAAACACTAACACTTGTATACAATACAGAATGCAAATGCACTACGCAAACACCAGCAACAAAAAAATGAGGGTCGACTACTCAGAGACGTAAAATGGCAACACAATGACACTCGTAACCAGAGCGAGAGATAGATAGCTGGATAGATGAATAGAGAGCAACAAACAAGCGGCACAAACACCATCAACCTGGTAAAAGTAGCAACAAACAAACAAAAAACGATATTAATGATCTGAATATGTCAACGAGTGACAAACAGACAGAACGAGAGACAGACAATACAATAGAATACCATTAATTTGCACACATGCACAGTGTGCATTGCACACCCACCCGAACAGTGGCAACATTGACAATCCATACAAACCTACATAGCTGCATACGAACAACACTGATGTTGACAACAAAATCCAAGTAGGCAACAACACCGTATCGCCACCATCATCAACAGCAATTGTATAACCAATAAACCCATTCGTTGAAAAACAGTCGAATAAATATCGAGTTGTGGGGAGGGCGGAAAGACCAAACGCAAATGGCATCCCGTTCATCGCGGTCGAATCTTGTGTGGGCTACCCAGGGTTGGGAATTCCAATTTATTTTGAATGCAATATCCAGCCCCCCTACCACAGTATAAGGAGGACTTCGATAGGCAGGCTTGTTTTTGTTTTTTATATGATTTTATTACAAAAATTTATATGATTTTATTACAATTTACAAATTGATCAGATCTGGCAACGAAATCGCTCAGCTGTGCTCAGTTTGTTTTAATATCTCAAAAATGATATAGAAGTTTTAATAATTTATTTTCACACTTCTGTTAGCCATACATAGGCGATATGAGTATCAAATTAAAGACAAGGATATCTGCTAAAAATAATTTAAATTCCATGCATCTGTCGGTATTAGATAAGCATTTACAACCATTTAAATTATTCCCTCCTCAAAAAGTTAAAGTTTATTAATTAATTATTTTTAAGGGTGATATTTGAAATGATTGTTCATGCTAAACTTTTACAGATAGATGCATGGAATTCGAAGTATTTTTAGCATATATTCTTCTTATTAATTTCATATCCACATTGGCTTAGTACAGCTCGAAAAATTACGAAAATAAATTATTAAATTATCTATATGTTTTGGAAATTAAAAGTTCTGGAAAAGGAAATAATATCACCAAATGTTCCCCTATTTATGACTAGATTGATTAGAGTATTTTAAACAGATATTCTTCTCGTAAATTTGATACCCATGTTGCCTTAGTAAGGCTCCCAAAAAGTACAAAAATAAATTATTAAATCATATGTGGGCTGGGAATTCCAATTTATTTTGAAGGCGACATTTTGCCCGTACCGCACTTAATAAGCAACAGAATTAAACACACTTGGTTAGGCAGGATTGTGTTTGTTCTTTGTACAGGTATTTTCAGAGGTTTCCTTTTACGATAACATTTAAACGGTTACAAACTGATCGGATCTGGCAACGTTATCGCTCAGCTGTGTTCTGTTTGTTTTGCTATTTCATAATGACCCAAAAATGATATAGAAGATTTAATAATTTATTTGAATACCCTTGTTAAACATACAGAGACGATATTGGTATCAAATGAAAGAGGAGAATATCTGTTAAAAATACTTTAATTTTTATGCTGCTGTCGGTATTAGTTTAACCTTAACAACTATTTCAAATTTGCTCCCTTAAATAGTTAAAGATTATTATTGTAAGGGTGAAATTTGAAATCAATCATGAAATTCGAAGTATTTTTTAAAGATATACTTCTCTTTCATTTGATATCCACATTGTATTAATATGGCTCGAAGAAGTACGAAAATAAATATTAAATTATCTGTATACTTTGGAAATTAAATGTCCTAGAAAAAGAAGAGAAGATCAACCAATGGAAACCTGGGAACACAGTTCTCCTAAATACGACTAGAGTGATTATAGCATTTTTAAAAGATATTCTTCTCTTCAATTTGATACCAATAATGCCTTTGTATGGCCCCGAAAAAGTACGAAAATAATTTATTAAATCATCCGTACACTTTGGAAATTAAAAGTCCTGTAAAAAGGAAATAGTATAAACAAATGAAAAACTGAGTATATAGATTGATTTCATTAATATCACAAAAGTACAGTATATGTAGCTAAATATTGCCTGTCGTTACCAGCGTCATCCCATCTTAATACATGTTTTGTTATGCAGTGAAGTATACAAAGAGACAAATAAACGACTTAACGAACGAACGGACGTAGCCAAAATGAAATGAATGACTAAACGAACGACTCAAATGAAATGAAATGTTTTTATAGCAATTGTCGATCGGAGATAAACAACATAAAAATAATGAACATCAATCTGTTGTCAATTGATAACAATGACAATACAAAGATATACTGATACATATGTCTACAAATACACAAACTATTGCAGCATTCAGGCATTCATGTTGCTACAATGCCTGAAAACTGTCTACGGTGGAAGATCTATAATTTTCTTGGAAGATAAAAAAAGGATTTTCAGTATATAAAACAGTCTATAAGAATGATGTCGTTACTTTTATATCATTGCTATGGACTGTTTAATATGATTATTTAGAATGATGTCGTCACTAGAGACTGGATTATAAAGGACTTTCTAGAAAAATAGCAGAACCGAAGAACTGAATTATGTCCAACTTGTGATCCAGATGTCATGTTGTCGTTGGAAACACCAACGTCAGTCTATAAGATGATGTTACTTTTATTTCATATCTTTATAAGAATGATATCGTCATTATTCCATAATTTTTATAGTAGACTGGTGTGCAGAGGACTTTTTAGAAAAAAAAAACAGACCTACCGAAGAAGTGAAGAAGGTCAAACTTTTGATTCAGATGGTATGGTCGTTGGAATCATCACTAGTCTAACATATAAATGCCAGGGGATATATTTAAATTTGAAAAGAAAAATCTGTAAAATTTTAGTACTATATCTAAGTAAGCACTGTTTCCTCTCTTGCCAAATTTATTTTATTTTAATTAAAACAAGTGAAAAGGAAGTTATTTACGTTCCATTACTGTATTACCGGAATATCAGAGGCCTTCGACATTATGGTCAAGTCAAGGGCGAAGGGCATTGGAAATTAATAAATTATACATTAAAATAGAGAATTATGTGTTATTGTACGAGCCCCTGTACTTTTCACATTGTCGCCAACAACAATACAAATGCTTGTATTAAAATTTAATTAAAAAATAATTTTATTTTGATTTTTTTTGAGCTAACCTAAATCTGTGGTTTTCACAAATAACCACTTATCTCGACAAATCAAAATTTTTTAGGAGAGTCAAAAACGTAAATTACTACAGTAAGACCCTAATATGCAGCGAAAAGGTACTAAACGATTTTATTTTTATTTCGAGATTAGAAACCGCAGAAACTACACACATGCTAGGCTGGGTCCAAAACCGTTAACATAAAATTATTTTTTAAACATTTTTATACACTCCACGAGAGTATTATGTCTTTGTGCATTTGTTTGTAACAACCAAAAGGAAGCGAGATAGACCCATTGTTAATTATACCGATCGACTTAGAATCACTTTTTGAATCGATTTAACAATGTCCGTCCGTCCGTCCGTCCGTCCGTCTGTCCATCTATTCTTGTAATCAAAGTACAGGTCGCAATTGTAGCCAGAACCAAATGAAACTTTTCACAACAAAGGTTTTCGGGATAAGGACGAACGCTATTTAATTTGAAGTAAATCGGTTCAGATTTAGATATAGCCCCCATACGAATTTCACTCCCGATCTGACTTTTTCTGCTGTAGAAACCACATATTTTAACAGATGTGCTTCAAAATTGGCAAAACATCTTATATTTCAACTAGAAACGCCCACGGTGAAAATGAGCCAAATCGGTTCAGATTTAGATATAGCCCCCATACGAATTTCACTCCCGATTTGACTTTTTCTGCTGTAGAAACCACATATTTTAACAGATATGCTTCAAAATTGCAAACCATCTTATATTTCAACTAGAAACACTCACGGTGAAAATGAGTCAGATCGGTTCAGATTTAGATATAGCCCCCATACGAATTTCACTCCCGATTTGACTTTTTCTGCTGTAGAAACCACATATTTTAACAGATGTGCTTCAAAATTGGCAAAACATCTTATATTTCAACTAGAAACGCCCACGGTGAAAATGAGCCAAATCGGTTCAGATTTAGATATAGCCCCCATACGAATTTCACTCCCGATTTGACTTTTTCTGCTGTAGAAAACAAATATTTTAACAGATGTGCTTCAAAATTGGCAAAACATCTTATATTTCAACTAGCAACACCCACGGTGAAAATGAGCCAGATCGGTTCAGATTTAGATATAGCCCACATAAGAATTTCACTCCCGATTTGAGTTATTCCGCTCCAGAAACCACATATTTTAACAGATTTTCTTCATATTTGGCAAAATATCTTATATTTGCATGAGAAACACCCAGGATGAAAATGAGTCAGATCGGTTCAGATTTATATATAGCTCCTATACAAATTTCGCTCCCGGCTTGATTTTTCCGCCCCAGAAACCACGTATTTTCATCGAATTACTTCAAATTGAGAACTGGAATAACCTATTGTGAAATGGGTCACTTCATTCAATGTTTGGATATAGCCCTGATACAAATATTCTTCTCGATTTGACAAATTGAACCAGGACATATTATCCTATGATTAGGAAACATACAAAAATTCTTCCCGTTTCACTTTTTTTCCGAATTGAATTGTATTCTGATAGAAAGTGGAGTGTATCATATAGTCGGCCCCGCCCGACTTTAGCCTTTCCTTACTGGTTTTAATATACAACAATTAAACAAGGTTTTTCTTTTGAGTTTATTTATTTATAGGACGGGTCATTTAAAATTTGAACTGCCGATTACTTTGCCTTTAAAAGGTACAATAACATTCATTTTTATTTTATGTGTGACATTTGTAACATGGTACGCTATACGCTAGAACAAAATTGGGAAATATTAAAAACTTACTTTTCGAGAAGAGATCGGCCTTCAGCTAAGCCATCATGAAACTCATTTTTCATCTTGGTGGCTATGTCAATAAGCAAAATTGTTCAGAGAACTACATTTGATCATTGAGAAGCCAATGCATCTACAACGAGTCACTGTTTGGTGTGGATTTTGGGCTGTATTGAAAAATTGGGTTGTGATTGGGTCGGATGAGGTACTGCCGAGCCAGTAATGGTGGCCATATGAATGATATTGTATTCCATGATTAAACGACAAATTTCAACCTTTCCAATAAAACCAGAAATTTGAAAAAATACTGACTTTTTTATAGCTGATTCCAATGTAAAGTTTTAAATGGCCCACCCTATACTTTTAATCGCCAATTTAAGTATTAAAATTGAATTACTTGTAATTACTCTGCCCACTGTCTGGGGTTACATTAATATTGAATACAAAGCAGAAGTCATCAAAAACTGCTAAAACTTAGAACCTCTGCTTTTCAAATGTACTTTAGTCCTTTTAATGAATAGTTTTTCCCGCCTGAACGGATTTTGACTATTTTCAACCCCAACCGATTGCACCGTACAACAATTTTTAAAAAGCTGTTACACTTAAACCGGATGATAGACTTCTGCAAATATAGGCAAAATTGATTTATGTGGAGTTTTCAGCTTATCATTTCCTTTTCATGTTAACATTTTTCAAAAATTGTTTTAAATACTTAGTACTTAAATATAACTTAAATTGCATTATTCTATCTTTATTTAAAAAAAAATCCTTCCAAAAATTTCTTCCTTATAAATTAAAATCTGAATAAATTAAATAAAGTAAGTGGGGAATTTTTAGTGGTTGTTAATGCTAATGCTAATCATGATAGTATCATAAAAATATATTTAAATGATATTCTCCTCTTTTATTTAATACTTATATCGGTATCCCAGGGTGCCAATAAGGTGCTTTAAAATTTCATCCTTTATTAAATTATGAGGAAATGAAAAGACGAAGACTTCAATTTTCTAATCGCCTGTTAGACGGTGTTATTAATGGGGGAAAATTAAACCTTTTAGCTTATTTCTAGCGCGCTTGCAACAGAGAGGTAGACGGACATGGCGAGATGGTCTTAGATTTTTACAACCGACCCTGAATATATATACTTATTATGGTATGCAAGGAATATTGTTTAATTCGATCAATAAAATAGTTGAGTGAATTAAATACATTTGTGTAGAAGAATTTTGTCGAAGGGAAGTACACCAGAAGTGCTTTCTAAGCACGAAAAATATTAATAAAATATGGATAAGTTTTTTAATTGAAATTTTCATCGAAGGTATCCTTAATAAAAGGGTCATAGCTAATACATTTATTAGTAGATTGTTTTCAACACCAAGAAAACTAATACCAACTATTAGAAAATAATCCTTTTTTATTTATTAGGCTATTTATCTTCTTCTCTTATTTCTATGAAAATGGTAATAACGTCTGTATTTATCAATAGTTTTTTAATAGGAATTATTATTATTAAAAGAAAATATTTTATCGATATTTTTCTATATAATTAAATTAAATAGTATAATGTTGCTGTACTTTAATTGATTTAATTTTATAACTAAAAAATTATAAAAAATCAACCATAGGAAATATTTTCTTCGTTAATGTTAAGAGCTAGTTTTTTCTATTTTATTTATTTATTTTTAAAGATGTTTTCCCTCGTGCCTATACTACAAAAATCTTAACAATAAAGTAACCTTCGAAGAAAATTTAAATTTTAATAAAAAAATTTACAATAAATTGATTTCATGAAAAAGTATACCTCAATATATATACGCAACAACAAATTCTATGTATCAGACAAATTTTTGTTGCAATTTAAATTAATTAATATATAATTTTGCTGTATTTCAATAAATTAAGCATTTTATAATAAAAACTGACTTTTTTATTTTTTTTGTGTATTGTTTAGATTATGAAAAGTTCAAACTAAAAGAGGAATTATTTTCTTCGCCAATGTATATATTGTAACTTATATATATATATAATTAATTTTTATAATCTTAATAAGGTAATTTATATTTATTTATTTTTAAATATATTTTCTCATGTTCTCATTATGCCTTCACTCCAAAAATCGAAATACTAAAGGTACGTTCGACAAAAATTAAAAAAAATATATTCATTAAAAAATGCTGAATTTATGGAACAGTATGCCTCAATATACAAAAAACTAGTTCTCAAATATTTTTTATTTTTCAAATTGGTATCACTATGGAAGTGATACCAATTTGAATTAATTAATATATAAATTTGCTGTATTTATACACTCCACGAGAGTATTATGTCTTTGTGCATTTGTTTGTAACACCCAAAAGGAAACGAGATAGACCCATTGTTAATTATACCGATCGTCTTAGAATCACTTTCTGAGTCGATTTAGCAATGTCCGTCTGTCTGTCCGTCCGTCCATTTATTCTTGTAATCACGATACAGGTCGCAATTGTAAACAGAACCAAATGAAACTTTGCACAACGATGTTTTTCGGGATAAGGACGAACGCTATTTAATTTGAAGAAAATCGGTTCAGATTTAGATATAGCCCCCATACGAATTTCACTCCCGATTTGACTCTTTTCACTCTAGATACCACATATTACAACAGATTTTCTTTAAAATTGGCAAAACATCTAATATTGTAACTAGAAACATCTGTGGTAAAAATGTGTTAGATCGGTTCAGATTTATATATAGCTCCCATACAAATTTCGCTCCCGATTTGACTTTTTCCGCTCTAGAAACCACATATTGTATCAGATTGTCTTCAGATTTGGTAAAACATCTTATATTTCCACTAGAAACTCCCATGGTGCATATCGGACAGATCGGGTCAGATTTATATATAGCTCCCATACAAATTTCTCTCCCGATTTGACTTTTTCCGCTCTAGAGACCACATAATGTATCAGATTGTCTTCAGATTTGGTAAAACATCTTTTATTTCCACTAGAAACACCCATGGTGAATATCGGTCAGATCGGTTCAGATTTATATATAGCTCCCATACAAATTTCGCTCCCGATTTGACTTTTTCCGCTCTAGAAACCACATGTTGTATCAGATTGTCTTCAGATTTGGCAAAACATCTTATATTTAAACTAAGAACATCTTTGGTGAAAATAGGTCAAATCGGTTCAGATTTAGATATAGCCCCCATACAAATGTCGCTCCCGATTTGACATTTTCCTTTGTAGAAACCACATATTGTACTCGATTTTCTTTAAATTTGGGACAACATCTTATAATCCAACTAGAAACACTATGCAGAAATTGGGTAAGATCGGTTCAGATTTAGATATAGCCCCCATACAAATGTCGCTCCCGATTTGACTTTTGCCGCTTTAAACATCTTATAATCTAACTAAACAAAACTATGGTGAAAGTGGGTAAGATCGGTTCAGATTTAAATATAGCCCAAATTCAAATGTTGCTCCCATAAGTTTAACCGATTTTGGCCAAACTATACATTTTATATTTCACCTATTTCATTCCAGGTTTCAATATATCCTCATACAAATGTCCTTTCCGATATACAATTTTTTGTCAAACACATACATTTACAGGATACAAAAAGCCTTCCTGTTTTCACTTTTTCACCGAATTGAATTGTATTCGGATTGAAAGTGGAGTGTATCATAGAGTCGGCCCCGCCCGACTTTAGCCTTTCCTTACTGGTTTTAAATTGAATTAATTTTCTTAGTTAAAATTCTGATTTCGTTTTTTCTATGTACAGTAAAGGTCATAAAAAGTTCACCCTAATACTGGGCATGAATTGCATTCCAATTGATTTATATTTCAACTAACTGACCACCGGAGCTTCTGTAACACAGAAGAACTCGGTTAACCTGCTACATTTCTCAGATTTTTCATTTGCCTATAAACAAAAAAATATTTTTTTTCGGCACAGACTTGGCTAAAACAAGATTGAGAGACAGATGACAGCAGCAAAAACCAAATAAAAACTGTTTTTGTGGTTCTAAGTGCATATTGCCGTCCCTAAAAGTGCATCTTTAAAGAACTTAAACAAAAGTGATGAGTGGAATAGTGTGCCACAGAAAGCTCTCGAATCTTTGAAGTGTCCTTAGAAAGGTAGCAGTGCAAAGTGGGAGGGAGACAGACAAATAATAACAAATTTTGTGCAACTTTAACATTTTCAATCAAAATTAAATTTATCAACGAACTTTTCATGGCTACAAAAAAGTATTCTAAGGGGGATTAAATATGACTTAAACCTTTTAACAATACTCTGTCATATACACAATTATTTGACCCATCCTTTTTCAAGTTTCTTTCTTTAAATTAGTTTTCCTTAACAACAAAATGCAATACAATCGTCAGTCTGACCATCCAGCATTGACACAAATACATGAGAGAGACAGAGAAAGAAAAGGAATAGGGTATAAATCCCATTTTATATTTTTTTAATTTACCAAAACTGACCGCACAAAAAGAAAATAACAACACAAAGCAACACAAACATGTCATAAACATTTCATGGTATATAGCAATTTTGAAATAATGTCATAACCCTCCCTCCCTCCCTCCCTTTCGTTAGCAAAGCTTTTGCTGTTGTTGTGGCAAGAAAGGCAGCAGTTCTTGTCTCTTGTCGTGAAGCCAACGCTAAGTGCTAAAAGGTATATAAAATTCAAGACCACCAGAAAAAATAAACACGGAGCAAGCAAAACGACCACAATATTGAACATGATACAATAAACATCCAACAGATGTTTACTAATAATTTTCACAGGCCAAGAAGAAGAAGAAAAAAAAACAACAAACAACAACATTATGAATTATGGTCAACAGAGACACCCTCGAAATTCACACACTCACGCACACAGAAGGACACCAAAAAATAAGGTCAGCTGCGACACAAAAAAATATATATATATTTGAAAGCTGTCACAGGGGAGCGAGAAGTTAAAGTGAATGATTGTGTGAATGAGGTAACAACGGCAAACTTTGCAACATATTGTGCAACATGTTAAACAATTCACACGCTTCTTGTGTCAGCCACACATAAGCACATGAGCCAGTGTGTATGTACAAAAGGACATATCGGCGAAATGAAACAGACAATTATATGATTTCGAATCAACTTTAATACTTTAAATAACTTGGATAAAATTTTAATTTTTAATAAAATAAAATATCCACCAACAATTTTTATTGTTTTCCAGTTTAGAACTCATAAAAAATTAGAAAATGTTATACACAGCCCATCGGCAAAATGGCTGTCAACTAGTCTTATTGTAATACAAGGTCAGGTACTCACTAATTACCTTACGCTTACGAATAAATACGAATTACCAATATGTACTTATTTAATATTTAATCGCCCAAGTTAATGATATGTAATTACCAAGTTTTTGCTGGGCAGTCCCTGTGCAATATAAAAAGTAACTACAACTACACAACTAATATTTATATTTACTAATTTCATATGAAGCTATAATATAGGGTGGGTCATGTAACATTTTAAATTTGAACTACAGACTACTTAGACATTGGCTAAATGGGCCGCTATACGCTCGAACCAAATTGGAACATATTAAAAACTTACTTCCAAAGTAGTGTGTCTTTAGGGCAAACTTTAAGAAATTTACGTGGAAAATTTTCGTATTTTACGACGAAGCTCATTTTCATCTCAGTGGCTATGTCAATAAGCAAAATTGACGCATATGGTGTTTAGAGAACCCACACGTGACTATTGAGCAGCCAATGCATTCACAACGAGTCACTGTTTGGTGTGGATTTTGGGCCTGCGGCATCATTGGACCATGTACTGAAAAACTGGGTTGATTGGATGAGGAACTACCGAGCCAGTCGTGGTAGTCATATGAATGATATTGTTTTGATGATTTTTTTTTCAAATATGTGTGTACTTATCTATAGGAATAATAAAACTGCGTTTTCCGATTTGAAAAAAAAAATGATATTATAGACACTACACTGACAGAATTATCTTAATAATATTTATGACTTTGTCTTAACCTCAGTGAAAATGTTCATTAAAAAGTCTCCAAAGAACCCTTTCATAAAATGTTTGAAATATGTTTCATAAAGTACAAATCAATGAAAAGTGTCATAGAATTTATGAAACATTTTTTAGAAACTATGAAATGCAGTTCTGCATTCGATGAACTTTTGTCATACAAGTTCATTGTTTTTCTTAATATGATTTATGAAAATTTTCATAGATTTTATGAAGAAATTTCATTAACTTTATGAAAGAGTTTCTTAAATAGTAATAATTTATACTGAATTTTCCTATATAAACAAAAAAAAAAAACAAAAAAAGATCTGACTCAGTGACGACTAACTAAACAAGACACACCACCATGACAAGAGTCTTTGCAATGAAAGTTTTTTTATTTATTTATTATGAATTACAATACAAAGTAAATTTATATTCTTTTTTGGGAGCAGGGATTGAGCCGGGGTGACTAAGACCATTGTAGCTAGTTATTGCAGCGACAGACCAGAGCCTCTGGTGGGAATCGAACTCGACTACCGGGGCGCTCAAATATGTATTTGACCTTAATCAGGGTTCATTCTTATGTCAGTTATGAAACATTTTATAAAAAACTATGAAATCCTTCATTATATTTATGAAAGCATTTCATAAAACAAATATTTTATTGGTTATGACATATTTCATAATCTTTAAGAATTGTTTCTTTCTGTAATACAATCAAATATATCTTTGATCTTATGAAATTAAGTTTCACTAATTTAACAATTTTGATTTATGAAATATGAAATGTTTATGAAAAAATGTATGTAATATTTCATTTTATTTATGAATTTTTCATACATATTAAGAAAAAATATCACTAAATTTATGAAAAACCTTTTATGAAATCTCTTCATAAATATTATGAAGGAAAATTCTTTCAGTGTGGGCTGGATCAAAAATAATACAAATATTTCTTTCCTTAATTTTCAGTAAATTGCTTCTAGTTTTACAGAAAATTTTCAAATCTTAAAAAATATATTTTATTATTTGAACTGCGATATTGTCCTGGCTCAAGACCATTTTGCATCTATATTTAATAGAATGCAAATTTATTTACAAATGGCATAGTGACATTTATTACTTGGCTGCAGACTACCACGATCATGATTTCGACCATGTCAAAAGTCTTCTCAAGTGGCTTCGCAGCGACTTTTCAACATCAAACCCGGCCTCTATAAGAAGATGATTCTCGCAAACGAACGAGAAGCACAACTCACTTGCCGAATTTGTGTTTAAAAAATCGCACCAAGTAATAAAGTACACATGCCATCTTACAAGCATCTCATTGAGTTCCATATGTAAGTATGTGTATATGCAGGTATAGTTACCCAGCAATACTTCTGCCGTGCCAATGCTCATTTGTTTTAATTTTTCCGTTTGTATTTTTTGGTCTGTAATCAATATTTGATTTGAACTGGGATATTGTCCTGACTCATGACCATTTTGCATCTATATTTATGTTTTTTAATTATTTTTTAATAAATCTTCGATTTTTTGAAAAATAAATTTTAGTTAGAGCTAATAGTGTAAGTAACACGCTCCATAAGTTTTATGATGGAGCTCCTTATTCCACTACAATTATGAAAGTGATTGCAGTCGAAAGTCGGAAGCAGACTAATTCCATGTGAAACTGAACAGATATTTGCCTTAGGTTCTTTGATTTTAATGAAAGTTTGTAAATTTGTACATCTGACTAATGACTATTTAACCGCATTTATAGATTTTCAAAAAATATGAAATTTAGTAGGAGGGAAAATATATATTTTTTAAGAATTCCAAGCAAATCGCTTCCAGTTTAATATAAAAATATCAAATCTTAAAAATAAATATATTTTTACTTTTTTTTCTTAATTCCTGTCGACGGTACATATTGCCCATGAACCAGATGATTTACGTCTGATACTATAGGTGAAATGGAGTTAATTGACGTTTTTAGTTTTTCATTTTCTCACCCTTAAAAGGACTACAAAATTCCAAAGGGTACAATATTTCAAAAATTATTTTCAATATTTATTCGCACCATATGATATCGGTATAAATGCAAAATTAAAGAGGAGAAGGTGTGCTAAAAATACTTCGAATTCATTCTATATTAGTTAAGCATAAACACTCATTTCAAGTTTTCCCACTTTTTAACAGATATTCTCCTCTTTAATTTGGCTTTCATACAAAGGGTATGAATAAGTATTTAAAATAATTTTTGAAAAATATTATCCTTTGGAATTTTCGTAGTCCTGTGAAAGAGCAACAGGATGAGGAAATGAAAAACAAAAAACTCAATTGTGTAAAGGCCTTAAAAAATGGTAATCAAAAAAACTCTTCGATTTTTAAAAATAATTTTTTATTAACAGGTGTCAGAAAGGCGCTCCATAAGTTCCATGATGGAGTTCCTGGTACTTACTCTACAACAATTAGTTTAGTTTAAGGTCATATGATGAAAATTTTCTATGGCCTCTTGCTTTGTGTACCAAACATAAATTTTCTGAAAGAATTTCTCCACAATCTTGTACCAAATATAAATTTCCTGCAAGAATTTCTCCACAATTTTCCTTAGTGGGAAAATTTGGTGACAGTAGTGCAAATTAATTATTCGTGATATAAGTTAAATGTTGCATGTCTGCATATATTGACAGAATTTTCCTCTAACAAAATAAAATCCAAAAAATGATTTTTCGCTACGCCCTAATGTACATAATATATTTATATACAAAATCTCTCTATATAGATATAAGCGTGTGCAACATATGCCGCATGTAAGCCAAAGTTTTATTGTATTAATTATTTTAATGATAATTGCAATACAAATATTTATTTATTAATTTAATCATTTCATTGTTATTTAATTAAATTTTAAATGTCTGCCTGCTTTAATTCGAGCACATGTGTGCGCTTTGTATCTGTCGGCCACAATCTGTAGCCAGAAGCCAACCAAATGTAGCTGTGTTAATGAGAGCGCGTTGAAAAACACATGGACATATGCTTTATTATTTTATAGTTTAAATCCCCAAAGTATGCCGCGGATTTGCATGAATTTTCATTATCCCCAAGGGGTATGCTACAAATTGCTGTAAACGGACAACTTCATGAATTTGCATGGCATTAATTTGGTTAATATTTTTGTGGAATTAAGTTATGATCTTATGATCACAGCTGGAAACAATTACTTTTAATAAAATTGCAAAAAATTTAAAATTTGCTGAAAGTGTTTAAATCAGAAGAACTGCTTGATTCGTTCAAATATTCACAAAATTTAAATCAGAAGAACTATTTTCCGTTGGTGATTCATTCCAATATTCACAAAATAGAGTTCAGAAGTTATGAAGAAAACGTTATAATTTCGATTTTTCTGGAAAGGGGATATTCCAAATGCATACGCTGATAAGAATAGCATTTCCGCCCGCCAAATGTTCAACAATAATTGCCATATATTTTTTTATAAAGTTTGCCATGGTTATGGTTATAATGCATTTCGAATTATTTTATTAGCATAAAATCTTTCAGCACCATCGACTACAGTATTTTATGCAAATTTATCTTGAATATAAGCGGTTTTTTAACTTTCTATTAACATAAAATGACTCCGCTCGAAAGCAAAACCCACCACGAATAATTTGCCGGCTAATGAATATTTCATAAACCTTGTGGTAGTAATTAAAACATTTTTTAGTCTTAATAAAGCATACTTTTAGGGGTGTTTTAATTCAAACGGTTTAGCATACTTTGTCTACCTCAAAAAGGTGATTTGTTTCTTTTTTTATTGGTGAAATAGTAAGCCATCTTTTTGGTTCATCGTAAGTTGGCCATCTGTACAATACTACATTATGGTACGATGTGTAAGCGCGACCCCAAAAGAAAATATAAACCATGGCAAAAGACGCACATTGGGACAGGTCATTGTACAACTGATTAAGAGCGAAATTTTTCTCAATACTGTCATGTTTGATGTCAAATTAAATTAATTTAAAGGTCTGTACAATAAACAGCATTAATCAGTTATGAAGTTTATTGTTGCAGCCGTCTTTCATCGATTTCTGAACAAAGTCTCAAAAATGCTCAAACAATTTCTGAAAATAATTTATTCTTTAATAAATACCCTATCCGGTCATTTTCTGCCCGGATTTCCCGGTGTTTCTGCTATGACTTGACCCACGCTGTGCTGGACGAACGAAGGAAGGGAATTGTTAATAAAAATGGCTTTAATGAACAAGTTTAGAAGGCAAACATATGCCCATAGCATATATTTGTTTGTCCGAAAAGGAATATGTTTTTGTCTGCACATTGTGTGTGCGTTGAAAATCCAACTCATTATGAAACAATAAAATTCATCTGTTTCCGGGTTTCCATACCCGCCCCAAATTGTTTCCTTTCCCTTGTGCCAAACAAAGCAAAAAGAAGAAAAGAAATAATCAAAGAAATCAGGAAAGAAAAAACAAAACTTTTTATGGCATAACAAGAAGAAGATGGAGTTTGGTTTACACACACACCACATCCATTTCCCGCAGACACTCACATACGTATATATAGACATGAATGGAAGGAAATGTACAAATGACTAACACTCACTCACATTCATATGTTCGCAGTAAAGCAATGAGGGGCTTTGCCGGCCTTCAAAGGCAGTCAGTAGGCCCACCCACTCTACAAATACAAACACTACTGCAAATTAACACGTGCTGTCGGAACAATGTCCTGTTCGAAGGAGGACTTTTTGGGCCCAGTTTTAAAGGCCCTCCTATCGAACATTTTCCGGCAGGAGTTGGGAAACAAAAATTAATGAAATAACATTTTTTTATAATTGCAAATTTGTATTATTTTTTTTTATCCTCTGAGTGTGTAGACACGGAAAATAAACTGATTTTTCGAAATTCGTCCTTTTTGGGGTTAAAATGAAAAAAGGGGATAAAACTAGTACCAATCAAATGACCGCAACTAGAGTCATGAAATTTGGAGTATACATTCCTCTGACTGCGTAGACACGGAAAACAGACGAATTTTTCGAAATTAGTACTTTCAAGGGATACAATGGTACAGAGGGATAAAAATAGTACCAACTAAACGACCACAGCTAGAATGATAAAATTCTAATTGCGTAGAAACGTCAAGGGGGTAAAAATGATACCAACCAAATGGGCGCAGCTGGAATCATGAAATTCGATGTATACATTCCTCTGACTGCATAGACACGCAAAATAAAAAGTTTTTTTCCAAATTCGTACTTTTTCTTTTACGGCAAAAATTGGTTGAATCATGAAGTTAGGTTATTTTGCACTATGTACGTCTGATAATGGATTTTCAAAATTTTTACTTTTGGAATTCAAATAGAATGGAAATACAACCAACTGTAGCACCCACTAACATATTAATATTTTATACATATTCCGCATTCTTAATTAATAGAACATTATTTGTCTTTCATTTTGTGAAACTATGTCAATGAATTTTCTTTTGTGAGTCTATTGATGAAATAATATGAATAAAATTCGAAATTAATAGAAAATGTTTCATATTTTTCGTTAATGACCTCGAGCCCAACCATCCAGAAAAATAGAATATTAATAGGCCAACTAAACGCTAAACTAACAATATGAAACATTTTCTATTAATTTCGAATTTTTATTCATATTACTTCCTCAATATTAATGAAAATTCGAAATTAATAGAAAATGTTTAGTATATTTTCATAAAAAAAATTAGACTCACAAATGAAAATTGACATAGTTTCATAAAATGAATGACAAATATTGCTATTAGGGTGTCCAAAACAGAAACCGGATTCGTCGCCTGCAACCGTCGACCGGTTTCGGTTAACCGAGAAAACCGGGTTTTTCGTGTCGGTTAACCGGTTTTTGGTAAATAAGTGAACATTGCACATTGTGACACATATGTAACTTCCATAAGTAAAATTCTAAAGACTCTTGTGTTAGCAATTAAAGAACTGACAGTCATAGAAGCTGAAGCAATACAAAAATTTTTATTCAACAATTTAAAAAAGATAAAAGACACATACGCCCAGGATTGGAGCCAAAGGCTGATGGCGAGACTTGAAGAAAGAAGAGTAAAACATTGAATATACTTTTGCTGTTTTTAAGTTCTGGAAAATTTCCGTTAAACGATGACGTATTGAAATAATCATCAAAATCGGATACAAAGGAATTTGCAAATGACTTAGACAAACGTCTTTTCCTCGAAATTTCTGTAGAACCAGATTTAGAAAATAGTTCAGATTCGGCTGTAAGTTGTGACATCGAAGAGTCCTGTAATTTAATGTTGGGTTTAAACCAAACAATAAACCTCATCCAAACGCCCAAAATTGCTCGAAAAAGCGAAAGACTGGCGACTTTATATGATGATTTCGCATTTTTTGACAAAACAAAGAAAAAAACTGAAAAGCTAAGTTACTTATATATGATGCCTTGATGACTGTTAGCCCTACATCAACATTTAGCGAGCGTGTTTTTTCTAAGTCAAGAAAACAAAAAAATCGCTTCAAAAATTATCACTTTGTTCACTGGTATTGCGATTAAATGATCCCAAACAAAAAAATTAACTGTATTTACTTTCGTAGTAAACATTTTTAATTTAAATATTTTCGTGCTTTGATTTAAAAAAACGGTTATAACCGATTCTGTAAAAAACTATAATCGAAAACCGGGTTTTAAAAAAAAATAATTTTCGGTTAAACCGAAAACGTCTTTCTAAAATAACCGGTTTTTGGACACCCTATATTATATTTGAACACCCTATATTGTTATATTAATTAAGAATTCTCTGAATATATGAAACCGTTTTAAAAATACATCAGTGTACAGCAAATAGTAATATGAAAGGTTACGTGTGTAACGGCGATGTAAATATATAAATACGTCTGATAACAGCATGGTAACACAAGCACTCTGAAGAAGCGCCACCAATGAGTTCTCTTGATTTCCTCTTAAGGCCTCTTTTTACTAAAGGCCTTCCAATTCCCGCCATACACCTTAACACTCCTCACACACACACATTCACATACTCGCACACAAACACTCTCACACACAATTTTATTATTATGATTATTACTGTTATAAGTACCATAATGTAACGCTTCGTTATAATGGTTTAATGTCTTCTCCACTAAACGTAGAACAATGGTAAAGAGGAAAAAAGGCCAAACAACAGATGAAAACTAGTAAATCAAAAAAATTTTTTTCAAATCCATGCTTTATGTAAGCAGAATTCTATTGGGCCTAGAAATTCTTTTTTAGTTATCTTTTGTAGAAGGAAAAATTACTGCAAAATTTCAGTTTTTTATCTGCCATAGAACGGCATATATTCGAAAATGGGTTTTAACTTCGTATGGGAGGTGCCACGCCCACATTTCCATTACCGCCCATTTTTGTCACAACTACGCACATTAATGCTAGATGCACTTACACAAAATTACAGTAGGTGTAATTTTGGTTTTAACTTCATATGGGAGGTGCCACGCCCACTTTTGCATTACCGCCCATTTTAGGCGCAACTACGCACATTGATGCTAGATGCACTTACACAAAATTTGAGCACTATACGTGTCATAGAACTGACACTATTCGATAATATGTTTTAACTTCGTATGGGAGGTGGTACGCCCACTATTCCAATACCGCCCATTTTTGGCAGAACTACGCACATTGATGGTAGATGCACTTACACAAAATTTCAGCACTCTAGGTGTCATAGAACTGACAATATTCAATAATAGGTTTTAACTTCGTATGGGAGGTGCCACGCCCACTTTTCCAATACCGCCCATTTTTGGCACAACTACGCACATTGATGCTAGATGCACTTACACAAAATTACAGCACTCTAGGTGTCATAGAACTGACTATATTCAATAATAGGTTTTAACTTCGTATGGGAGGTGCCACGCCCACTTTTCCAATACCGCCCATTTTTGGCACAACTATGCGAATTGATGCTAGATGCACTTACACAAAATTTCAGCACTCTAGGTGTCATAGAACTGACAATATTCAATAATAGGTTTTAACTTCGTATGGGAGGTGCCACGCCCACTTTTCCAATACCGCCCCTTTTTGGAACAACTATGCGAATTGATGCTAGATGCACTTACACAAAATTTCAGCACTCTAGGTGTCATAGAACTGACAATATTCAATAATAGGTTTTAACTTCGTATGGGAGATGCCACGCCCACTTTTCCAATACCGCCCATTTTTGGCACAACTATGCGAATTGATGCTAGATGCACTTACACAAAATTTCAGCACTCTAGGTGTCATAGAACTGACAATATTCAATAATAGGTTTTAACTTCGTATGGGAGGTGCCACGCCCACTTTTCCAATACCGCCCCTTTTTGGCACAACTATGCGAATTGATGCTAGATGCACTTACACAAAATTTCAGCACTCTAGGTGTCATAGAACTGACAATATTCAATAATAGGTTTTAACTTCGTATGGGAGGTGCCACGCCCCTTTGTCCAATTGGTCAAATTTTTCCATTTCCTTGTATTGTCATCAAAAATGATTAAGTGTGCAAAATTTGAGCAAAATTGGTTGAGAAAAAAGCTTTCAAAAATTGATTTCAAATTTTGTGGCACACATATATAGAAAGTAACCTTATATAAAGCATGGAAAAAGACGAGAGAAAAAGCCAAAATGAATAACATCAACCCAATAAAGGTTAACAGCAATTTCCTTAAATGCCCGGCATGGGAGTGGTTCTACATAGAAATGGTCACGACGGCGACCATGTAGAGAGGAAGAAGACGAGGAGGGCAGGCGGGCGCAATGGTCTAAAAGTCATGTGCCGTTGGTTGTTGCCAACCAAAAATGATTTATGCCTTTGTTTATTGCAATCCCCTACCCCGCCAAGCCTCAACGGAGCGAATCGTTGTAATAAAACTCCTGAAATGTATGCTAATCAAATGGGAATCGTACGTACATGGACAAATCCTAACAGGTGCCACGGCCATCAAGTGCCTTGAACAATATTAATTAAATTTATTTACTGAAAATGTTCGGCAAATGTGTCTTCACAGTACACAATTGCAGAAATTCACAGACGCCAAGGAAATTATCGGGAATTGCCGGAAGAGCAGGTGTTGGCTGGGGGGGTGGGTTGGCAGTACAAGGCTTTGATTGGGAAATCTTTGCTAACTTGGAGTGTGATCATAAAATCATTGGACGATGGAAATCTGATTTTTTTTTACTTTTTATTTAGAAACAAAACTGCGAAAATTAAAAAAAAAATATGTTTCCAAAAAATACAGCAACTAATAACACTGTTCAACAAATTGGGGCGTTTTGAATGCAACAGACTATCGACCCTATAATTATGAAAGGGCATGTTGAGTAGGTCATTTTTGTAGAATAAACTTATAGTACAACTGGTCAGAGTTTCTTTGTACAGTGGATCAAAGGTTACATTTTTTGATCAAATTCATATTGTCAGAACTGTGTTGTGGAATTGTATAAGGATAATTTTGTGGAAGATCGTAACCCTCTATCTCCTTTCTTTATGGGTCAATTTGAGCCTTTGTTCGAGAAAATCAAAAAATTCCTTCAGAAAGGACATTTAAGTATTACAATGTTCTACAAAAAAATGAGTGGGAAAATTTCAATGGGGGTCACTAAAGACACCAAAGTCGTAAATATAGCTCTTCACGCTCAAATAGCAAATGATGACCAGATATTCACTAACCCGGTTGACAAAGCTAACCTATTGGCTGAAATGTTTGCAAGGAATTCATCCTTGCCGGAAAGCAATCAACCACTCCCCGTGATCGAAAATGTATCTAGTTCCATGCCTCAGATATTTTTTCGAACACGTGGAGTTAAAAGGGTTCTCGACGTAAATAAATCTCCAGGCCCGGATGGCATTTCAGCACTTGTCCTATGTAAGTGCTCTTCGACGCTTGCCCGTCCCCTTCGTAATCTTTTCAACCTTGCATACCGTGCAGGGGTTTTCCCAGCGCGTTGGAAGATTGCGAACATCCAGCCCATCCCTAAAAAAGGTGATGCTAATAATCCTGCTAACTATCGACCGATCGCGATTTGCTCAGCGCTTTCGAAGGTTATGGAGAGTATGGTTAACCACCATCTTGTGAGGTATTTAGAAACTAATGACTTACTTAATGATCGACAGTATGGCTTCCGTAGGAATCGATCTACGGGAGACCTGATGACACTGCTGTCCGAAAAGTGGAATCGATCTATTCACAAGCTTGGTGAGAGTAAGGTCGTTGCTCTAGATATCTCCAAGGCCTTTGATAGAGTTTGGCACGGCGCACTCATATCAAAGCTTATCGCTTTTGGTGTTGGTAGTGACTTCTCTCGATTTATATCGAGCTTTCTCAGAGATCGCACTATACGTGTTGTTGTAGATGGGTTCTCATCCGACGAGCATAGGTTAAATGCAGGAGTACCACAGGGCTCTGTCCTTTCCCCCTCCCTTTTTCTTATTTTCATCGACGACCTCTTGGATCGGACTGTGAATCCAATATACTCATTCGCGGATGACAGCAACCTCTGTCATTCATACTCATTCGATCATAGACCAAGTCGTCAAGAAATTGAGGATAAAAGGCGATTGATGGATGAGTCACTTAGCCAGGATTTGATGGCCATTTCTGAATGGGGTCGAGAGAATAGAGTAGATTTTAATGCACGTAAGACCCAGTGCTCCTTGTTGTCTCACAAGCGATTCACTGATCCAACGGTGTCGTCGATTTTAATGAACGGTGTAGATATTGAGCAATCAGATGATCTAGTTGTTCTTGGCATAAAAATACAATGTGATGTTCGTTGGACAAAACATGTATTTGATGTGTCGAAAGATGCCTTCAAATGTTTAGGCTTTTTAAAAAGATGTAAGAAATATTTCACACTCTCTGATCTTCTCAATATCTACACTACCTACATCAGACCAAAGATGGAATACAACTCCCATATATGGTCAGGTGCTCCAGCTTCATCACTGGAGCTACTTGACCGTGTCCAGAGGAGGGCGATGGTGTTGATAGGTGATGGTAGGATATCCAATTCTATTGTCTCCCTTGAACAACTTCGTAATGTTGGTTGTGTGTCATTGTTCTATCGATACTTTCATGGTGTTTGTTCTTCGGAAATTCGTGATCTTATACCGCCCGTGAGAACGTTCGGTAGAGATACGCGACTCTCCAGAACCGCTCACCCATTTGTTGTCGATTGGACAACCGGCCGCACTACACATTACAGAATAAATTCGTTCTTCGCCCGTACTATCCGTATGTGGAATCGACTTCCGGCAAATATCTTTCCCTCTAATTACGACATTCAGAGATTCAAAACAGATGTCAAGAGACACTACTCCCTCTTTCCTCCTTCCAATACCTTATCTTCCTTCTACCAACGCAATGCACTGCATTTATAGGGGACATCCCCTGAGTGTTGGTTCAGTGGAAAAAAAAAATAGCAAATTAAACGCCAATTTATACAACAAAATTATTAGAGTTAAAATTCGTTTGATCCACTGTAAAAAGAAACTCAGACAAACTGGACTATATAAGTTTATTCTGCAAAAATGCCAAGAAAAATATTTTTCCGAACATTAATTACGTAATTGGATTTTATTTATATTTTTAAATATGCGTAAAATATATTCTATATATAATGTCTAATAAACATTTATTGCAGGCAAATAATTTCAGTATCTTCAGGGAGTTCAATTCGGTGGACATTATTTTTCGTCATGCATTCAAATTTAAAAGGCCTTGCCAAATATTTGAATTGACTACTATTGCTGGTTCAAATATTTAAATCACCCTTAAAGTATACTATGAAATACTTACTATATACATATCCTGCCTGTAGGCTAAAAAAACATTCTGAATAACGATATGTTATTGCAGATCTTCCAAAGAATGTAGCGTTAATTTTATGAATTAATATATTTGCGAGGAAATATATTTCTAATCGCGTATTTGTGCCGACTTTGACACTTTGTCAAAAATATATGTTATTTGAAAACAATCATGGTAAGCTAGTTAGAAGTAATACTTGAAAATAGCAGTGTTGCACAATTAAAATTATCCCTAACATATGCCACACAGCGAACAACAAGAGCATATTAAAATTGCTTCCACGATTCTCTTCTTCGTGCTTTGTTAGCCACATATCATATTAAATTATTATTATTATTATTTAATAATAAATATACTTCAGCAATTTGATATAATTCATTATTCATTGTACTGTAGTTTAAAATTATTGCAGTTTTTTTTTTGAGCATTCTTTTTTCATGTCTAGCAACAGCAACAGTGACCCATATTTCGGTAATTAATTGTTCATTCCATAAACTATGAAGCGTAATATGATGACAGAGAAAAACTCAACGAAAAACCACTACAACTGCTCACAATAAGTTATTATCTTTTGGGGTGTTGGATGGGTTGGATGTGGTTTTAAATATGTTTTCTATTAAAATTAAAAGTTTTGACTGAGTGAGTGATATTAAAAACTCTGTGGGTTGAAGTAAGTTGGCTGTGTGGTGGCGATATATTTGCAGCTAGAATGGCATAACTACAACAATGTGTTTTTTTTGGACAAAATGCATAGGAATATCAAATTGCTGTATTAGCAAAAATTTAGAGAATTACACTGTTTGAAATTGAAACCTACTCAAAAGGGGCACTCAATGCGAAAATGTTAAATTTTGAATGATAATAAATATAATACACATTCAGATATAATACATACAACGATTAGGTGTGTTTTATTGCCAAACATTTTTGGAAGAAAGAAATATTCCACTAAAACCTAAACATTTTCTCTTAACAGTGTTATGCCTGCTATCAATAATACTTAAAAAAACGTATTCCTAACGATTCCAATCTCTACCACATATCGAACCCTATTTGCGACAAAGCTGCAAGCGCCAAGAACAAAATTATAGCGGAGAATTACTTTTGCTTTATTAGTGTGTATTACTAATATATATATTAGGATGAGTCACGAAAATAAATTGTAGCTATAACCGCCCAGAAATGAAGATTGGATTATTTAATGATGCTCTGCAAAATATTTCGTCACTTGACCAGTCATCTGTGAGCTATACTCTCCTGAAAACACCTCTATAGATCATGTTTTTCCCGCGTATTTTATATGTTTGATTTTTGTCCAATTTTTTTCAGAATTAATAGACCCTTGGAAGCACTTGATATAAACATTTTGTTCTTGTCTTAGAATAACTCATTGATCGTATTATTTGAAGTTTTTATTGATTTTTTTGTAATTTTTCAAGCTGATAGCTAAAAACTCATATTTCTTGGAAACTTTTTGTAAGAGGTGTTATGAAAAATAAATAGAAGGAATCAATACATTTCGAATGATGCCCAATGAATATCGAACGAGAAATGACGTCATTTTCCTTCCGATGTTCAACATTTAGGCATCACTCGAAAGATATTGCCTGCTGCTATTTATTATACCCTAAACCACTTCGTGGACTAGGGTATTAAAAGTTAGTTTTCCGCCAAATGTTTGTAACACCATGAAATAATCGAGCTAGATAGACCCACCCTTAAGTATACGAATCGGCTTAGAATCACCAGCTGAATCGATTTAACGATGTCTGTCTGTCCGTCTGCTGTCCATCTAAGCTTGTTCGCACTCTACAGTTCGCAATTGTTGTCCGATTGTAATGAAATTTGACAGAAGTTACTTTTTTTGGCCAAGGACGATTGGTATTCAATTTGGAGGAAATCGGTTCATATTTAGATATAGCCTCCATACAAATATCCCTATAATTTACGCTATTGCTGCTCTAGAATACACATTTTGCATGGGATCATGACCAAATTTTCAGGATCGTGTTATATTTGAACTAGAAATAGCTCACAGGAAAGAGGACCACATAGGTCTATGTTTTGATGCAGACCCCATACAAATGTACCTCCCATTTACACTATTATTGCTCTAAAATTCACATTTTACATCCGATATTTATCATATTTTCCACACAATTTAGAAACACGAATTTTGAAAGCCAGCTATATAGGTCAATGTTTTGGTATAGCCCCCGTACAAATGGGTCCCCAGTTTACACTATTGTCTCTCTAGAACCCACATCTAACATTCGGTCTTGATAAAATTTTGCATATCATGTTATATTTCAATAAAGAATACCTACTTTGAGAGTGATCTATAAAGGCTCACTTTTTAATGTAGCACCCTTACAAATGGGCCCCCATTTGAATTGTTACCTCTCTAGGACCCACATTTTACATCGGAAGTTTTTTCAAATTTTGCAGATTATATTATATTTCAACTAAGAATACATACTATGAAAGTCAAATATATGGGTCCATATTTTGGTATAACCTCCATACAAATTGGGCCCCCATTCTACTCTAATACAGCTCTAGAACACACAACGTGCTTTCGATCTCGAAACAATTTTGCATATCATGTCATATTTTAACTAAGAATACCTATTTCGAAAGTGATCTATTTGGAATGACTTTTTAATGTAGCGCCCTTACAAATGGCCCCTTTTTAATTTTTACCCCTCAAGGACGGTATCCATATTTTGGTATAACCTCCATACAAATTGGGCCCCCATTCTACTCTAATACAGCTCTAGAACACACAACGTGCTTTCGATCTCGAAACAATTTTGCATATCATGTCATATTTTAACTAAGAATACCTATTTCGAAAGTGATCTATTTGGAATGACTTTTTAATGTAGCGCCCTTACAAATGGCCCCTTTTTAATTTTTACCCCTCAAGGACGCAAATTTTACATCGGATTTATTTTTTAAATTTAGCAGATTATATAGGGTCCGCCACTATGAAATAACTCAAAAAATTAGTCTATCAAAATAAGGGTCTATTATTTCAGAAAAAAAATTGAAAATATGCAGCACAAAAAAATTGTATGATTAAAACATGATTTTTAGGGGTATTTTCAAGAGCCGTTAGCTTACAGACGGCTTGATCTAGCGACGAAATATTTTCCAAATCATCATTAAACAATCCAAACTTTATTTTCGTGGAGTGACTGGAAATTGTTTTTACTTTTGTATGGACAGCGACCCAGCCTAATATATATATATACGAGTTACGTTACTAACTGATTGACTGATTAAGAAAGGGTTTTAAGAAATTCGTACTTTTAGGGGGTAAAATGGGATAAATTCGAACCTTCGTCCTGACTAAACGGCAGCAGCTAAGGGTGTCCCAAGAAGAGCGCAATTTTTAAATCTGGCAACATTCGAAGTGTCGTTGTTTGACATTTGAACAATTGTTATTGTTTGTTAGTAGAAGGTACGAGGTTAGTAAAAATGGAGCGCTACACGAATGAACAACGCATTCTCATTGTGAAATTGTTTTACCAAAATGGTGAAAGTTTTGCGGCTACAGTTCGCAAATTGCGATCAATTTGGGGTCACAATAATGCTCCAAAAGAGTCAACTGTAAAGAGATTAATGGATAAATTTGCCGAAACTGGGTCTGTTAGTGATGTAAAGACAACAACGCGCCATCGACCAGGTCGATCGACCGAAAATGTCGCAGCTGTACGTGATGATGTCGCTCAAACTCCATCCACCTCAATTCGACACCGAGATCAGCAAATTGGTGTCTCCAAATCCACTTTGCAGCGAATTTTGACGAAAGATTTGCATCTTCATGCATACAAAGTTCAATTGACTCAGGAACTGAAGCCAACATGGACAGCGAAGGGAGTTCGTTAATTGGGTATTGGAGAGACAACATGAAAATGCTGATTTGGCCGATAAAATCATCTTCAGTGACGAGGCCCATTTTCATCTTGATGGCTTCGTCAATAGGCAGAATTGTCGCATTTGGGGTGCGGAAAATCCTCGAGTGATTCACGAGAAGCAAATGCATCCTCAACGTGTCACTGTGTGGTGTGGTTTTTGGGCTGGAGGAATCATTGGACCTTTTTTTATGAAAATGAGGCAGGTCAAGCGCAAACAGTCAATGGTGTTCGGTATCGTGAAATGATAACCAGTTTTTTCTTGCCTAGAATTGAAGAAATGAATGTGGAGGGCATGTGGTTCCAACAAGACGGCGCCACATGTCATACAGCCAGAGAAACAATTCAATTGCTGCATCAGTCATTTCCCGGTCGTGTTATTTCGCGTTTTGGAGATCAGAATTGGTCTAGGTGGCCGTGAGATTTAACACCATTAGATTTTTTTCTTTGGGGTTTTTTGAAGTCGATGGTTTACGCGAATAAGCCGACGACGACTCAAGCCTTAAAAGAAGAAATTGGACGCTGCATTAATGAAATACCGCAGCATTCATGCAAAACGGTCATTGAAAATTTTATTAAAAGATCGCGTGCATGCCAGCAAAGCCGCGGCGGCCATCTGCACGATATATTGTTCCATACATAACCTCATTCTGTCTACTTTACGATATAATAAAGTTTCACGATTTTTTCTTAAATATCTGTGTTTTATTTAAAATTAAAAAATTGCGCTCTTCTTGGGACACCCTTTATAAACATGAAGTTCGGTGTGTTCCTTGCACTGGCCAAGCAGACGAGCTACAAATAGGTACTTTTCGAAATTTGTACTTTTGAGGGCGGAAAGAGACAAAAATCGGTATTTAAATTTCGCTGACAACGTAGATTTGCAGCGTAAATGGATTTTTCGAAATTTGTGCTTTTAAGGGACGAGCTGGGCAAAAACTGATCAAAATGGTACCAACTAAAGTATTTCAGATTATTTTTTTTTTGGTTTGTTTTATGCATTGTCCCAAGAAATTTCGGTTTTATCACTGTCCATTAGTGAGCTAGCCAGTACTTTACGATTTTTGTTGGATTTTTTTATAAAATCCGCAATAACTTCCACATTTTTGATCCGATTTAGACTTTAACCATATCTATTTTTATATTTTTTTAATGTTTAATGAAAATTGACTCTTAAGTGGTTTTATGTTTTCGAACACATATTTAAGGCCTTGTACAAGAAGATCAAAAATTATCCATAATATATTTTTCTTAATAAATTAAAAGATAATTGCAACATTTGTCCAAAAATTAGTGCTGCCAAATGTAAATGTGCTTTGTTCAAATTAAAATCAAACAAAATATATTCACATGCTATGCCATTTTATAAACAATTTCTATAGCATAGTTGCGGGCGTTGATGAATGAATTGTCTAATACATTGCCAATATCCAGGATGACGAGTAAATGTTTGAATGCCATATACTCTCGTATATTGTAGACATTTGTGAGAAATTGTAAATAATAATTATTGACATTTGAAATTTCAGCAAAACCCAAGGTTTCAGTCACTACACTACACTCTAGTTAATAACACAATATATAAGTAGTGTAAGCCATAAGTGGTGTGTGTAAGCTCTTTGTATAGAGCAAATTATAATTTCCCATTAAATATGCCTTTCATAATTCGAAGCTACAAGTGACAAGTGTGTAACTCCACAACGGGAAAGGATATCTCATATTACTTGAAAACACAATGTTCTATTTACACTTCTAATATTAGAATGCTCTTTTCGTTAACAAATTGTATATGGCATACTTAGGGGCAAACATATTAAAAATGCTAGTGGCCATTTGGGGGGGGGGGGATAATTGAAAAATTGCCTTAAATTTAAAGCAAATATTTTGAAATAAAAACTATATTAGATTTAGCTAAACCATTCTACATACATATGTATAATATAAATCAATTTGACACTTAATATTTAAATATACGATTGTCAGAGCGTTCATTTAGTTTATGCAAATAGGCTTGGGGTCTGCCATTTTACCAGACATGTTTGTGTTGTTTTTTTTTAACATTTTTCGGTGTTTTTTCTTTTTATTCATTAAGTAGACACCTGCTGCTTGGGGATACAGCAACAACTGGAAATATGAAAATTTTAACATTTCCTTTTCGTTCGTAAAGCCTACTTTTAGGAACTAAGTTTTGCTTTTTAACGGAAGGGAACTTTGCATATTTTAGTTTACACTTGTGTGGGGGGGAGGTTGTACTCTGCCTAACATCAGATATCGTTGTTATGTACATATAAAATATTAAAATATTCCCCAATTGAATATAAATTTTATGGCAACATACTTGCTCGATATTTTTCTTAATTAAGCCAACGGCTCTGGTTACCAATGGTAACACTGGTAACAGGTGGGCTTTAGCCCAACTAATGTGTTCATAAGGAACATAATTATGAACAAGTAAGTGTATGCCCGCCAGTCATTCTCTTGGGTGAAAGTCAGGAGATGTGGAAACTGTTTTTTCCGAATGGTAATAAATTTAATTGAAAACTTCGGAACGGAATTCAAGTCAACGCTTGAATATTAATTACACTTTAGAGTAGGCGGCAACAACTGTCACGGTGGCGCCGGCATAATCATATTAATATGTGTGTGTTTGAAGGCCGTCATTAATTTCGCAGGACAGGCAGGGGAACGATTTAAACGGTTTAAAAGGACTCTAACACTCACGGTATCTTCATTCGTTACGTTGAATTTCTGCATGCTTCGGTTCAATAGAAATTCACTTAAAGCCGACACAATATAACACTTTTCAAAAAAATCCCTTCCAAAAGATATTGTAATTGAAATTAAATGGCCACAAAATCTAAAACTCAAACAATGTCACAACTGATACTGCTGCAAACCCACACACACACACATATAACATTTATAGCATACTTTCGGGCTGTTGCTAATAAAATATTCTATTGCCTGCTTCAAGGATAATTGAAAAATTAAATTGAAACTATAAAAAGAGACCAAAAAAGCAAATGTATATATAAACGACTATACTGTCAGGCAGTTGACATAGAGCCATGTGCTGAGTTGAAACTATAAAACTAAATCAGAAATTATTCAGCAACAATACATAAAGTGATTTTATTGCTCACTGAGATGGCCTCCTTTCAACACGTATACACTTTTTTATAACCACAAAATTGAGGCAGAGAGTATTAGGATGGATGGACGGACAGGATGGAGGAAAATAGGAACGTTTTTGGAATTGGAAAAATAATAAATAATGAAATATTCGCAAAGATGGCAAAGAGTTGCAAGAGTGTGGAGAAATTTGGATAAATATGTGTGTTCTCAAAAGGGAAATTTGAAAGTTTTGTCCAATGTGCTTACTATTTGTGAGAATATATGTTCTCAAAAGGGAAATTGGAAAAAGTTGTCTAATGTCTATTTGTGAGAATATCCATTCGCTGGAGCCCCACTAGATAAGACTACTGAAATTAGATAAATAAATTCGGCGCCCATTAAGTTCAGAAATTAAAGCTAATAAAATGGAAGACAGTTTTATGATTTGCATTATATGTATATGGTAGGAATCCTTCAGTAATGTTAAAGTATACTTCTTAGAATACCTCAAATTTAAACTCACCTCTCATATAACCCCACATCCTTAAAGTATGCTGTATTTTTATACCTCTACCTCCAGGATGGGGTATATTAACTTTGTCATTCCGTTTGTAACACTTTGAAATATCGACCTGAGACCCTATAAAGTATATATTTTCTTAATTGTCAAAAAATTCTAAGACGATCTAGCCACGTCCATCCAAACGAAAGGAGCCAGGCCGTCCAAATTTTCCCAGAACACGTCTAATGGTTGTAGATTGGTTGGGATTGAAAGTGGGCGAAATCGGTCCAGAGGGAAAAAAAATTTCCCTAACAAGGACAGGAAATACCCCTAATATTTCGAGTATTTAAGCAAGTTTTTTGAATATGTCCGCTTATATTTACTTGATATTTGTTAAGCAATAGCGCAAACGTGTACCATAAAGCGATGAAATCGGGCAAAAAGGGATAAAAATGGTACCTATCAAACGACAACAGCAAGAAACACGAATTTCGGTGAGTATATTCCACCCATTGAGTAGACACGTAAAATAAAAGATTTTACAAACTAGTACTTTTAAGGGGGTAAAATGGAAATAGAGGGATGAAAATGGTATTCACAGAACGGCAGCAGCCAGAATACAAAAATTCGATGTATACATTCTTCTGACTGCGTAGACATGCAAAAATATTTTTTTCCAAATTCATACATAGGGATAAAAAATGTGAACATAGGGATAAAAATGGTACCAACGAAATGGCTACAGCTGGAGTTATGATTTCCGGGTTGTATATACTTGATATTTGGTAAATGCAATCTTATCATTGCGCCATAAATTGTTCCTTACTTTTAGGGGGTCAAATTGGGAAAAAGGGATAAAAATGGTACCAGTGAAAAGACAATAGTGGTACACTGATATTCCATATGTACATCCCTCTAATAGCAAGTACACTTAAAATAAAGTAATTTTTTTAGGGGGGTGAAATGTGCAAAAAGGGATGAAATTGGTACCGACAAAATGACTGCAGCTAGAAGAACAAAATTCGGGATGGACATTCCCATGACAGTATAGGAGTGCAAAAACAAGGAAATTTTCAAAAATTTTACTTTTATTGGGAAACGGGGAGAAAGGGGATTAAATTGGTACCAATCAAACTGCTGCAGCTAGAATAATGAAAATCAGTTTATATTTCGCTCTGCTTGCGTTGAGCCGAAATACTACACGATATTTAGATACTGGTACTTTTAGGGTCAAAATGCAAAAAGGTTTGAAATTGGTTCCTGGAGTCATAAAATTCGGCCAAAGGGGATAACATTGGTCCCGACCAAATGTTTGCAGCTAGAGTCATTAAATTTGGCGTCTACATTCCTCTGATGTGTAGATGGACAACATTAGGGATTTTTTTTTAATTTGTACTTTTATTTTTTTTAGATCTGATTTACTTTTAGGGAAAACTAAACGAAAGGGGATAAAAATGGTACAAATCAAGCAAATTATGGAATTCAATTTATACATTTCTCCGAATTCTTAGGCTCACAAAATGAAAGGCTTTCTGCAAATTCGCACTTTTAAGGAAAAAACGTGGTAAAGGAGACAAAACTGGTACCAAATGGGCGTAGCTAGAAACGTAAAAGTAGGTGTGTACATTCCATTGTGAACACGAAAAAATAGAGGATTTTCTAAATTTGCACTTAAATTATAAAAATGTAACGAAATTCGATATGTATGCCCTGGACTGTGTGGAATTTTGGAATTGTAAATGGGCGAAACCCAACCGAAGGCAAAACTTTATTCCCTCACAATGAATGAAAATACCTGCGGTAATATTTAATATGTACAGTATTTATGAACATTTCTTTGAAGCTTGCTGTCTTTATGAAGAATTATTTTAATATTCAAAAACATATTTGCCTGGTTTTGGTCTTTAAAATTATTTAATTAATTTTAATTCAAAATTATAATAATGAAACATCTTAATTTATTTAACAAATAGCGCTCTTAGCAAAAAATATAATAATTTAATAAAACTACATATTTTTCCTTATATTTTATTGCACTTATACGTTAAGTCAGCATCTTCTAATCTGACGATAATACTGTGCAAAGCAATCCATGGTGGAGGATATAAATATAAGTTTCGGCCCGTCCGAACTTAAAGTCTTTTTACATGTCTTAAAGTACACTTTAAGGAATACCTTTCTACACACATGTCATAGAAGTTCTTATCCCTAAAGTATGCTGTATTTTTTTCTTTTCAAAATATAATGATCGATAATTTTGAGATGTGTTTTGCTGTATAGCTTTTACCATTCCTATAATTACATCGAAGTTTGAAGCTGTAAGAATAATTATCTTTTTACAGCAGTTAACAAAGACCCCGGTTTATCAATATTTTTAAATTTCAAGACATCTGTGACATTTGTTTTATACGAAAAAAATGAAACAAAATATTTTTTAATGTTTATTGATTTTTCGTGGCAGCAAAAAATCATTTTTTTCTCAATTCGTTGGGAACTGTTCCTAAACAATAGTTTCTATGTGAAAGTTAAATTCTCAATGTTTGTAGCCTTAATAATTGGGGTTTCCTGAAGGCAAAAAAAAATGAAAAAAATCATTTTTTTTCTCAATTCTTTGGAGACTGTTCCTAAACTGCAGTTTCTATGTGAAAGTGAAATTAACAACATTTATAGCCTTCCTAGTTTGCTTTAATTGAACATATAATTGAGTACCATTGGACTTATATTTCCCAAATGAGAGTACAATATTGATGGTCTATTCAGCGAAAGGTGGAATTTTAGTATAAAATAAAAATAATTTCATTTTCGTGTTAAGAAAGCCAAAAAACATCAGATAATGTTATAGATAATGTAATATGACCAATGAGTTATTCTAAGAGAAGAATAAAAAAAAATATATTTACAGAATCTATTAATTTAGCAAAAAATTCTTACTCAAAATGCTACGAAGTATTTTGCAAACCATCTTTAAACAATCCATGTTTTATTTTTGGGTGGTGAAAACATAAATTTTTGTGTTTGTTTATCTGCAATAAACAAATGACCCCAATTTGTTTTGCAGTCCTTTGAATTTCGTTTCACAGAACCTTGAACTAAACCATGCGTGTTGAATGAAAATATTCAATAACAATAACAATTTGTTATCACAATTTTTGGCAGTTGTTGAAAGGTTGGGATATATTTTCAGATTTTCAGTGAGTATTTTTTCTTTCTCTTCTTCTTCTTCATATTCGAGTGCCAGTGACAACATATTATGATTAGACCTGTTCCGTGTGGTTCGAGCCTCAATCCTCATCAACAACAACAATTTTTAAGGATATTCTCTCACAAATGGCAGAAAATCCTCTGTACATCCTCTGACACGCTTTTAACTATAAATATTAGCTTGTCATAAATACGAGTATACTATGTATGGGTGTTGGTAATGTATACCTACATACATACTAGTACATACATTTGCTAAGCTTGTTGGCATATCCACCTAGCATGTAGCTGTGTAGGTTTATAACTACTTATCTATAAAACAAGCTATAGGTTTTTTTTTTAAAGAGGGTTATGGAACTGGAAATATAGGTTTTCTTATTCATTTATTTATAATAATTGAATTTCTATTAAAAATAAATAATTCATTCATCGGTTCAATGGCCTTTTAATATATGATCAATAATCAATTCATTTTTAATAATTGAATTTTTATTAAAAATAAATAATTCGATTCTCAATGAAAAATAAAGTAAACGGATATATGTTTTGCTATTCATTTATTTCTAATAATTGAATTTTTATTAAAAATTAATAATTCATTTATCGGTTCAATGGACTTTTAATAGATGATCAATTTATTATTAATAATTAAATTTTTATTAAAAATAAATAATTCGATTCTCAATGAAAAATAAAGTATATCCGTTTACTCAAATTATCAATAATCAAATTATTTTTAATAATTGAATTTTTATTAAAAATATATAATTCGATTCTCAATGGAAAATAAAGTAAACGGATATATGTTTTGTTATTCATTTATTTCTAATAATTGAATTTTTATTAAAAATAAATAATTCATTTATCGGTTCAATGGACTTTTAATAGATGATCAATTTTTTATTAATAATTGAATTTTTATTAAAAATAAATAATTCGATTCTCAATGAAAAATAAAGTATATCCGTTTACTCAAATTATCAATAATCAAATTATTTTTAATAATTGAATTTTTATTAAAAATATATAATTCGATTCTCAATGAAAAATAAAGTAAACGGATATATGTTTTGTTATTCATTTATTTCTAATAATTGAATATTTGTTAAAAATAAATAATTCATTTATCGGTTCAATGGCCTTTTAATAGATGATCAATTTCTTATTAATACTTGAATTTTGATTAAAAATAAATAATTCGATTCTCAATGAAAAAAAATATATCCGTTTACTCAAATTATCAATAATCAAATTATTTTTAATAATTGAATTTTATTAAAAATAAATAATTCATTTATCGGTTCAATGTCCTTTTAATAGATGATCAATAATCAATTCAGTTTTAATAATTGCATTTTTATTAAAATTAAATAATTCATTCAAATTCAATAATTCAAATGTAATCTGCTGCAATTACTTGATATATTTGTTTACCTGCAAGTTATCTGAATTTTCAATTTTCTCCAATATAAAACTAATATCACGAGGTCTTGCAATTTACAACTATTGCTCAGCCGGGGTCATAGTTAACCATAGCAAAAAGAAAATTCTACTTATATAAGTAAACATTCATTTTATTAAGGAAATAGTAAAACAATTCCAGCAAAATTACTTTTCATGGATCTCTGTTAATGTATTTTGGAACTTTTATTTAAAGCATACTTTAGGGATGTAAGGTTCAATGTCATGCGAGCTAAATCCAAATGTAAAAAGGTAATCCTAAAAGTATACTCTAAAATATTTGCTGTATTTATTAACGATATATAATGCTATACGATATTGCTATTGATAATTTGTGATGGTTTATTAATTAACAGAAAATAGTAAATCACCGCTCATTGATTTTTAGCAAAACTTTGAGGTGATATATTAAGCTTTAGGTATTAATTAAGCTAAAAGCTGGTTACGCTATATAAAACAAAAAAACATTTTGTGTTCAATGCCTAAAAAAATATATCTGAAAAATATTTTTTTTTTGTGTATTGAGGTATACTGATCAGACTAATCAGAAAAAACTCAAAGTATACCAGGGGGTGTTAAAAAATCTAAACAAAGGAGGAAATCAAAAATATTTGTTTTTAACTGTCCGATTTGTCGTGGAATGCCCCATATATAGTATACTGATTCATAAAATAAAAAAAAATGGGAACAAAATTTATTTATAATTTTTCTACTAAAAGTCCAATTTTCGTCGAGGATAACTATTGACTATTATTTTGGAATTTTTTTAATATTTTATTAGATTTTTGAATAAATCTAGAATTACTTTTACAGTGCTCCATAGATATTACTTTTACAGTAATTAATAGATATTTTTCAAACGAACATTGCCTAATTCTTTAGCAAGCTAGTAGTAAAAAATGGAACAAAATATTTTTTGGATTTTTGTAGTTAGTAAATTAAAAGTTGCGAGAGGTTTTGATTAAAATTTCGAAAATTTAAAAAAATAATCTCCTCGACTATAAAAACAAAATGGTTCAGTCATATTGGCAAACCCATCTAACCCATCTAACCTTGTTTTCCAAATTAAAAATAAATATCGTGCTTATTTGATAACCTTTTACAAAACAGTTGTTCTAACAAATCCCTTTGAAATGTATGTTTATATGTAAGTGCGAATGTATGTAAAGCTATTTGTGAATACCGCACACACACACACACCGTGTGTGTTTCAATCCCAGTGTTGTATACACTTATATACATACTTTACGATTTTACAAACACGTAAAATCCGAATGTTTCAATAAACTTGTTTTCATTCTCATTGACATCTTGTTTATGGACTGGTTGCTGTCGTGCGTTGCTGTTCTGCTCTGTTCTGTTCTTGTTACTTATGTCAAGCACATTTCCTTTTATTGTGTATAGCATATTTTTGGGTGGATAAGTACAGGGTTTTAAGGTGGCGGGGGGAGTACCAAATTGGAATTTTTCTACTATAATACTTTGTAAATGGGGGGAAAATACAGGATTTTTTTTCTTTTTTGCTGAATGGAAAATTCATTCAATTCAACTCTGAAAGCCACATGAAAACAAGTGTCAAATAAAAATTCCATTTGATTTCTATTTTATGTTATATAAGAGCACACTTACAGGGCTTGGATTTCATGGGAAGCGAACAAACGAACGAACCATCATGAGCCTTATAACCACTCTGTCACCCACTCAACACCCCATGTATACACTTTGTTTATTGTAATGAAAGGAAATCATATCGAAAGTGAAGCATACTTTATGGCTGTGTGAGAATGGAATGTATACAATAACACATGTATTTCCTTTTTGTAATTTCCTCAAAAGATTTGTTTCAAATCACTGAACTCTCGACAAGGTAACAAATTAAGATTAATTTATTTCCAGGTAAACGAAGTGCTATTGAACACACGAAAGCCTACTTTAAAGCGTTACGCTTTGCGCCTAAGCGGCTGCTTTGCACAAATTGTGAAAAGTTTGCTATGAGTCCTCTCAAGGGCGACCTCTGAAATTCCCAATTAGTTTGGCTATTTAAAACAGTAAATAACAAAAATTTGTACAAGGACTCGCTTGTGACCTTCTCCAGCCATGTTCATAAATAACACTAAGCAACAAATTTTTTTTTCGAACTGCAAACATTTGACATTTTCTGGTACCTATTGGCTTTCTAAACTCGAAAACGATATGAAAAAAATGTATGAATAATCCTTTAATTTTTACTGAAATTCCCTTTGTGTTTGTACTCTCATTTGGGAAGGTGTGGTAACACGCGCTTATATTATCTATTAAAGGCTATTCTGATGGCTACAAATGTTGCGTTTAGAAACAGTCTTCACAAAATCGAGATTTTTTTGTTGAAAAAAATATATCGAAAAAAATCGTAAAAAATACACGAAAAATCAGAAAACACATTTTTTTAAATAGCTATTTTTTAATATCCAGCATTTTCGCCGAAGGTATCCTTAACATTTGTATTTTTATTTTTGAAATTTAGGTACTCCGATAACACCAATTTATATGTTCAATTAAATGTAAGTATAATGGCAACAAATTTTGCGAATTTCGCGTTCACATAGAAACAGTGGTTTAGAACAGCCTCCAAAAAATGAGAAAAAAAATTTTTTTTTTTTTTAAATATATTTTTTTGCTTGCACGAAAAAAATCATAAAAAATAGAAAACAATTGGAAAAAAATATTTGGCATTTCTTTTTTATAGCTAACATTTTAATGAAGAAGAGAGTATTTGTATGTAAAAGATCTAATTATTAATGTAAAAGTTCTGATCCTATTGTAGACGCAAAAGAATTTTTAAAAAATCATTATTTTTGTAATTTTGTTTAAATAGCTGGAAACCCCCTTATAAAAATCAAACACAATATTTTGTTTAATTTTTTAATAGCTGACATCTTACGGAAGAAAACAAGTTCTATTAGAAGAAAATTCATGAACAAATTTAGAAGTTATGGCCCTTATTCTAGAAGTAAACGTTGTGAATCTTTTGCACGAAGTTTTTATTTAACTTGATTTATTGAAAGTTAAAAATATTCATCGATAGTTCAAAAAAAAGCTGGCATCTTAGTGAAGAAAACAAGTCCTAGTTGAAGAAAATCTAGGCATACATCTAGAAGTAAACGAATTAAAAAAAAAAACATTTTTTACAAAGTTTTTGTATAAGTTTTTGTATTTAGTTTTTATACAAAACAAGGCCATAAATTCTGTATTTAGCCATAGATAAAATTTAAATAGATGTCAGCTATTATAAAATAAAACAAAATATTTTTTATATATCAATAAACACTTTTATCTATTAATAAATCAATTTCAGCAAAAACTTCGTAAAAATGATAAACGATTTTTTGAAATTCTATTACTTCTAGAATAAGGGCCATAACTTCTAAATTTATCCTCGGATTTTCTTCAATTAGGCCTTGTATTCTTCGCTAAGATACCAGTTATTATACAATAAAATAAAATATTTTTTATCTATTTTGTAAAGTGTGGTTTCGCATTATTTAACCAAAAATTAAAAAAAAACATGATTTTTTAAAGATTCTTTTCCGTAAGGCCATAACTTTTACATTAAATCAGAGATCTTTTACGCATAGACGTTGTTTTCTTCCTTAAGATCCCATCTGTCGCAATGTGAAACAAAATATTCTGCTATGAACATTGTAAACAATTTTTAGTGTTATTTAAAAAATTAAATAAATCAAGATTTTTTAATTCTTCTGCGTCTACATACAAAGATGGCCATAACTTTTACACTTTACCATAGATTTTTAACATATAGAAATTGTTTTCTTCTTTTCTTAGAATGTTGGTTATGAAAATATAAAACTAAATATTTTTTGCGATTTTTTTTTTTTGATTTCTATGGGATTTTTCGTGCGAGACTTAAAAAAAATAAAATAAATTACTTCTCAATTCTTTGGTAACCGTTTCTAAACCACTGTTTCTAGGTGAAATTCAAATTCACAACATTTTTTGCCATTAGAAGTACCTATAATGGTACATATAATCGGTTCTTATCGGCTTTATATGTCCAAAATGATAGTAGAAATATTAAAGGCATCTTGGGCGAAAATTGGAATTGTAGTAAAATATTGAAAAATTAATCCCATATATTGCAAAATAAAGCAGAATATTCTATAATATAATTTGTTAGGGTTTTAACGCTATTTAAACATAAAATTAAAAAATATGATTTTTTGAAAAATTACAAATCATAACTTCTACATTTAACCATAGAAAAATTACAAATAGACATTGTTTTCTGTGCTAGAATGCTAGATATTAACAAATAAATTAAAACATTTTTTCTCTTTTTTTTTTATGGGTTTATTTTAGTGCCAGCCAAATTTTGTTTCGGCAAAACAATTTATTTTTTTCTTTTTGAATTATTTGAAGACTGTTCTAAAGACTAAACCACTGTTTGTAGGCGAAACTAAAATTTACAGCCGTCATCTGTATCTATAATTTAACGTATAACCGGTTGCTATCGGACTTATATTTCCGAAAATTTGGTAACAAAAAATAAAAAATATCCATATTTTCTTAAATATCGTTCTCAATATCAGAAACCCACAAGTTTGTTAAGATTTTTAACGCTATTTAACCCTAGAACGCTAACCTTAGTCGATTCGACTAACATCGCTTACATATTAACGCATAGTTATCTCAAAAGCAGCTTTAATAAATATATATTTTTGAATGAATTGTTTTATAAAAATGAAAATTGTTTGTTTTAATTAAGTCAAAAGTAACCAAATATCAATCTTTATAAGATGCTTTGACGGTTTATATATAAATAACTACAAAATCGGTTATATATATATATATATGTTAGTCGATTCGACTAATGATTAGTGTTAAAGTATAAAAAATAACGTTAGTGTTCTAGGGTTAAACATAAATTTAAAAAATATGATTTTTTGGAAAATTATTTTGCATCTCTAAAAAGTTTTATAACTTCTACATTTAACTAGAGAAAAATTAGAAATAGACAATGTTTTCTTTGTTAGAATGCTATTTATTAAGAAATAAAATAAATATTTTTTCTCATTTTTTACTTTTATTAATTTTTTAGAGCGAGCCAAAAATTAAAAAAAAATAATTTGTTTTCAATTCTTTGGAGACTGTTATTAAACCACTGTTTCTAGGTGAAAGTGGAGTTCGCAAAACATAAACATAAAATATTTAAATATCGTTTTCGTGTTTAGAAAAATTACAAATTACAAAATTCATCAGAAAATGATATCGAGAAAAATTATGGAAAATTAAATTTGCCAAAATTGTTCATTCATATCATGTGTATTTTATTTATGCCGTCATCTGTTAGGCTTTATTTTTTCTAGGAACAATATACTCGTATAGTACAGCACCCATTTGTAATCTCCAATTATTTTTGGCATTTTGGTTTCACAAAGCACATACACATCCAGCAAATAGCAACAATTTCATGTGAACTTTGGCATTTGAAGTCTACACCTAGGCGCAAATTGTTCACTAAATTAAGGCAGACATTATTTGGCATCACATCATTTTCGTTTGTTTGCACTTAATTTGTTTTCCTCCTGGACTGGCATTGATTCATGGCTCATTGTAGATATTTGTACCTGGAAATTGCCTGATGCCTTGTATTTAAAGAACACACAATTCTGCGTATGCATGTGGAATAATTGAACAACATACTTAAAAGGCATTTCAAGAGCATACCTTTAGGCATTGACATTTTAAAGCATACTTTCCAGCCTACAATCTTCAAGAAACATTAAACTTATTATTCTTTGAAACACTTACCTCGCCGGTTTGCTCATTGTCCTCCTTGTCCCTAACACTCTCGCTCGCCTTGTCCTTGGCCTCACTTTGCATTTGTTTGTTCTGCATGGCCAAACGTTTGTAGTCCTCCTCCTGCTGCAGCGTTTCCTCGCGCAACTCCTGCACATAGACATCGGTCTGCTGTTGGCGTTCCTTGAGTGCGGCTAATTCGAGCTTAAGTTGTTGGAAATCACTGCGAATGGTCGTTAAATCCTCCCAGCTTTGGGTGCGTGTCGCCACATCCCGCATGGCATTGCTGGCAATCTGTTGCAATTCCACAAGTTGCTTTCTCAACTCACCCACGGACTGTTGCAGCCATTCGATGGTCAGACGTTCTTTGTTGCTCGTGGCCCCGCCAATGCTGCCAATCAAATGGCCGTTGCGTAACTCCTGAACTTCTTGTCTGAAAAGATATGAATACGACGGATTGAATGTTAGTGAATGTGATGTATTGCGCCTGAGGGAGGACTGCACATACAATTTGCTTTCAAATATTTGCATAAAAGTTAAAGAAACGAATGAAATGTTAAGCAATCATCAAGCAGAAAAAAATGTATTTACTTATGAAACTTTTGCACAGCAAAGCCTGCAAGGTATGACAAACAAAGTTGTATATAATTTAAACAATTGTTGTAATTTATTTTATTTTTCATAAAACAGAATTACTTAACAAAAGGCAAGCTAATGTCGAAGAGAGTACTTTAAATTTATTTTATTTTTTTCCTTAAAAAAGAATTACTAAACAAAAGCCAATCTCATTTCGAAGAGAGTACTTTGATTTAAATTTTTAATGACAGCCTTAAGATATGCTTTAATATTTTCATCATGAAACGCCTTAATTTCAACAAAAGTCCAGCAATGCTGAGAAGGTAGTTACCACTACTAAACTTTCTTTCTTTCTGTTCTTTGAATTCCAGCTTTATTTTATCTCCATTAAAATACGATCAATCAATTAAAAATCCATTAATCAACATTTGCATGTTTTAGCAGTTCTTCGCACACACACATACACACAAATCCCTTTAAATATACTTTATATTTTATTACCAACAGCCCTTGGCACAAAGGTCCGTGTTTGGCATTGAGAGCGAATGCATTGAATGTAGTACTTCATTCAAAGATTCTTTTTAAGATAATTGCTTTTCAGTAATCATAGCATACTTTTGGGCCTAACAGTCAATAACAGCAAAAACTTTGCCGAAAACAATTTGGGGTTTATATTTTAAATTGATTTAAGATTGTAATCTGCTGGTGTGGTGATATGGTGGTGCCGTGGAGGATGCTTGACATGCTTTTGCGGTGTCAAATCTTTCTTAGGTGTGGTTAAGGAAATGAAGCAGAAGAGGCATTTGTGTCTCAATTTTTTCCTGTGGAGGCAATAATTTAAGAAATCAGTTTAAAAGTTTGAAAGTAATAATTTAAAGCAGATAGAAATATTTGACATTAACTGGGATGCGGTCGAAGCTTCGATACCCTACATTCAATAAATAAATGCAATAGTTCAGTTCATGAGGATAAAATAATAAAACTATGTAAAATTTAATAATTCAATAATATCGAAAAATTTTTGATAAAGAACTAATCATAAAATGCTCAGCAAAAAGAGACTCTTAATTGGCCAATGGCTTAGTAAATTCAATAATTCAGTCCACCAGGATAGAATAATAAAAATATTAATATTTCTATTTTAATAGTTATTATTGAATCTATGATTTCTAAAATTTATTGAGAAATAATCAAAATGCTCGCCAAAAAGAGTATCCTTTTTGGCTCAATGGATATGTCAAAAAGCAAAATTGCCGTATTTGTTATGATACTAAATTACGAGAGATTTACGATGCACCGCACAGTGGAAAACCCTGCCAAATTTCAAGCTCCCTATATTTGTCACTAAATAAAAAATTCACATTAAGCTTATTCTAAAAGTTTTTTTCGATAACGTACTGTTCATAAATATTAAAACTTTTGAAAAGTCTGTTATTTTAGAGCTCATTTTATTATTAAATATCTCAGAAACCATGTCTGGTATTGGAGTATTATTTTTAATAAAAAATATAGTTTCGTTTTCCTTTTCCAACATAGGTTTATCTACAAGTTATAAAAATTCACTGTTTTTATTCTTTTCCAGTATTAAACTATAATAGTGAGGTTGACCGACCTATTGTAATTTACAAATATTGATAAACCGAAGTCTTAGTTAGCTACAGCAAATAGAAACTTCTGCTTATAGCTGCAAACATCGATTTAATTAAAGAAATGACAAAATCTTCTCTGCCAATAATAAAGCAAAATTATTGTATATTGCACTCTGTTACTGTATTTTAGAGCATACTTTGCGGATTAAAAGTTCTATGGCATGCGAGCTAAAGTTGAAGGCCTAAAAGTGTACTTTAAAAAATACGGCTGATTGTTACTATATTGATTGATTAATAGACCTCGGCTTAAAAGTTCTATGGTACGCGAGCTAAAGTTGAAGGCCTAAAAGTGTACTTTAAAAAATACGGCTGATTGTTACTATATTGATTGATTAATAGACCTCGGATTTTTGCATATTTTTCATTTTTCAATTCAATCATCAGCATCATCATTCATACATAAAACGTTTGAGTGAATATCGGAAACACGCAAAACAAATTGAAAAATTATGCCAAATACATTCAAAAGAAATACAAAATATGAAATATGAAAAATGTGCAAAAATCTGAGGTCGCTTGATTAATGAACAGATACCTGTAAGGCACCGCCATTGATTTTCCGTTGTTCTTTTAAGCTTTATTAATTTATTTAGCGATAAAGCTGGTTGTCATCGATTAAAAGATTTCAAAAATCCTCGAAAATAAAAATCATAATTTGCATATAATTTGGGACTCTAATTAAATCGCTTGCAACGATTTCTATTGTCTCACATTTATTTATTTAAAAAATAAATGACGACTTTTTTACGAGGGGTAGGTGTGGTTGTGGGCGTATTTAATCCTTTGACGACCATAGGCAAGAATTCCTTCATTTATAATTGCTTTTGAGTTTTGCGGGTTTATAATTGGCCAGGTAACTGATAGACCAAATATGACCAAAGTTGATTGACAGAAGAGGCTCAGAGCAACACAAATGTAGTGCGTTTTTAATTCTCTGTCTGGCCGCGCTGCCCCCTACAGGAGGCAACAAAGTGCATGCACTTTGTTCCGCTGCTTCAATACATACTGAAATTGCTTCGGTTTCTAATTTTTTCGGTTTTGTACTTTTTAAAATCATTAAAATCATAATATTTTACATCAACTTCATAAATTACAAATAAAATTAGTGGTAGGACCTTGAAATTTAAACTGTCAAATTAGATAAGTTTTTTAAATCCGTCCACAGTTACTCCTAGTTCCCCCATGTAACATAAAAGGAAAAATCTCCATATATATTTTATTTTAATATATACCTTAATACTAATTAATATTAGTATTAAGGTACATATTTGCAGTGCCTCGCCGAACAACGCCCATGTGTATTTTTTTCAATATCGAAGTCTCTGATAAAACTCATTGTATCTTTCGATTGAGGGTAACCAGCTAATATTACTAAATATATAATTAAAGCTTGATATATCAGCTCAACATTTGCAAAAAATCTAGGGATAATGTCTTATCATTTTTTGTTAATTGATTAATCATTCCAAATAGCCTGGCAAATCATTCCTATAAATTCTTCAACTGATTGTAGTTTGTGTATTTTTCCAAAGCATACTTTTAGGGTTTTAATAAATTCACTTTTGAACACAAAAACCTTGGTTGGGAATGGAAAACGAAATAGACTTTTCTAAAAGCAAAAGAATACCTTAAGAGCTCTTGTTTTCCATGAAGTAAATGAAAGTCCACTGCTATACATTGTTTCCGAAATATTGACCAATGAAATAACTTGTAGGTCAATCAACTTTTCAACTATTTGAATATTTATGAAGTTCAAGTGCTTTCACAGCAATATTTTGCAAAGGTGTCGCAACATTTTTTACAGTTCGCTTGATTGGAATGTTCTTTGCGGAATTCAATCAAAAAAGTAGAGATGGCGGAGCAGAAAATGTGCAAGATTTTGCACATTTGCTGCGACAATTTTAAATTTTTTTCCTTGGATCTGAATCAGACCATATACACATGAAACTAGAGATCGTATGTCCTGCATGCTCAGTTCTTCATTTGGTGATCTTATCACCTATTTACAGGTTTTTTAATTCCCAAAGGATATCGATATTTTAATAATTTATTATCATACTTTTGTGAGACGTAGAACTAGGGATCATTTGGTGATATTTTTTTAATAATTTATTTTCTTACTTTTCCTACACATACGAAGACGATGTGGATATCAAATGAATGACAAGAATATGTGTTAAAAATACTTTCAATTCCATGCTTCTAGCTGTATGAGTTTAGCAATAACAATTACTTCAAGCTCTTCCCCTTAAATAGTTAAAGTTTATTTATTTTTATGGGGAAAATTTTAAATGATTGTTAATGCTAAACTTATACCGATACAAGCATAGAATTTTAATTATTTTTAACAGAAATTCTTCTCTTTCATTTGATATCCATATCGTCTTCGTATGTGTAGGAAAAGTAAGAAAATAAATTATTAACACATATTTATAATTTAGAAATTAAGGTGAAAATATCACCAAATGAAAAAATGAGCACACAGTACAGACGATCTCTAGTTCCATGTGTATATGGTATTGTACAAGAATTTTTAAGTATTTTTAACTGATATTCTGCTCTTTCATTTGATATCCTTAACGCTTTTGTATGTGAGGGAAAAGTACGAAAATAAATTATTACAAAAAACTGAGTACAAAGTGTATGTACATATGATGACTAGTTTCATGTGTATATGGCCTTGTCAAAAAAAATGTAAAATTGTCTCAAGCTGCGTCAAACAGTTGACTTATTGAAGGAAGGTGATCGGAGGATTTTGGAGAATTGGCCTCTGAGATTGTGGTGCCGCTAAACTATTTTTCTCTGGGGTTGCCTGAAGTCATTGTTTTAAGCAAACAAACTGGCAACTTTTTGACGACTTGGTGAAAACCATTCGTGTGATGGGGGCCATTGCATGAAAAAGTGGTCGAGTGGTCGCCACCCCGATTGTATTAAAAAAAACTAACGACAAAATATTATATTTCTTTTTTTTAATTTTCATTCAATTCGCCTAAAATCTTCCTTCTATATAGGGTATCATTTATATCGTCTTATTACGTCCCAAAAAAATTTGGCAACAACGTCAGACTTTAATTGAAGGAATTTATGGATTTGCTATGACGAAATATTTTATTTGAGCCAGCACAAATTGGGTAACAACTTATTTTCCTTGGTACCTAGCTAGGCGCTGTAGATCCCAATTGCTGATGCTGACATGAAGGGAAATATGACAACAAGGCCTTTTCATTTTGCCAAACAATGTGATTTCCTATTCTTAATGTTTGGTTTCCCAACACAGCAGCGTCTGAGAGTATTGTTTTGCGGTTTTCCCCAACTAAATGGAAAATGGCAAACAAGAAAATGGGAAAATTTGTGCCCTCCAGTTGTGTGGCAGTGGCTTACACAACAAAAACACACACACACACACTGCGTACAAAATTTAAAGCATACTTTTAGGAGTTACTCAACAGACATTTCTATTAAATTTATTTGAAATTGTTATAGAAAATGCTTATTTAATTTCTCAATTCTTGTTGGTGGGGAAAAGGTTCTGCTGGCCAATTGTTCAACCAAACCACTTAACGTTGCTATGGAAACATTTGGTTTTTTATTTTGGCGAATTGGTTTTTAAAACTTTGTTTTCAACCATTTTTCATTTCACAATATCTCATTTCAAACAATATGCAGCGACAGAGGAGAGAGAGAAGTTTTCTTTTGTGCTGGCTGCTCAACAAAAGGTAAATGTTTTTGAACTTTAGCAAAAAGTTATTAAACATACTATAGATTAAAAATCCAACAGGAGCACACACCCCCCCCCCCCCCAAATGTTTGAACAGTTTCGTAGGAAAATGCTTTTAACCAAAAAAAAAGCAGCAACTCTTTTGTGTTGAAGCCAGAAGCCCAGTTCATCTCCCCACCAAGTGAAACGTTCCAATACTTGGGCATGCATCATAGGTAAACTGGGCAGGAAGCACATTCGGCAAACCTAAAATAAAAGCAATAAAGCCGAAAAAGGGAAGGAAACGACTATAATGAATACACGAAGAACAATAAACGAAAAGTTATTGAGTTTTATTTGTTCAAGCGGCGGAAAGCGAAGACCGGCTACAGTGCCATGGGGACAGTTGGAAGGGGAGAATGGCAAGCGACGAGAAAGGTCTCAGTTGCTCAGGCAACCGTAAACGGAGGCAACAAATATTAAAATATTTATTGATATACATATAGAGTGTATTAAGTCATTCCATTCATAAAATTATTGAGGCCTTTTGTGCCGGTTGAGCAACTGCGGCAGCATCAGCAACAAGAGATGCCCGAGATAAATCTCTTAATGGAAGAATTTCTTGGAAAATTTGTTAGCCATTTGTTGTCACTGGCAGAGGGTTGTCGAAAATTTGACCCATATCCAGCTGAACCTTTACCCATTACCCCCCAACAAAGGAAACAAACCCAATTTAAGGAAACAGCTCTTTAAATGTGCTAAACGATTTTTAATGGTCGAAAGCACAAGTCCAGTAAAGGAGGAGGCCACTGAATTGATCGTCTGATTGTTAAAGTGCTCACATTTTAAGTTGCACCAAAAATTATGTGTTGCGTAAAGCACCTGATAACAATTTGCCCGCTGACCTTTTGTTTTTTACATTTACAATTTGAAGAAGTATGGCTGGCGTTTGGAAAATGTCCCTTCATAAATATTTGATTTGAATAATTTGGAGACGGACTTAAAATTTTCTGGAAACAGCAAAAGAATAATATATGTAATTTGAAATTAATGGAAACAAAAATGTTTGAAGAGGAATTGATGGCCATCGGGATTTGTTAATATTTTAAATATTGAATTCAGCAAAAATAATTCCATCCAAAATAGTCATGGTTTCAGAAGCAATCAAAAATGCAAGAGGTTGCGATTTTCCCACTTTGAATTTTTAGAATTACATTTTTATAAGCCCGAAAGTCTTATTTGCTTATTTATAAAGAGTGATTTTTTTGAGGTTAGGATTTTCATGCATTAGTATTTGACAGATCACGTGGGATTTCAGACATGGTGTCAAAGAGAAAGATGCTCAGTATGCTTTGACATTTCATCATGAATCGTCTTACAAACGAACAACGCTTGCAAATTATTGAATTTTATTATCAAAATGCGTGCTCTGTTAAGAAAGTTCATTGCGCGCTTCCATTTTATGGTCAGTTTAATCGACCCACTGAAGCGGCTATTCGGGCTATTGTGACTAAATTTCGCACCAAATTTACATTGTTGGACATTAAACCACCAACACGCTTACGTAGAGTGCGAACTGAAGAAAATATCGCAGCTGTATCGGCCAGTGTTAATGATGACCACCAATTTTCGATTCGTCGCCGTTCACACCAATTGGGTCTCTGTTACTCAAAAACGTGGAAATGCCAAAATTGGACTAAGCGGATGGACCACCTAAGACGCAGCCGCGGTCAACATTTAAATGAAATTATCTTCAAAAAGTAAATGTCATGGACCAATCTAACGTTTCAAATAAAGAACCGATGAGATTTTGCAAATTTTATGCGTTTTTTTTTAAAAAAAAGTTATCAAGCTCTTAAAAAATCACCCTGGTTTCATGAAAGGAAACAGCTCGAAGGTTTTTCAAAAATACTTTTCACCCTTTATTTAGAAGACACCGTCTCTTATAACTACAAATGCTCGCTTCTATTGTTCGATGTGAATTGATTTTAGATAGAAATAAATGAGTAGCTTGCAATATTGAAGAAGTAAAGTAAATATCAACATGTGGCATAATCAATATTAACAGGTTGTATGAATGTAAATATCAACAAGTGGTTTGAAATTATACATTCATACACATTATCGAATAAAATAGTAACAGAACTAATAATTTGTTTCAAGTTTATTATAATTTGAAATGTAATAAATAAAAAATAAATAAAATAAATACTTTATCACAAGTTAATGTCTACGAAATTTCAGGCATAATGAAGTAATATAATGTAGCTAGGTCCCAAAAAAAATACAATAAATTAATCTGTGGCCAGATAACCACCAACTTTGAGGTGATTGTTTTCTTCTCCTGTACCATTTTTCAGTATTTTCATTATGAAAGGACATGGGGCCTCAAATAGAATTTCCCCCTTACTTTTGTTACCTTAAGAAGGAGGAGAAGAAAACATTAAAGTCTTCAATACTCATTAAACCTAAACTATGGCATGCTCCAGAGCTTCCAATTCCAGCCGAAGCCTTGTTACGCAGAAAATATATAAAGCGTGGCAATTCTTTCAAAGCATAACCGTATAAACCCGAATATAGGACTAATAACATTCATAACTTTAAATATGAGAATTAAAAGAGACAAAACCAATTTGGGTTAGGTATTTTTAATTTTTGGGTTCTTATTGCATATGTTGCGGCGTTTTCATCGGCTACATTTTCAATTTCCCCTCATTTGGGTACTATTTTCATTTATTAGTTTGTAATGTCTTTTCTGGCGACAAAATCCCAAATTTTATGAGCCACAGACGTTACTTTTAGGATTGAGTTCTACAAAAAAAACATTGCAATCAAGCGAATTGTAAAATATTTCGGAGAAACCGTAGCAAAATAATGCTGTGAAAGCATTTAATACATAAATTTGATTTATATCATTGGACACAAGGTATTGTTTGCCTTTAAAGAAGTCTAAATCTGTTCTTTTTTTTAATCCAAAGTTTATCGAAAGGTTGAATGACTTTATTATAGGCCTAAAAGTATGCACTGAAAATTACACATACTTCAATCAGTCCATACATTTTTTTTTCTTTTTTTTAATTTTGAATAACAATACAAAGTAAATTTATATTCTAATTTTGGGTCCAGGGGTTGAGCCGGGGTGACTAAGACCATTGTAGCTAGTTATTGAAACGACAGACCAGAGCCTCTGGTGGGAATCGAACCCACAACCCCCACGCTGATAGCCGAGCACGCTACCAACTCGACTACCGGGGCGCTCGATCCATAAATTTATAGGAATGGGTTGCCAGGATATTTGGCTTGATTTATTAATTAATAAAAAACGGTGAACCATTATTGGCTGATTTGTTTTTTTAATGTTAAACTGATATATCAAGCCTTAGTTATATATTAAGTAATTACACTCAATAAGACTAAGACTGTTTGTGTCCGATGAGGCATAATATTCTTAATATCAACGTAAATTACAAGAATATTTTTGTAAATTTTTTACCAAAATTCCATTTTCAATTTCATTTTGGAAATATAAGTCCGACCACACCCGCTTATAAAACGAAAATTTAGAAACAATTTTTTTGTGCGAAAATTGAAAAATATTTGTTGAAGTTAAAAAAATATTTTATTTTTTTGTTGCAAAGCGCGAAAAACGCTCTAGAAGTTATCTAATTCGTTATCTTATTTGTAAAGCTTTTTTGCGCTATTTATAGAAAATTAAATCATAATTTTTAAACAACATTAGTCCATAAATCTTTTACACGTAGAAATTGTTGAGTTAAAATGTTGGCTATTAAAAATATATTTACTTATGTTTTTTTTAGCTTTTTTCGTAATTGTTGGAGATTATTCCTATGTGAAAGTAAAAGTGGCATCATTTATGGTCATGATAACTACCTTTAATTCAACATATAACCTATTTTTCAAAAATGAGAATACAAATCTTAATACATTCGGTGAAAATTGAAAAAATACCCCTAAAATTGTTTAATGGTTCGAGTGTAGAAAGCCTAAATACGTCATACATATATAAATATGAACCCCAATCTCTATCTGTTGTTCTGCAAAGAACATTCCAATCAAACGAACTATTATTTTTTTGCGATTTTATATTGATATTATTGTGGAAGCATTTAAGTCCACAAAAGTTTAATAGTAATTTTTTATAATCCTAAAAGTATGCTTGGAAAAAAACACATGTTCCTGATTGTCCATCAATTTATAGGAATTATTTGCCAGGATATTTGGAATGATTTATTCGTTTACAAAAAAATGGTAATCCATTATCGCCTAAGTTTTTGCAAATGTTGAGGTGATGTCTTGAGCCTTAGTTATATATTTGGGTATAAGATCTGGTTACCCTCAATTAGAAGTTACAGGGAGTTTTTCTCTGAGATTTCGACATTGAAAAAAATTATGGGCGTAGGTCGCACAGTGTATTATTAGCGACAAAAACTCCCAAATTTCATGCGCCCAAATGTCAACTTTACTGATTGAATTTTGCAAAGAACATTCCTATTAAGCATATCCTAAAACATTTTGTCAATATCGCAGTTAATTTTAGCTGTGGATGCATTTAAATTTCATAAATGCTAAAATAGTTGAAAATTTCACCATAAGAGATGTTATTTTATTGGGATGTATCTCGGAAACCATGTATCGTATTGAAATTTCGTTTAGTTCGTAGAAAATAGGAGCTCTTGAGGTATTCTTTTACATTTAAAAAAAGTGTAATTACGTTTGTGCTTTCCTTTTCAGACAGAGCTTTACCTGAAGGTTCTATTTATTCGGTGGTAGTTTTCTACAGTATAAAACTATATTCGCGAGGCCGGCCGATGCCTCGGCATTTACAAATATTGTTAAACTATTGTCTTATTTATTCACTTTAAAAAGAATATTCTGCTTACAGCTGCCAACATCGATTTTATTACTGAAATGGTGAAACCTTCTAAAAATGAAGCAATACTTTCTTCGTTGTTCTCTGTTAATGTATTTAGAAAAAATTATTTAAAGCATACTTCAGGGTTGTAAGGTTTTATGGTATGTGAGCGCATGTAAATATTGGGTCGATATTAATCTTAAGTTAAGTATAAAGCTATAATATCCCTGTGTCATCGATTAAAAAATAAAATATTTTTTGTAAAAAAATTCGAAAATCGTAAAAAAAATATTTGGGCACTGACAATTTTCATTTTATTGTGGGCTCAAATGAAATCACTGGTAATGATTTGTATTCACATATATATATATATAAAAATAGGAAATTTGACGTTTTTCATTTTAACTTACATGGGAGGTGGGAGGATTGGGTCCTAGCTCTATTCCTTCTAATTTTTGCCGCAGCTTGTATGAAAAAATTCCACTGTGGGTCGTGGCACTGTCAATTTTTATTTATTTGTGGACATTTCAATTTACATATCTGAATTTCAATTTATATTTCTAAATTTTATTTAGTATTTTCTCAATATTCTGTATATATTGTATTTTCTCAATTTCAATTGAAAATGGTGTAGTAACGTTCTACATAAATATCTCCATCCTTTATAAGGTTTTTAAAAATGCTATATGGATGAATCTTCTATGTCATGATACTTAAAATGTTTTTATTTTTTTTTTTAATATTGCAATTGAGAAAATTTGTCACGGTACTTCTAGTGTCTGGGTGATCCTTTTATGTTAGACTCTAAAATTTTCTTGTTTCAGTTCAGTCTGGAATATAATTTTTGATAGTCTTTTTCTGGCCGAAGTATAACTAACTTAAATAAATTTAAAGGTTACTTAAATATATATTATCCCTCGCAAAGTCTTAGTCCTATTCTAAGACAATTTACCATATTTCCTTCTTGCCATTGGATGTTATCCACAAATGACCTGATCAGCTCATAATCCCTTCAGCTTCCAATCCATTCACAAACAAGTTTTTCTTTAAGCGGATAACCATATTAATTAATTATTTATTTATTCATAACTTTGCAGAATCATTTTATGTCCGCTCCATGCCCATGCCACATGAGTACTTATCAATCTTCCGGTGGTCTGACGACAAAGAGCCAAAAGCTTTGTTTATCGGACAATCAAAGCATATATTCACCGCTTAAATTTGCTTAACCATCATAAATGACGACACAAAAGCGAAGGAAAATATGTGTATGTATGTGTGCCGCATGGAAGGAAGTATGCCCTCCTTGTTTATTTATTACCGATAATTCACATCTGGTCTGTTATTGAATGTCATAACCAGAAAATCAGTTTCATTGCAAACTGTTTTATTCCTCCTTTCACAGTGGACCCATGTCATGCTTGTCAGAAGTTCTCAAAATATAGATATTCTTAATATTCATTATTTTTTTAATTCATAACAAATTGAGATGAGGGATTTTTTGAATTGAAAGAAATTTGCAATAGGCGTTTGAAACACAATAATTTGGCCATAACATGAAAGCAAAATGATTTTTGAAATATTTAAATATGTGATTTTTCTGATTTGAGAGAAACTTTCAACATCTGTCATTTTTATAAAATCTAGTTTTAATTTGTATCGAGTTTATGTCATTTTTAAATATATTTTTATATACAAATATTTAACTTTTTAATTTTTTTCTTTAATTAATTCATTTTTCTAATAATGTTTTTTTGCATCCAACATTGCACAGTGGGTTAATTCAAAAAATAAATAAATAAATTTTGCTATTTCTAAAGAAAAGAAAAAGCATATAGAAATGTGAGCTTATATCAGGGGGTTTACCAGAGGTGAGCTATGGGGTTGCGAAATTTGAAAACCTGCAAAATCTGCCTATTGTAAAACCAGAATTGTTATAAATTTTGCCAGATTTTAAAAAATTAAAATTTTCCGGATTTTATTTTACGAATTTCGGATTTTTTTCATAAAATCTCTTCAAAATGTATTTTCAGATCCATCCCAACCGTAAATACACTCAATCATATAAAAATAATTTTTTTTTTAATTTTTCGGCGAAAACTCAAAATCTGGCCATTGTAAAACCAGAATTGTTAAAAATTTTGCCAGATTTTAAAAAATTAAAACTTTTCGGATTTTATTTTAAGAATTTCGGAATTTTTTTCATAAAATCTCTTCAAAATTTATTTTCAGATCCCTCCCAACCGTAAATGCACTCAATCATATAAAAATAATTTTTTTTTAATTTTTCGGCTAAAACTCAAAAATAAATTGTGAAGTTTTGAGAATTTCTGCACATTCTGTTACACACTCTTGATTTTGCCTTTATTTCAGTTTATTAAATATTCTTTTTGCAGCACTTCGAGGAAAACTCAAACAATTTTTTGTTGTGAAGATTTGAGAAATTCTGCTCATTCTGTTACACACTCTGGATTGTGCCTTTATTTCGGTTTATTAAATATATTTTGGGTTGGTGTATTTTTTGCCTTTTCCGGTTTTCTGTGTATTGTTTTTCTCTGCCATAGAGTATGACTGGCATGAACTCTACTCATTTATTCATATAGTCAACAATACACATTTGTATGTATGTATTGTGTGCACAATGTGCACTGCACATGGCCTAAAAGTAACCTATACTCCTCCTATGAGATATATATAAGTTTGTATATATACTATACACATATGTGTATACATATATGCGAATGTTGATCGATATGGACGTTTATATACATATGTGTATATAAATATAGATGAGGCTTTAATTCAATTATGCATGATTTAACATATCCCCAATAAATGTCCATCAAAGTCAATATACCACAAATTTCTCTTCATCAATGTGAAGAGGGAGAAATGAAAACAAAACAACAAAAACAAAGAATAGCAATTTCAAGCATATATAAGCCGATACTTATCAATAGCAATCAAGTGCCATGGTATGGGCATTTCCACAAAAAAATTTGACGTTTAGACATATGTTTTGTTGGAAAATGACGTTGAAGGACATACGTTCAAATTGTGATTAGCAAAACTTTTGTGGGGGTGGAGAATATACATATGAAAGATTTTTTTTAAGATACGTATGTATATGCTCCCATTTCCAATAGTGTATTTGGCCATGGTGAAAATAAACCACAAAAAATCGATTAGTTCGGGCAAATCATCTTCAAAATTTGCAGTCATTGGTTTCTAGCAGATAGAAAGTTTGGTTTTCGATAATATAAAAAAAGACACTGAGCAAAATCAAACTTTCTTCAGGAACTTATGACACAGCTGCTGCTTAATGTGTGATGGACAAATGTTCGAACCTCACACATTATGTTATTAAATGGGATTTTTTTCTTGAGTCTGTAATTTTCAATTTCAGACCGAGAAAAAGAAGAGACAAACCCATAAATTGTTCAAGAATACTCATAGATATAGCCTTGCCAGGGAAATGCTTATAGTTTTCATGGTAAACATGGTGGGGATTATCTTGACTTATCTTGACAAACAATCAAAAAAATACACTTCAAGGTTAACTCAAAAGGAATTGAATGGACTGTGCCACGAATTGCTTCCATTTACCATACATTCCACATATTAACTTCTGTGAAATATTTGCTGAAACGAGTTTAATATCCATCCAATAAGATGAGAAATCGTACGCACAATAAAATTGAGAAAATGCTGACCTAATGGAAAATTAAATGATCCCAGTGCAGACTCATTATTTATTAAAAAACAATAAAAAATTAAATTCAGCCGTACTGAATGTTAAATACCTTTTTTATAATATTACAAAATATCACCACCTTAAAACTACGAATTTGGAAAAAATCCATTAATACCAAATCCGTCCAATCGGTCAGAGGAATGTATACACCGAATTTTATGATACTATGTGCAGTAGGATGGGTCACGAAAATAAATTGCAGCGGTCACCCCCCAGAAATGTAGATTGGATTGTTTGATGATGATCTACAAAATATTTCGTCACTGAGTCAAGCCATCTGTAAAAATCATGTTTTTCCCGTGTAATTTTTTATGTTGCATTTTTGCCCAAATTTTTTTCTGAATTAATAGACCCTTGGAAGCATTTTAAATAAAAATTTTCATACCTTTCGAATGATGACTAAATGATGAATATCGGACGAAAAATGACGTCACTGAATCAATTTTTGTGAAATAATTTAATGCAGGCGATGATTTTCACAGCCAAAATGTTCAAACACTTTTTACAAAAATGAGCGCTGCGACGTCAATTTTATCACGATGTTCATCATTTAGGCATCAATCGAAAGGTATTGACTGCATTTATTTTTCATAAAATAATACCACCAAATACGAAAAAGTTTTCTGTAGTTACTGTGAAAATCCACAAAAAAATACTACAAACGTCCAATAATTCGACCAATAAGTAACTCTAAGACAAGAATCAAAATTTATATTTTAAGTGCTTTCAAGGGTCTATTATATCAGAAAAAATTGAGAAAAAACTTAACATAAAAAAATTACACCGGAAAAACAAGATTTTTATGGCTATTTTCAGGAACGTTTAGCTCACAGATTGCTTGATCTAGGAACGAAATATTTTGCAAATCATCATTAAACAATCCAAACTTTATTTTCGTTGGGTGACTGGAACTTGATTTTCCATCTGTATGGACGGCGACCCAGCCTAATGTGCAGCCATTTGGTTGTTACCATGTTATCCCCTATTTCCCTAAAAGTGCAATTTTTAAAAATTCCTTAATGTTGCAGCTATATTTTAGAAGTTATGGCCGATTTAACATTTTAAAAAGTCAGGATGATTACAAATAATCCTTTTTTTAGCCTCCACCTCCAGGATGGGGGTATACTAACTTTGTCATTCCGTTTGTAACACCTTGAAATATCGACCTGAGACCATATAAAGTATATATATTCTTGATTGTCATAAAATTCTAGGACGATTTACTTTTAAGGGGTAAATGGGAATAGAGGTATAAAAATGGTACCAACCAATCGGCAGCACCTAGAATAATGAAATTCTGTGTGTACATTCCTCTGATTCCGTAGACATGTAATAAAGGGATTTTTTGAAATTCGTACTTTTAGGGATGTAAAATGGAAAAAGGGGATACCAATTGTGCCATCGAAATGTCCGCAGCTAGAGTCATGAAAATGAAAGTCATGTATACATTACCCTGACTGAGTAGACACAAACAATAAAAAGGTTTTTCCAAATTCGTACTTTTAACGGATACAATGGGTACATAGGGTTAAAAAATGGTACCAACTAGAATGCTGAAATTTGGTGTGTACACCCTCTAATTGCGTAGACACGACACATAAAGAGATTTTTGAAAGTAGTACTTTTAAGGGGATAAAAATGGTACTAACCGAATGGCCGCAGCTAGAATCATGGAAGTAATTCAGCTGACTTCATAGAGTCGCAAAATAAAAATATTTTTCCAAATTCGTATTTTTTTACTTTTACGGCAAAAATGGGTAGAATCGTGAAGTTAATTTATTTTATGGAAGATATAATTTAAATTATATTAAATTTAAAATGCTTCACTCTAGCAACTATAAATATGTTTGATTTCGTAATTTTTATGCTCATCGGGCCATTTTTTTGGACTGTTTGGGGATAAAGGGCAAAATGCAATGTCAGTTTGTGTTGGAGTAGTCGTACAGACTTCCGGGAATCAGAAATCAATGTTTCACTATTTCCTATGATGCAGATCATAATAACAAAATATAGTATTTGATCATCCTCAAACAGTATTTTAGAACTTGTACATTTTGGGAAAATGATGGATGACGTTACCACGAATTGTGATAATTAAAAAATCGTGTTTCCATGAGGCTCATCTGCACCTTTCTGTTTAAAAATAACTAAAAGCTAAATTTATGCCTATGATGCTAGTGCTTTAAGATATTCCTTTATGTAGCCAAATATTTGTAATTTGATGCTTATTGTGATCATTTTTTCGCCGTTTTTTTTGGCATTCAGTATAAAAATATGAGCCAAATATTTAGTATTACCAGTGCGGGCCACTACGGATGCAATTATCCTAACAGCTCACGTTACAAGAAAAAAAGCATTTATAAGAATTGAAAATACCAACATGATAATTCATTTCAAACTTTTCTTTGCATCTTTTTCCTTAATCATTTTCAAGGTTACAGCGAAAATCTAATTCAATGTCCATTCGTCCGTCCAACTATCCTTAAAGATGGAAATTGAAATTTCACAAAATTCCACTCCATTCCATGCTGGCTTGGAATATCCCATAATATAATGTCAATGTATTCTCAGGGAATTAAATTCCCATTTCAGGCCAAAATTGCAATTACAGTTATTGTTGTGCTGTTGTAGCAACAACAGCAACTGTAACAGCAGCAGCAAAAGCAAACAAGGAATACAACTAACCTCAGTGCTTCCAATTCATTGCGTAAATCCAAATCATTGGAATGTGATGGGTCCTGTGCTCGTGCTTGGGACTGTGTCAGTGGTGTCTGTTGCTGTTGTTGGCTGTGTGATTTGGCTTGTGTCTGTGTAATCCTTAGAGATTTACGCAAATTACGCTCCAATAACTCGTAATCCTCACGGCGACGATTCATTAAGACATTCAATTGTTTCGACAGCAATCGAACTTGATCTCTTAACGATAATGACTGCATGTAATCGGTGTTCTCGTCACTGGCACTATTGTCGTTGGCATTGTTGTTGGCCGTGCCACGACTCTGCCTCGAAGCCAAATGAATCTCATTGTCAACACTATCGCTATTGTTATCGACACCGCTGCTGCTGTCACTGACATCATCGATGGCCTCGTCAGCTTCCTCAACGCCAGCATCTGCATCGTTGTCACTGACAAAACGTAAAAGTTCGACACTGGGCGTTTCATTGTACAGCGACGACGTATCCTTATCACGGTTGCCATCGTTGTCGTTCCGCAAAATGTTCTCCGTCATTTGCCGATGGCCGATGTCAGTCAATGACGAGGATGCTGTGGCTGACGTTCGCATTGTGTTCACTTCCGTCGATGTGTCGCGCAACATGTTATTCACGTCGATGATTATGCTGGCCTGCGACAAGCCGGCCCAACCGGACGTTATTAAGAGCTGTAAAGTAATTACGGGTATAATTACTCCCAGATACCGGTAAAATGTAAACATTTTGCACTGAGTTTTGTTCGATCGCTCGTTCGTTTGTTTGTTTTGTAATCGAATGAGTAGTTTGTGTTATTTTTGTTTTATTTTTCGGTTGTAACGGAAAACGGTAATCACGTTTAAAACACTTTGTTTTCAATAATTGTATTTTTTCAAAAAAAAAAATTATTCTTTATTTTATGGCTTTAATAAATTTCTTAAATTTTTATTCCATGCCCCATAAAATTGCATTCATTTTCTTGCGTGCTGCATGAATCAATCACTCTCGCAACACTTTTTCTTTGGGCTGCCTATGTGTTGCACGAACACTCACACTCTTTCACACGCACACACTTTCTCCTTTCCTTGGGAATATTGGGAGTATTTTTTGTTATATCCACGTTTCGTATGTCTGCCGTCCGTTCGGTTTGCGTTACCTACGACACTTGATTTAGGACTAAATTCGTTTCACTGCTACATTCGTCCTTTTATATCATACAGACGAAGAACACATTCGTGTTTACTGCACACACATCGAACTAGAGAGCCAGAGAGAGTGTGTGCTGTAGAGGTACAGAGAGAGAGAGAGAGCGAACGAGATAACTGCACATGTCTAGAACGATTGAGAGTGTCGGCTGTTAAAGCAAACAGGTTGTTATGGCAAAAGGGCTGGTGTGCATGGATGCCAGATATTTTTAAAGAAATATTGGCAATTTTTCCCACTTTTCTATACCCTACATGGAGTGTATATTCAATTTGTCATTTATGGTTGTGGTAAAATTCTAAGACGATCTAGACCAGAGTTACAAGCCGAACCATAATTATCGGCGGCGGCGGCGCTGTTCAAAATGGGTCGGCGGCGGCGGCTTTCGGCTGATTTGCCGGCTCGTTCAGCCATTCGAATACCCCTATTTATTTGACAATTTTGGGAACATGGAGGGAACAATTTTCTTTTATTTCTTGGCAAGTAGTTCAATATTCGTTAATATTAGCCAATGTTCCAATAATTTAATATTGTTATTAGGATATCCAATTATTCGGACGTTTATGTTATTCGATTTTTCGTTTATTTATTATTATTTCCAATTAATCGAATAATGAAGTCGAGAGTTATTCGATTAACCGATTAATCGAACAATTGTCCACTTAAATAAAATATAATTAATAAGAGTTATATAGACAAGACACGGCAGTTTACGGGTAGTTCAACTATATATTGAACGTTTATAATGTATCTGATTTTATTTAAAAATTGTAACATCAAATTCGAAATTCATTAGAAGTTGACAAAAATCTTAATATCTTATCAAAATAAAGAACATTCCCTTAAATGAGCATAATATCAGAAGTTATCCATTGACTTTTTTCGAATATGGATCATATGATTCATAACAGAACTGACTTTATTATCACGGTGTTAACCTCCATTTTTCGATGAATTTACTATTTTATGAAATTACTATTCTTTAAATTTTAAATAATTCCGAAGCTATTGCTATTTTTAAATGAAGTCGGATAAATCGTTATTTTAATATCTGTGGAGCATACAAATCAAAAAATCGAAAAAAATTGTGGTTTTATATTTGGTGTACCCAAATGGAGCAAACTGGCTATTCAAAATCAATTTATCATACAAAGCATACGACGATTTCATAAGTTTTTAATGGCAAAACTTATAATATCGATTAATCGATTATTTGGGACAATTTATTAATTATTCGAAAATCATGTTTTTTTATTATTCGAACAAATATTTGACGAAAATTATTCGATTAATCGAATAAAATTTAATCGGTTGGATACCCTAATTGTTAACCCATACAATTATTTTTTGGGAGTAGGAATCCATTCCCAAAATGTATAAGATGGATAAATTTAATAAATATTTTTGCAATTACAGCTTTTCATGTGAGGCATATTTGACCAGACGTTCTTGAATATCATAATCCTTCCAAAGAATGATAATACTCTACCTACTTTGACACACTAAAGAAGCACAATAGATATTGTTATTTATAGGAACGCGTGAACACACGTACTGGAATTGACTTATATAAATGAAAGAAAGATCAATATATTTCACAGCAGATGGTTGTCTAAGTTGACATTTATATTTTCTTTTGTAATTTTAAGTGGGTTGTCTATTTTGGTAGTAAGATTTGACTGAGTTAGAACTCCGTCAAATCACTGCAGCGTTGTTGAAGTCGATGAAATCGGCGGCGTGCTTGAGTTGATTTGAGCCGATGAAATCGGCGGCGGCGCGGCTCGAGCAGCAACATGCGGCGGCGCCGGCTTGTCGGCTTAAAATCGGTCGGCTTGTATCTCTGATCTAGACTTATCCGTCTGAATGTGTGTTGACAGAACACAAGCTTGTGCATGAAATGAGCTATAAGGTTCACATTATCGTATCACGTATATCTTACAGTAGCAGATCGCTTTGAATCGCCTTTGTGCAGGACTTTTAATTTTCAAATGATATAGTTGTCTTAATAGTTTATTTTCATACTTTTGCAAGTCATACAAATGCAGCATGGATATCAAATGAAAGAGAAGATTATATGTTAAAAATACATTAACTTTCATGCTTCACCTGTATTAGTTTAGCATTAAAAGAATTTGACTGTAAGAACAGCAGAAAAGTCTGCTGTTTTTAGCAGACTTTTTCTGCTGAAAAAGAGAAAGCAGACTTGCTGCTGAAATAGCAGGTGGATGTTTGCTGTTTTTAACAGACTTTTTTCCTGCTGTTACAGCTGACAATTGTAGCTGTTTCAGCAGCATGATTCTGCTATTGAATAGAAACAAATTATTTTCAAAAACAACGAATAAAACATCTTTTTGCGAATTACGCAACCTATCTCCTTTTTCACAAATAAACACATATCCAAATTTTATTTTCAATTAGTTTTTATTATAGTATAAATTATAATTATTTGACATTAATTAATTCGTGCATACCTTCTTCCTCTGCTAAATACAAAAAAGTAACGTCAAGTTAGTACTAAACTTACAGTTGAATAGAACTAACTTTAGTTTGTTGTTAACGACACTTATAAAAAATAAGACTTGATTGAAACACTGGCTGCTCTCACGGAAGCGTCAAGTAGTGCCTTAAGGCACCGTTAGAAAAAGGTTTATACAGATTCGTTCAAACACCACAATTTCTACTCGTTTTTATTATCCGCTGTATGTATTACTTTTTTGTATCTGCACTAACTTCGTATACGTCTCCGCTAGAAGGTTGATAAACAACGCCTGGTCGTACAGATTGCTTGTAAAAGTGTGGAATACTTGATAAAGACGCTGTAGTATGCTGCGTTGACGGAATATCCTTATAACCTTATTTATTGAAACATTTGATTAGATACATGTAATTTGTTCAATGAAATGTCCCTTTTTTATTTGCGGTCAGTAAAATAAATATTTACAACATATTCAATGAACAACATTGTCTAACACATACAAATACTTACCTTGTTCCATGGAAAGCTTTCGTTTCTTTCGGCAGTAACTTAATGCATTTTTTCCTTAGGAGGGATCTAGGACGTCCAAATTTTCCATAAATGAGTGTTATAGCCGTAGATCGGTTGGTACTGAAACTGTGAAATAAAGGGCAAAATTTTTCCCTCACAAGGACTAAAAATACTCATAATAAACCCTAATAATTTAGAGTATTTAAGCACATTTTTTCAATATGTCTGCTTGTACTTACTTGATATTGCTCATTCCCCCTATAACAAAAACGTGCACCTTAAAGCGATTTTTATTCGTAGGGGGTGAAATGGGGCAAAGAGGGATAAACATGGTACATATCAAACGGCATCAGCAAAAATCACGAAATTCGGTGGGAACATTCCACTAATTGAGTAGATTCATAATATGAAATTATCTTTTCCAAATTCGTATTTTTAAGGGATAAAATGGGAATAGAGGGATAAAAATGGTACCAACCAAACGGCTACACCTAAAATAATGAAATTCGGTGTATACATTCCTCTGATTGCGTAGACACGTAAAATAAACGGATTTTTCGAAATTCGTACTTTTTGGGGCTAAAATGGACGAATGGGATAAAAATTGTACCAACCAAATGACCGCAGGTAGAGTCATGAAATTCGGATTATATATTCCTCTGACTGCGTAGACACGAAAAATACAAGGTATTTTCCAACTTCCTACTTTCAATGTATACAATACGTACAGAGGGATACAAATAGTACCAACTAAACGACTACAGCTATAATGATGAAATTCGGTAAATAAAAAATATAATAAAAATAAAGAGATTTTAAATAGTCGGACTCTTAAAGGGGTAAACTAGGAAAAAAGGGATTAAAATGGTACCAACCAAATGGCCGCAGCTAGAATCATGGAATTCGGTGTATATTGCATAGGCACGCAAAATGAAAAGATTTTTCCAAATTCGTACTTTTTAGTTTTACGGCAAAAATTGCTCTATGTACGTGCGATAATGGATTTTGTAATTTTAGAATTAGAATAGAATGGAAATACAATCAACTGTAGCACCCACTATCTACCAATATTTATGATATTTAAGCTTTTTTGAAAATTTAAATATAAGAATATTTACTTTTTTAATTGACTTGAAGTATTATTTCGATTTATATAGTGTAAACATATTGGTAGCCTTGTTTTAAGATAATAAAAATATTATATTTATTTATAAAATTATTTTTTCAATATTTGTATTTGTTTTGGTTTGGCTATATTAAAAAATTTATGCTTTCCTGTAATATTTCTGCACTTCTACGAAAATCGACAGCCTCTGTGGAATGCAATCTATGGTGGAGGGTAAATAAAGTTCGGCCCAGCCGAACTGATCGCCTTTTTTACTTGTTTATCCGAAAAACTATACATTTTGAAAAATCATTTAATGTTTCGCGTTCAGAGGAATGTCCGAACCAAAATTCCAGATTCTACATCCATCCGTTTGGTCAGTGCGGTGGTAAAATTGATATCCCTTTTAAACCCATTTTGCCCCTTAAAAGCTCGAATTTCGAAAAATCGCTACATTTTGTGTTTTAACCCAATTTGAAGGATGTCCACACTGAATTTTATGATTCTATCTTTAGCACCAATATTATCCCTTTTGCACCTTTTCAAACAGAATAGTACGAATTTTACAAAAAAATTATCGCGTTCATACTATAAGAACGTTTGCTCAATTTACAATTTTCTTCCAAAATCCTTTCTTATATTAGCTTTAAACAGTAAGAGATCACAATCAACTCTTTTCATTTTTGATCAGTTATAATTTTGATGGTTTTGAAACAGAGTAGTAGGAATAGTCTGCTCAAAATTGAGGGAAAATATTTTTTTTTCGGAAAATATAAAAATAGAAAAAATATATTTTCTTTATTTTTTAATATCTAAAATTTTATCGAAGAAAACAATGTCTATATGGTAAACATGTATGGATATGTGGTAGAAGATGTGATAATGTTTTTCTATTGCACTAACAATGCAAGTAATTTGAGACAGTAAACCTGTCTCTTCTCACCCTCTTTTTCTCTAATAATTGACACAATACTTCAGACAGCTGTGGTTATGATTTTCAATATTACCTCAAATTAAAAATCGTCAAAATGACAAAAGAAAAATAGTCAAAATGATAAAAATCGTCACATTTGGCAGCGCTGGGCTAGTATATTTTCTGCAAACAAACCTGTGTCGAAGAGAAGTTTAAAGGGAGGACAATTAAGTGCAAGAGAATTATACAATTTCATAAGAGAAAAAATTATAAATACGAACACGTTTCATTCATATAAACTTGTTCCCTTAAATAAGTTTTCTCTTTTGAAAATAGTCGATTTCAATTTTAGCACAAGATTATTATTAATATTTACATATAAACAATGGTATATATTCCGACAAACAAATTGGTCAGTAAATTTGAAAAATAGTTAAATAATATGTACTAAATACGCTAACTCATGAATATGATGGCTTGTCTGTTTGATGACAATGGAACTTTGGCGGGTGTGCAATAGGAAAAGCAACAGTTGATGTCATTGAATTGCCTTGTTTCTAAACAAGAATAGATAGATTTCAACTCCCTGTGACAAATGATTCGTAAATATAAGGTGGGCCATTTAAAACTTTAAATCGGCTATAATCTTTTTGTACTGTTTTCTTTTTTCAAATTTTTGGTTTTATTGGAAATATTGAACTTTGCCATTTAATAATGGAACACAATATCATTCATATGACTACCACGTCTAGCTCGGCAGTGTTCAATCGATCGACCCAATTATTCAGTACAAGCCAAAATCCACTACAAACAGCGACTCGTTGTGGATGTATTGGCTTATATGCGGCACCTTTTGCTTATTGCCATACGTTTGATTCATGAAAATGAGCTTCATGAAGGCCGATGTCTTCTCGAAATTTTTCCACTTAAATTCCTTACAGTTTGCGTTAAAGACTCACTACTTTGGAAGTAAGTTTTTAATATTTCCCAATTTTGTTCGATTTTGCAAATGTCAAAAAAAAACCTGAAAATAATACCTTTCAAAGTCAAAGTAATCGGGTGCTAAAAAGGCCAATGTCAAAATAATCAGTATTGAGAAAATTGCAATTAAAAGTTTTATACAGGGTGATTTTTTAAGAGCTTGATAACTTTTTTTTAAAAAAACGCATAAAATTTGCAAAATCTCATCGGTTCTTTATTTGAAACGTTAGATTGGTCCATGACATTTACTTTTTGAAGATAATTTCATTTAAATGTTGACCGCGGCTGCGTCTTAGGTGGTCCATCCGCTTAGTCCAATTTTGGCATTTCCACGTTTTTGAGTAACAGAGACCCAATTGGTGCGAACGGCGACGAATCGAAAATTGGTGGTCATCATTAACACTGGCCGATACAGCTGCGATATTTTCTTCAGTTCGCACTCTACGTAAGCGTGTTGGTGGTTTAATGTCCAACAATGTAAATTTGGTGCGAAATTTAGTCACAATAGCCCGAATAGCCGCTTCAGTGGGTCGATTAAACTGACCATAAAATGGAAGCGCGCAATGAACTTTCTTAACAGAGCACGCATTTTGATAATAAAATTCAATAATTTGCAAGCGTTGTTCGTTTGTAAGACGATTCATGATGAAATGTCAAAGCATACTGAGCATCTTTCTCTTTGACACCATGTCTGAAATCCCACGTGATCTGTCAAATACTAATGCATGAAAATCCTAACCTCAAAAAAATCACTCTTTATAATACGAAGCACAGTTGTTCAGAATCAAAATCCATCGGCCAAAATTCAATAACTTTCCAACGTTCTAGTAGATATTTTTGAGTTCTGTAAAAAACCAAAATAAGACAAGGATCCAAGGATTATTTTGATATATTAACATTAAAAATCGGGAAATCGGATATATTTTAGAAATCGGCCCAACCTTAACTACTTTCGTATTTTTCGATTTTAAAGAAAATTAATATTTTTATTTTTTTGTTTAGGTTTTTTTAGCATATTTTTACGATATGTTGATAATGCGAAGAAAAAAAATTAATTATTTTTGTATTACAGATTTTCACGTTTTTCACATTTTGAAAGTTGAAAAAAAAACGTAATTTTTTTTTTTTTTTACTTTGTCGAACTTTTTCTCACACAGTTTAAGAGATTTTGCACTCACATTTTTTATTAGAAATTTGTTGTTTCTTAGCTTTATTATGACGTCAAAACTATATTTGTGCCAAATATAGTTTGGTTGTAATGAATATTGTAAAAAATATCCTTTTTGAACAAATGTCTGACTTTGGACCAACATAACTTTTTTCCGTCAAAATCCTTTAACGAAATGTATACATATTTGAAAAGGTTGAAGGGTTCCCCGTTTTTATAGGGTAACTTTTGGCTGCAAGAAAATTCACCCTTGGAAGATAGGATACATTTAGTGCAAAAAGTCAGATTTTTTAGTTGCAAAACGTCAAAAATAGTCATTTTCGTCTCATTAAATTCTGAAAAGTAGGTACGCAGATAAAAAGGTGAGTAAATTTCCTTTATCCCCATGCTAAATTTTATAACAATTGGAGTTCATTTGCCAGAAATGTTGGCATATTTCCAGCAAATGCTAAAAATAATTCAACTTGAAGTAGAATATTTTTTCGAGAAAAACTGTAAATTACCAACTTCACGACAATGGCATGGCTAGGACTTGCTGTGCAAGGAGATGCATGTTTCCAGTATGAAATCCATTTGCAATTGGACCTAGCTTCCACTTTTAAATCTACACTACTACTACAAGGGGCTAAAGAATACATATTTTTATACTCCAGGATGGGGGTATACTAACTTTGTCATTCCGTTTGTAACACCTTGAAATATCGACCTGAGACCCTTTAAAGTATATATATTCTTGATCGTCATAAAATTCTAAGACGATATAGCCATGTCCGTCCGTTCCTCCGTCTGTTGCACGTTTGCATCTAAACAAAAGGAGCTAGAACGTTCAAATTTTCCAAAAATGCGTCTTATAGTCGTTGGGATTGAAACGGGGCGAAATCGGCCCAAAGGGAAAAAATTTTCCCTCATAAGATCTAAAAATACCCATATATTTTAGTGTATTTAAGCATGTTTTTCGAATATGTCTGTTTATATTTGCTTGATATTTGCTATGCGCATTCCTTTGCAAAAACGTGCACTATAAAGTGATTCTTATTTTGGGGCAAAAAAGGGACAAAAATGGTACATATTAAACGACAACAGCTAGAAACTCGAAATTCGGTGTGTACATTCCTCTAATTGAGTAGATACATAATATAAAAGTATTTTTCCAAATTCGTACTTTTAAGGGGTAAAATGAGAATAGAGGGATAAAAATTGTACCAACCAAACGGCTTTACCTAGAATAATGAAATTCGGTGTATACATTCCTCTGATTGCATAGACAAGTAAAATATACGGATTTTTCAAAATTCGTACTTTTTGGGGTTAAAATAAAAAAGGGGAAAAATAAAAAAAAGGGGATACAAATAGTACCAACCAAATGACCGCAGCTAGAGTCATAAAATTCGGAGTATACACTTTTACTACGTAGACATGAAAAATAAAAGGTTTTTTCCAAATTCGTACTTTCAAGGGATACAATGGGTACGGAAGGATAAAAATAGTACTAACAAAACGGATACACCTGGAATAATGAAATTCGGTGTATACATTCCTCTGATTGCGTAGACACTTAAAATAAGCAGATTTTTCAAAATTCGTAGTTTTTGGGGTTAAAATGAAAAAAGGGGATAAAAATAGTACCAATCAAATGACAGCTAGAATGATGAAATTCTAATTGCATAGAAACGTCAAGGTGGTAAAAATGGTACCAACCAAATGGGCGCAGCTGGAATCATGGAATTCGGTGTATATATTCCTCTGACTGCATAGACACGCAAAATAAAAAGTTTTTTTCCAAATTCGTACTTTTTCTTTTACGGCAAAAATTGGTTGAATCATGAAGTTAGGTATTTTGCACTATGTACGTCTGATAATGGATTTGCAAAATTTGTACTTTTGGAATTCAAATAGAATGGAAATACAACCAACTGTAGCAACCATTATCTACAAATATTTATGTTATTTAAGCTTTTTGAAAATATAAATATAAGAATATTTATTTTTTGATTTGAAATAAATAATGGTTTGAAATAATTAAAAAATTATATTTATTTATAAAATTATTTTTTCAATATTTGTATTTGTTTTGGTTTGGCTATATTAAAAAATTTATATTTTCTTGTAATATTACTGCACTTCCACGAAAACCGACAATCTCTGTGGAATGCAATCCTTGGTGGAGGGTATATAAAGTTCGGCCCGGCCGACCTCAACGCCGTTTTTACTTGTTTGATTTAATATGATTTAAAAAACATTTTCAAATATCAAATGTAACTGATTTCGACTACCCGTATAGAAGATATTTTACTTTTTCCAAGGGTTATGCCACTTTGTGTGGGAGGTACCAGAAGGGGCGTGGCAACAACGTCCATATTCCAAGTGTATCAAACGATCATAAAAGCATTGTCAAAGGTCAAATTTCAGAGTATTCCGATCAACTATACAATTTCATTTTATTTTTTTTTTTAATTTTAGGTGATATACGTCTGAAACAGGATTGTCAGATATAGCGATTTCTCGCCAAACGTGGCGAATTTTAAATATGTTTGGCGACTTTATTTTCGATTTGGCGTCATGCCGATTTTTTGGTGATTTATAAAACTTTCTTGGCTAATTTTTTAAAATTTTAAATTTGTCCTACGATTTTAATATAATGGTATAGAATTAGTAAAAACAAAATAAAAGATTATTCCTAATATTAACAAGTAAAAACGGCGTTAAGTTCGGCCGGGCCTAACTTTATATACCCTCCACCATGGATTGCATTCCACAGAGGTTGTCGGTTTTCGGTTCGGGAAGTGCAGCAATATTACAGGAAAATATAATTAAAAAAGTAAGAAGGCGTTAAGTTCGGCCGGGCCGAATCTTATATACCCTCCACCACGGAGTGCATTGCACAGTATTACCAGCAGATTAAAGGAAGTCGACTTTACATTGAAGCACAGTACCATATTACGAAAATTGTGATATTTTTATGCACATTACTATATTTGTTTACTATTTCAAACTATAATGTATACTTATGCGCACTGTATAAAATCGACTATTATATATATAAATAAAATGCTGAAATTGTGAAAGTGAACATGCCTAAATATTAGGCGATTGTCAGTCGCCATTAGAAAGAAGCATTTCCAGATGAAGACAAAGTGATAAGAAAAGTATAAACTTTAAAGATATCCCCATTCGCCCCATTCTCCGCCCAAAAGTACAAATTTCGAAAAAAAACCTTTTTCGAGTCTTCATAATCAGAATGTATACACCGAATTTCATAATTTCAACTTCAGCGGTTTGGTAGGTTCCATTTTTATCCCTCTTTTTAATTATATCCCTTAAAAGTACGAATTTCGAAAAATCCCTCTATTTTACGTGTCTATGCAATTAGAGGGATGTACACACCGAATTTCATGATTCTAGCTGTTGTCGTATCATTGGTACCATATTTTATCCCTTTTTGTCCCATTTCGCCCGCTAAAACTTTTATTTTCTTTGTGGTGCTTCCAAGCTACAAGAGGAATGTCCGCAACAAATTGTAACTGTATGAAAATAAGAAATTTAATTAATAAGCCAAGGCTATCAATATTTGTATACTATATATAATGGATATAATACTTCAATTCATAAAGTAAATATAAGGGAGCAATCATAAATACCCTATATATTGGGGGATAGAGAGTGTACTTTCAGCTACAGTCATTTGGTTGGTTGCATTTCCATCCTATTTTAATTTCAAAAGTATAAATTTTGAAAATACCTTATCTCTCACGTACGCAGTATAAGACAACTTCATCATTCTACCATTTTTTGTCGTAAAAGCAACAATATAAAGTACGAACTTCGAAAAAATATTTTACGTGGCTATGCAGTCAGAGGAATGTATACACCGAATTCCATGATTCTATTAGCGGCCATTTTGTTGGTACCATTTTTATCCCCTTTTTCCAATTTGGCCCCCTCAAGAGTACGACTATCTAAAATCTCTTTATTTTACGTATCTACACAATAGTACTCACGCAGACGTACTCTCTGAATTTCATCATTCTAGCTGTATTCGTTTAGTTGGTACTATTTTTATCCCCTGTAGCCATTGTATCCATTGAAAGTACGAATTTGGAAAAAACGTTTTATTTTTCGTGTCTACGCAGTCAGAGGAATGTATACTCCGAATTTCATGATTCTAGCTGCGGTCATTTGGTAGGTACTATTTTTATCCCCTTTTTCCATTTGAACCCCAAAAAGTACGAATTTTGGAAAGTTCTTTTGTTTTACGTGTCTACGCAATCAGAGGAATGTATATATCGAATTTCATTATTCTAGGTGCAGCCGTGAGGTTGGTACTATTGTTATCCCTCTATCCCCATTTAACCCCTTACAAGTACGAATTTAGAAAAAATACTTTTATATTATGTATCTACCCTATTAGAGGAATGTACACGCCAAATATCGTGTTTCTATCTGTTGTCGTTTGATAGATACCATTTTTATCCCTTTTTGTAGGGGGCGAACAAATAAAAATCAATCTATGGTGCCCTTTTATGCCAAAGAGGGAATGCGAATTGCAAATATCAACTAAATACAAGCTAATATGTTCAAAAAACATGCTGAAATACTCTAAATATTAGGGGTATTTTCAGTCCTTGTGAGGGAAAAATTTTTCCCTCTGGGCCGATTTCGTCCACTTTCAATCCCAACCGATCTACAACCATAAGACACATTTAGGAAAAATTTGAATCTCCTAGCTCATTTCGTTCGGCCGCTATCGTGCTTTCAACAGACAGACGGACAGACGGACATGGCTATATCGCCTTAGAATTTTACCACGACCCAGAATATATATACTTTATGGGGTCTCCGATGAATATTTCAAGGTGTTACAAACGGAATGACAAAGTGAATATACCCCCATCCTGGAGGTGGAGGGTATAAAAATGGTATTGTGTGAAAACGCATAGGTACTATTCAAAGAATGAAGGCGTATTTTAAAGATAATTGTAATTTTTGATTTTGTGGTTTTCTTAAAAAGTCAAAAAAAAAAAATAGGCGTATTCCCGTCGATTAAAAGCAAACCATGTTCATTTTAGAATTGAGATAAAATAATTATTAAAAAACTGTAATAAATGTAGACGACCTTAAACGCTATTTTTGAACGAATGTATGCATTGGCTTTTCTACGCTTTTATTGATTTCTTTTTTATTTCTTTCTTTTTCGTTCCATATATAATACCTGAAATAATGTTTAGGAGACATTGGTCCATGAAAACGGACTCAACATTAGAAACTGTTTCGTAAAGGAGAAAAAGTATATTTTTTAATATTAATGTTTGTTAACCAGTAGTCCCTGCATTGCAGGTGTATTCTGCATTATGAATTGCCCAAACTAGGTGGTCACGGTATAAGAAAATTTTTAAATTTTATTAAGAATAACCAATAAAATATGTTTTAATTCTTTACCATGAAATATTTAAAATATTCAATTCAAATATAATATCTGAATTCCATACATTTTTTACATGAAATTTGGCGTTTTTTGGCTATCTGACAACACTGGTCTGAAACTGTAGGTAAAACTGAGTTTATTGGAGTTTTTAGTTTTTTATTTCTTCATCCTGTTGCCTCTTCACGTAACTACAAAAATTCCAACGATAACTAATTCAGATTGAAGCATGTAATTTGTTTTATTTTTAACAGGTTTTAATTTGACACATATACCGGTATCATAGGGTGCGAATAAATATTTCAAATAGTTTTTGAAAAAATGTATCTTTTGTAATTTTGCAAAAAATGCAAAATTAATTATATTTCCCCTATGGATTCAGACTTATATCATCCGGTTCAAGTGCAATATGGATTGTCGTACGGTGCACAGTGGTTCAGAATCAAAATCCATCGGCCAAAATCCAATAACTTTTGTTCTAGTAGACATGCTGTAATTCGATTTGACTGCTAATTTTTTTGGCTTATTTCCGGCAAATGAACTCCGATTGTTATAAAATTTAGCATGCGGATAAAGAAAATTTACTCACCTTTTTATATGCGACATGCTTTTCAGAATTTAATGAGACGAAAACAAGTAAGGAAAGGCTAAAGTCGGGCGGGGCCGACTATATAATACCCTACACCACTCCCTGCGTATGTACCTCGCTTTGATTACTAAACCCAGGTATTTCATGGGAGCAATTTTATGTAGTTCATACAAATTATATAAATTATATGAATATAATTTATATGCTATAAATTCATCTTTAGTCAAATTTAACGAATATGGTAAATAATATGGTGATTGATCCAATTGTCCGACAGACAATTACAAATTATACAGCAGTATACCAAAGTATGGACATATGGGCATCACCCAAACAATTCTCATTGCACAATTCTCATAAATGTATGTGTTTGACAAAAAATGTTAAATCGGAAAGGACATTTGTATGGGGGTATATTGAAACCAGGAACGATGTGACGCGCTTTCACCATGCCTGTTTATTGGTGAAATATAATATGTAAAATTTGGCCAAAATCGGTTAAACATTCGGGAGCAACATTTGTATGAATGCTATATCTAAATCTGAACCGATCTTACCCACTTTCACCATCGGTTTTTTAGTTGGATTATAAGATGTTGTGCCAATTTTAAAGAAAAACGGCTACAATATGTGGATTTTAGAGCGGAAAAAGTCAAATCGGGAGCGACATTTGTATGGGGCTATATCTAAATCTGAACCGATCATACCCGCTTTCAGCATAGGTGTTTCTAGTTCGATTATAAAATGTTGTGCCAATATTAAATATGTGGCTTCTAAAGCGGAAAAAGGGAATTCGGGAACGACATTTGTATGGGGGCTATATCTAAATCTGAGCCGATCTTACCCAATTTTTGCATACGTGTTTCTAGTTGATATTATAAGATGTTCTGCAAAATGTAAAGAAAATCGGGTACAATATGTCTTTTCTAGAGCGGAAAATGTAAAATCGGGAGAGACATTTGTATGAGGGCTACATCTAAATCTGGACCGACCTTACCCAATTTCTACATATGTGTTTCTAGTTGGATTATAAGATGTTCTGCAAGATTTAAAGAAAATCGGGTACAATATGTCTTTTCTAGAGCGGAAAATGTAAAATCGGGAGCGACATTTGTATGGGGGCTATATCTAAACCTCGACCGATCTTACCCAATTTTTACATATGTGTTTCTAGTTGGATTATAAGATGTTCTGGCAAATTTAAAGAAAATCGGGTACAATATGTCGTTTCTAGATCAGAAAATATCAAATCGGGAGCGTCATTTGTATGGGGGCTATATCTAAATCTGAACCGATCTTACCCAATTTTTGCATACCTGTTTCTAGTTGCATTATAAGATGTTCTGGCAAATTTAAAGAAAATCGGGTACAATATGTCGTTTCTAGAGCAGAAAATATCAAATCGGGAGCGTCATTTGTATGGGGGCTATATCTAAATCTGAACCGATCTTACCCAATTTTTGCATAGGTGTTTCTAGTTGGATTATAAGATGTTGTACCAAATTTAAAGAAAATCGGGTACAATATGTGGTTTCTAGAGCGGAAAATGTCAAATCGGGAGCGACATTTGTATGGGGGCTATATCTAAATCTGAACCGATCTTACCCAATTTTTGCATAGGTGTTTCTAGTTGGATTATAAGATGTTCTGCAAGATTTAAGGAAAATCGGGTACAATATGTCTTTTCTAAAGCGGAAAATGTCAAATCGGGAGCGACATTTGTATGAGGGCTATATCTAAATCTGGACCGACCTTACCCAATTTTTACATATGTGTTTCTAGTTGGATTATAAGATGTTCTGCAAGATTTAAAGAAAATCGGGTACAATATGTCTTTTCTAGAGCGGAAAATGTAAAATCGGGAGCGACATTTGTATGGGGGCTATATCTAAACCTGGGCCGATCTTACCCAATTTCTACATACCTGTTTCTAGTTGCATTATAAGATGTTCTGGCAAATTTAAAGAAAATCGGGTACAATATATCGTTTCTAGAGCAGAAAATATCAAATCGGGAGCGTCATTTGTATGGGGGCTATATCTAAATCTGAACCGAGAGAAAAAATAACTTCTGCCAAGTTTCATGACAATCGGACAACAATTGCGACCTGTAGAGTGTGAACAAGCTTAGATGGACAGCAGACCGACGGACGGACAAACAGACATCGTTAAATCGACTCAGCTGGTGATTCTAAGCCGATCGGTATACTTAAAGGTGGGTCTAGCTCGATTATTTCTTGGTGTTACAAACATTTGGCGCGAAACTAACTTATAATACTCTAGACCACGAAGTGGTGTAGGGTATAATGACTAAATTGTATTTTGGAACTGAAAAATAAATGTGTCCCATCTTCCAAGGGTGCAATTTCGTGCAGAAAAAGTTACCCTGCAAAAGCGGGGAACCCTTCTACCTTTCCAAATACGTAGTCTTTTGAAAGAAAAAAGTTGAGTTGGTCTAAAGTCAGACATTTGTTCAAAAAGGATATTTTTTAAAGTATTTATTACAAACGAACTGTAGTTGCCACAAACATAGTTTCGACGTCATAATCAAGCTAATAAACAACAATTTCTAATAGAATAGATCTGAGTGCAAAATCTCTTAAACTGTGTGAGCAACAGTTCGACAAAAACAAAAAAAAAAAATTTTTTTCAATTTTCATAATCTGAAAAACGTGAAAATCTGCAATACAAACAAATTAAAATTTTTTCTTCGCATTATTAACAAATACGTAAAAATATGTTAAAAAACATAAACACAAAAAAAAATAAAAATTTTAAGTTTCTTTAAAATCGAAAAATACGAAAAGTAATCAACCGTGGACCGTTTTCTAAAATATATCCAATTTTTTAATGTTAATATCTCAAAATAATCCTTTGGTCCCTGTCTAATTTTGATTTTTTACAGAACTCAAAAATGGCTACTAGAACAAAAGTTATTGAATTTTGCCCGATGGATTTTGACTTTTGACGCACCAACTGCTGACTGTTCGTTGCTTTAAGGTGACCATACCAATTGCCGCCAAACGAAATTCAATATTTAGAATTTAAGAGAAAATTTTTTTAGTACACTTCTCTTAGCCATAACCAATACTGACTGCTCTCAGCTACCTGTCTGCACACAGAACACAGAGCAGAGTGTATCTTCGCATTTGGCCATTTGGTACGAAACGACCGAGTGACTGTATCAGCAAAATTCCGTAGAACGACAGATGTTTTTGTCGAATGGAAAACACCAGCATGAAAGCAGTTTTGAATGATGGCGTGGTGATGATGGTGTTCTTGTTTTCGTTTTGTTGGTATTCTCCTCCTGCTGGTGCTAGTTTACATTCTGTCGGATTTTGGCCATTCTCATATAGGTAGAGTGGAGTGGAGTAGAGTAGTTAGTGCTACCACAGCAACGACAACAACAGCCGCAGCGGCAGCAGCAGCTATGAAATGTTTTTGTTTAAAATGCACCCGCGCAACAGTTTGTGTTTTTGCGTGTTTGTCGGTCGGGCTATTCGGTTTTAGCCGTTTCGCACTGCTTGGCTGGCTGTTTGTTTGTTTTCTGTGCACTTCATTTCTACAAACATCGTTTTGGCCAATTGTGTTGGGGTCGTAAATAAGATATTCCTGTCCGTTTGTCCGTCCGTCTGTCTATGATTCGGACAAAACGACAGCCAGGAGGCAAGGTTTGCTTTTTTTAAGTCTGCGGCGGAGGTTTTGCTTTCAGACAGTGATACTCTCTGGTCCCTCGTGAATTCTTCTCTTTGGTTTTCGTTGCCTTGTTAGTCGTCGTTGCCATAAATGCAGGTAGTAGCCGTGTCGTGCAGAGCAGGAGGGTGGAAGTGTTCCTTCCTATTCTGTGTAGTTGGCATTTTCTTTTGTACGTTATGTTATTAAATGCGCTTGGCTGCACTTTACGATCCCTCCGGTCTTTTGATGGCTCCTTTGTCAAACCTCCCCCTCTTAGACACATAAGGGCTAGGCGGCGGCGATGGCAGGCGGCAACAAATTTAAGGCCAGCTTAACCTTAACTGCTTGAAGACGTAAAGTACAGTGGTGCATATTGTGGGCTGATAATAGAAGATGTACCAAGTGCAAATGCGTTACAGTCGACCGGGTCGAATCTTGTTATACACTCCCAGGAATATATAGAGTGATTTTTTTGAGGTTAGGATTTTCATGCATTAGTATTTGACAGATCACGTGGGATTTCAGACATAGTGTCAAAGAGAAAGATGCTCAGTATGCTTTGACATTTCATCATGAATCGTCTTACAAACGAACAACGCTTGCAAATTATTGAATTTTATTATCAAAATGCGTGCTCTGTTAAGAAAGTTCATTGCGCGCTTCCATTTTATGGTCAGTTTAATCGACCCACTGAAGCGACTATTCGGGCTATTGTGACTAAATTTCGCACCAAATTTACATTGTTGGACATTAAACCACCAACACGCTTACGTAGAGTGCGAACTGAAGAAAATATCGCAGCTGTATCGGCCAGTGTTAATGATGACCACCAATTTTCGATTCGTCGCCGTTCGCACCAATTGGGTCTCTGTTACTCAAAAACGTGGAAATGCCAAAATTGGACTAAGCGGATGGACCACCTAAGACGCAGCCGCGGTCAACATTTAAATGAAATTATCTTAAAAAAGTAAATGTCATGGACCAATCTAACGTTTCAAATAAAGAACCGATGAGATTTTGCAAATTTTATGCGTTTTTAAAAAAAAAAAAGTTATCAAGCTCTTAAAAAATCACCCTTTACATTAAATTGTGTGGCGGGCCATACAATTAAAAAGTCTTCTGTTACCCTTTCTTTAATCCTGAAGCTTTAATAAAGAGTTAATTTTTTATTCCAAATAAAACAATATTTTTCTCATTGTCGCCAACTACAATATACATACATATGAGTCATTCCATGTCAAGCGGCACGGTTTTTGACCTCTATAGCTGCGATTGTTTTGAAAGTTTGTGTATGTATTCTTCTCATAAAAATATTGTATACGTAATTTTGGAAAAACAATTTTGACAAAATTTTTTGCCGAGTTATGACCAATTTAACAGTGAAATATATTACTTTTTTCAAAATATGTGTTCATTCAATCGCCTGTAACTCCTGAAATACTTTACCGATTTTAATGTGCTATACTTTGTTTTGAAGGTAATTTAAATTTTTCCATAACCTATTTTTCTTGGATTTTCCATTTTTTATACCTTGTATTTATGAGCTAATTATAATTTTGATGATTTTTCGCTGTAATTCCGGTTGATTTAAAAAAATGAAAAAAAAAATCTTAAAAAATAGAAGCCATCATTTCACCACTTTAAAGCTCACACAGTCGCTTTAAAATAGACCTAAGCACACTACTTTAAAATAAAAAAAAATAAATTGCAAAAACTTTAAAAATCTAAACCAGTTATAACTCACCACATCAAAATATTAAATGCAATTGAAATTATCTACAAAACAAGGTATAACTCATTAAAATCGGTAAAGTCTTTCAGGAGTTACAGGCGATTGAATCAACACACCTTGACATAAACACTTATACAGGAAATGTTAAAAATTTTTAATATAAAATAATTTGTATATGTATACTTTTGAATTGTTGTTGATGGTAAAGAAATAAAAATCTAGAAATTTAAAGCAATTTGAACAATTATTTACGTTTTGGTTATCACAGCATATTTATGCTGGTCTAATTCAACCCACACAATCCCTATTAATATTACAAAACCTTAGTGTAAGTCTGTATGTTTGTTTGTGCCGCAATCACGTGTAAACGGCTGAACCGATGTTGTTGAAATTTTCAGGACAGATAGATGCAGGTCTGGAAGGAACTATAGGCTATAGAATTTTTAAAAATTTGCTCTGTGGGCGGAGGGGGCGTGGCAATAGTGTTTTTGAGAGCTAGAAGGCTGAAAATTGGTACATATATATTACTGACCACGAGAAAGATAAATATGATGCTGGATTTTGAATTTTCGTTTGATGGGCAGTGGGGCGTGGCAATAGTGATTTTGAGAGGTAGTAGGCTGAAAATTGGTACATGTATATTACTGACCACGAGAATGATAAATATGATATCAAAATTTGGATTTTCGTTTAGTGGGCGTGGCAATAGTGTTTTTGAGAGCTAGAAGGCTGAAAATTGGTACATATATATTACTGACCACGAGAAAGATAAATATGATGCTGGATTTTGAATTTTCGTTTGATGGGCAGTGGGGCGTGGCAATAGTGCTTTTGAGAGGTAGTAGGCTGAAAATTGGTACATGTAAAGGGTGATTTTTTAAGAGCTTGATAACTTTTTTAAAAAAAAAAACGCATAAAATTTGCAAAATCTCATCGGTTCTTTATTTGAAACGTTAGATTGGTCCATGACATTTACTTTTTGAAGATAATTTCATTTAAATGTTGACCGCGGCTGCGTCTTAGGTGGTCCATTCGGAAAGTCCAATTTTGGGCAACTTTTTCGAGCATTTCGGCCGGAATAGCCCGAATTTCTTCGGAAATGTTGTCTTCCAAAGCTGGAATAGTTGCTGGCTTATTTCTGTAGACTTTAGACTTGAAGTAGCCCCACAAAAAATAGTCTGAAGGCGTCAAATCGCATGATCTTGGTGGCCAACTTACCGGTCCATTTCTTGAGATGAATTGTTCTCCGAAGTTTTCCCTCAAAATGGCCATAGAATCGCGAGCTGTGTGGCATGTAGCGCCATCTTGTTGAAACCACATGTCAACCAAGTTCAGTTCTTCCATTTTGGGCAAAAAAAAGTTGGATATCATCTCACGGTAGCGCTCACCATTCACAGTTACGTTACGATTCGCATCATCTTTGAAGAAGTACCGTCCAATGATGCCACCAGCCCATAAACCGCACCAAACTGTGACTTTTTCTGGATGCATTGGTAGCTCTTGCAATGCTTCTGGCTGATATTCACTCCAAAATCGACAATTCTGCCTATTTACGTACCCATTGAGCCAAAAATGAGCTTCGTCGCTGAACACAATTTCTTTCTTTCTGAACTTTCTTAACAGAGCACGCATTTTGATAATAAAATTCAATGATTTGCAAGCGTTGCTCGTTAGTAAGTCTATTCATGATGAAATGTCAAAGCATACTGAGCATCTTTCTCTTTGACACCATGTCTGAAATCCCACGTGATCTGTCAAATACTAATGCATGAAAATCCTAACCTCAAAAAAATCACTCTTTATATTACTGACCACGAGAATGATAAATATGATGCCGAAATTTGGATTTTCATTTTGTGGGCGGAGTGGGCGTGGCAATAGTGTTCTTTGAGCTAGAAGACTTGAAAATGGAATGCATGTATTACTGACCAGGATAAAGATCAATATGATGCCGAAATTTGGATTTTCGTTTCGTGGGCGTTGGGGCGTGGCAAAAGTGTTTTTGAGAGCTAGAAGGCTGACAATTGGTACATATATGTATATTACTGACCACGAGAAAGATAAATATGATGCTGAATATTCGTTTGGTGTGCAGTGGGGCGTGGCAATAGTGTTTTTGAGAGGTAGTAGGTTGAAAATTGGTACATATATATTACTGACCACGAGAATGATCAATTTGATGCCGAAATTTGGATTTGTGGCGTGGCAATAGTGTTTTTTAAGCTAAAAGGCTGAAAATTGGAACGTATATATTACTGACCACGAGAAAGATAAATATGATGCCGGATTCTGAATTTTCGTTTCGTGGATGGTGGGGGCGTGGCAAAAGTGTTTTTTAGCTAGAAGGCTGAAAATTGGAATGTATATATTACTGACCACGATAATATCAATATGATATGATCAATATGAAACCTGATTTTAATTTTACCATTTGTTTTTTTGCCTGGCGAAGCGGGCGGGGTTCAGCTAGTCTATATATATAAAAATGAATCTGTGTTTGTAAGTTTGTTTGTTTGTGTGTTCTTTATAGCAGACTAAACTACTGGACCGATCTTCTTGAAATTTTCACAGTTTGTTCATGTTGAACCGGTGGTGAAAATAGGCTATATAAATTTTTGATATTTTCAGTGGGCGTGGCACCTCCCACACAAATTGGGGATTTATTCGTTTTTTATAAATTAGCATATTCGGAGTACTGTTGCAGCTAGAGTCTTGAATTTTTGTGAAAGTCCACTAATTGTTAGTCTGCACAGTTTTGCCACAAATGGGAGCGATTGGACAAATGGGCGTGGCACCTCCCATACGAAGGTAAAACCTATTATTGAATATTGCCAGTTCTATGACAGCTAGAGTGCAGAAATTTTATGTAAGTGTATCTATCATTAATGTGCGTAGTAGTGCCAGAAATGGGCGGTATTGGAAAAGTGGGTCTGGCACCTCCCATACGAAGTTATAACCCATTTTCTAATATATCCAGTTCTATGACAGATACAATACAGAAATTTTGTGTGAGTGCGTCTAGCATCAATAAGGGTAGTTGTGCCAAAAATGGGCGGGATTGGAAAAGTGGGTGTGGCACCTCCCAAACAAAGTTAAAACCTATTATTGAATATTGCCAGTTCTATGACACCTATAGTGCTGAAATTTTGTGTAAGTGCATCTAGCATCAACGTGCGTAGTTGTGCCAAAAATGAGCGGTATTGGAAAAGTGTGTGTGGCGTGGCCCTTCTTATATTAAATTAAAACCGAGATGGGCGGAAAGTATCCGTGACCTTTCCCATACGAAATTAAAACCTGTTTTAGAGTATATTCGACACCGAGATTCCTATATTGTTATACAAATGGGCGGGATTTGAAAGATGGGGAATTTTTGATTTGAATTTTGTAAAATTACTCATTTTCTTTGGATTTTCTTAGCATAACAGCAAAGAAAGATTACTAAAAAGAAATATCGCCAAAAGCCGACTTAAGTCAAGAAAGCGGAAATTATATTAATTTTTTAGTTTTTGTGGTGTTTGATTAGTGAAGAATTTGATTGATTTTCTATGCGTTTTGAATAGTAGTACATTCGAATTCCAGCTATTCGCTTAAGTGAGTTCTTCTTACGTAGGAAGTTTTGTGTTTTGGTAATGGAAAGGAGGAGAATCACACTCAACCTAAAATCAATTTGATTTTTGACATTTCTTCCTTTATTCGCCGTGCTTCAATATTTTCCATGGAACATATCCATTTCTTTTGTATCTCAGGGAAATACCTTGATTATAAGTGGTACATATAATACTGATCACAAGAAAAAACAATATGATTTTTATTTCCGTTTGTTTTTCTGCCCGGCGAAGCGGGCAGGGGTTCAGCTAGTTAGTATCTATTGGTTGGGTCTGTGATGAATATTTTAAGTTGAAGCGAACAGAATCACGAATTGAATATGCACTCCATTTTGTGAGTCTGACGAGGCCAAGTATACCCTCCAGTCTCTGCTCCACATCAAAGTTTATATTACAAAACCTCAAGATGGGAAGATGTCACCTGGAAAGGAATTTTTGGTAAAACTTCCTCTCGACTCTAGCTATGGAATGTACATTGTCCATGGTGAAAGCTATTCAAGAATCTACCGGGCCAAACTTAAAGTGCTTTTTACTTGTTCCACTTAAATTCGAAGGCGAGGACTCTGTGAAATTTCATTAAAATCGAAACTGACAGCCCGAAACGGCTGGATTGTGTCGAAAAACGCCACTGTGTAAGGCTCATCCCTACTTTAGACACAATACACACGTGTGTCATTGGATTGTACAGTCAGTCCGCCAGACCTCCTTAGGTGGCATGTGGTGATGTTAGCGTCTTTTTACCCTTTGGCTTTTGTGTCTATGGATGGCTGTGGCCGCCGCGGCTGTGGCTGTTGCTGTGGCAGTGGCTGTTGCTGTGGCAGTGGCTGTTGCTGTGCGTGTTTGGCTGGCCTGGCCGGGTAGATTGTTTGGGTTGCATGGTTGTTTGTACAAATATCGCTTGAATGACTGAATGGATGAATGAATGGGCTACTCTCTGCAATCCTCCCTAGGTTCATACTCGTACTACTCTGCTATATATGTATGTGGATTTTCATTGATGTCTTTGTTGTTGTTCCTGTTCCTGTTGCTATTGCCATTGCTGTTGGCTGTCATTGTCGCTGCTGCTGCTGTTGTTGTTCTACTAACATTATTATTGTTATTGTTACTGTTGCTGATGTTCTATCCATTTTTATAGAATTGGTTTTTATCGCGCCCTGCACATGTTCTTCGCTAGAATACAAGGGAAAGCTACAGCCGCACGAATTCGCATGGTTTTGGTGGGGCGGGCGACCGACCACAACGGAGGCAACTTTGAGTTTGTAAATACGAGCAGCGCGCTAGTTGCACAATGTAGTTGCAAATATGTTCGTAGTTGGTTAAAACATATTACGTTTGCAATGGGGTGGTACTTAATTGGCATGATTACATCATGCAATAACAAAAGAATGTGTTGCAAAATGCACAAAAATTGGTAAAATTTTAAATTATATGGATAAATTTAATTTTTTAGAAACATTTTCATTGTTTGGAAAAATGTTAACATCATCCATCAATAAAACATAATTAACTAGCAAATGCCCGTTACTTTGTACGCGGTGTAAGGATATTTATTTCAGGGTAAATCGCTTGTAAATTTGAAAAAAAAAAAAAACAAGTAAGGAAAGGCTAAAGTCGGGCGGGGCCGACTATATAATACCCTACACCACTCCCTGCGTATGTACCTCGCTTTGATTACTAAATTATACTTTAAATTCATCTTTAGTCATATTTAATGAATATGGTTAATAATATGGTAATTGATCCAATTATCCGACAGACAAATACAAATTATACAGTAGTAATAGAATGAATAGGACCGACATTTCAAAAAGGGGCCTATAACTATATTTTGGGCCTGGTCCAAAACATGGGCCTATATATTTCTCATTCACGGTAGGTATTCCTGGTTGAAAAATACCATGATCAGCAAAATTTGATGATTGGTGAAATATAATATGTAAAGTTTGGTCAAAATCGGTTAAACATTCTGGAGCAACATTTGTATGAGGGCGATATCTAAATCTGTACCGATCTTACCCAGTTTCAGCATAGGTGTTTCTAGTTCGATTATAAAATGCTGTGCCAAATTTAAAGAAAATCGGGTACAATATGTGGTTTCTAAAGCGAAAAAGTGAAATCGGGGGGCGCGACATTTGTATTGGGGCTATATCTAAATCTGAACCGATCTTACCCAATTTTTGCATACGTGTTTCTAGTTGGATTATAATATGTTCTGCCAAATTTAAAGAAAATCGGGTACAATATGTCGTTTCTAGAGCGGAAAATGTCAAATCGGGAGCGACTTTTGTATGGGGGCTATATCTAAATCTGAACCGATCTTACCCAATTGCATACGTGTTTCTAGTTGGATTATAAGATGTTCTGCAAAATTTAAAGAAAATCGGGTACAATATGTCGTTTCTAGAGCGGAAAATGTCAAATCGGGAGCGACTTTTGTATGGGGGCTATATCTAAATCTGAACCGATCTTACCCAATTTTTGCATACGTGTTTCTAGTTGGATTATAAGATGTTCTGCCAAATTTAAAGAAAATCGGGTACAATATGTCGTTTCTAGAGCGGAAAATGTCAAATCGGGAGCGACTTTTGTATGGGGGCTATATCTAAATCTGAACCGATCTGGCTCATTTTCACCGTGGGTGTTTCTAGTTGAAATATAAGATGTTTTGCCAATTTTGAAGAAGATCTGTTAAAATATGTGGTTTCTACAGCAGAAAAAGTCAAATCGGGAGTGAAATTCGTATGGGGGCTATATCTAAATCTGAACCGATCTGACCAATTTTCACCATAGGTGTTTCTAGTTGAAATGTAAGATGTTTTGCCAAGATTGAGGAAAATCTGTTGTAATATGTGGTATCTAGAGTGAAAAGAGTCGAATCGGGAGTGAAATTCGTATGGGGGCTATATCTAAATCTGAACCGATCGGGCTCATTTTCACCGTGGGTGTTTCTAGTTGAAATATAAGATGTTTTGCCAATTTTGAAGCACATCTGTTAAAATATGTGGTTTCTACAGCAGAAAAAGTCAAATCGGGAGTGAAATTCGTATGGGGGCTATATCTAAATCTGAACCGATCTTACCAATTTTCACCATAGGTGTTTCTAGTTGAAATGTAAGATGTTTTGCCAAGTTTGAGGAAAATCTGTTTTAATATGTGGTATCTAGCGTGAAAAGAGTCAAATCGGGAGAGAAATTCGTATGGGGGCTATATCCAAATCTGAACCGATTTTCTTCAAATTAAATAGCGTTCGTCCTTATCGCGAAAAACTTTGTTGTGCAAAGTTTCATTTGGTTCTGGCTACAATTGCGACCTGTACTTTGATTACAAGAATAGATGGACAGACGGACGGACGGACATCGTTAAATCGATTCAAAAAGTGATTCTAAGTCGATCGGTATAATTAACAATGGGTCTATCTCGCTTCCTTTTGGGTGTTACAAACAAATGCACAAAGACATAATACTCTCGTGGAGTGTATAAATATGAATTTGTGAAAAATACTTTTATATGATGTATCTATTCAGTTATAGGAATGTACACAACGAATTTCGTGTTTCTGCTGTTGTTATTTTACAAGTACCATTTTTATCCCTATTTTGCCACCATTCCATCCTACGAATAGTGGATGGATGTGAGTGAAAAATGTTTTCCTTCAACCGATTTCGCTCAGTTGCAATCGTAACTGCTCTTCGACTATAAGACGTATTTATGAAAATTTTGGGCGTCCTAGCTCCTTTCATTTAAATGCTAGCGTGCTTTCAAAAGACGGACGGAGGGACATGGCTAGATCGCCTTAGAATTTTATGAATTTTATTAGAATTTTATGAAGAATATAAATACTTTATAGGGTCTCAGGTAGAACTTTCAAGGTGTTACAAACAGAATACCCTCATCCTGTGGTAGAGGGTATAAAAACAGCTACAATGACGAATAAATATTTGTCCCAGTATGAATTTTCACTAACAGAGGTAAAGCAATTGGAAAAATGACATTTTTAGAGTTCCACAATGAAAACGAAATCCCATTCTTAGAGGCAAACGAGTAAAATATCCCTTCTATAGAGCGAAAAAATTAATTACACTAAATAAATTCAAATTCCTGTTTAAAGATGTTTTGCAGAGACTATAAATGTGCCACTTATAGAGAATTTCATTTCATTTCAACTAGAAACACCTAGTGTGGAAGTCGAATCTATTGGACCATGTTTTGTTATAGACTCCATACAAATGTCCCTTCAATTTGTATACCCTCCACCTCCAGGATGGGTGTATACTAACTTTGTCATTCTTGATCGTCATAAAATTCTAAGACGATCTAGCCATGTCCGTCCGTCCGTCCGTCCGTCTGTTGAAAGCACGCTAGCATCTAAACGAAAGGAGCTAGAACGTTCAAATTTTCCATAAATGCGTCTTATAGTCGTGGGGCGAAATCGGCCCAAAGGGAAAATTTTTTCCCTCACAAGGACTAAAAATACCCATAATAATCCCTAATATTTTAGCGTATTTAAGCGTGTTTTTTGAATATGTCTGTTTATATTTGCTTGATATTTGGTATCCGCATTCCCCTTATAGCAAAAACGTGCACCATAAAGTGATTAATATTTGTAGGGGGTGAAATGGGGCAAAAAAGGGATAAAAATGGTACATATTAAACGACAACAACTAGAAACACGAAATTCGGTGTGTACATTCCTCTAATTGAGTAGATACATAATATAAAAGTATTTTTTCCAAATTCGTACTTTTAAGGGGTAAAATAGGAATAGAGGGATAAAAATGGTACCAACCAAACGGCTGTACCTAGAATAATGAAATTCGGTGTATACATTCCTCTGATTGCATAGATACGTAAAATACACCGATTTTTCGAAATTCGCACTTTTTGGGGTTAAAATGAAAAAAGGGGATAAAAATAGTACCAATCTAATGATCGCAGCTAGAGTCATGAAATTCGGAGTATACATTCCTCTGAGTGTGTAGACACGAAAAATAAACTGATTTTTCGAAATTCGTACTTTTTGGGGTTAAAATGAAAAAAGGGGATAAAAATAGTACCAATCAAATGACCGCAGCTAGAGTCATGAAATTCGGAGTATACATTCCTCTGACTGCGTAGACACGGAAAATAGACGAATTTTTCGAAATTAGTACTTTCAAGGGATACAATGGTACAGAGGGATAAAAATAGTACCAACTAAACGACCACAGCTAGAATGATAAAATTCTAATTGCGTAGAAACGTCAAGGGGGTAAAAATGGTACCAACCAAATGGGCGCAGCTGGAATCATGGAATTCGGTGTATACATTCCTCTAACTGCATAGACACGCAAAATAAAAATTTGCAAATTCGTACTTTTTCTTTTACGGCAAAAATTGGTTGAATCATGAAGTTAGGTTATTTTGTACTATGTACGTCAGATAATGGATTTTCAAAATTTGTACTTTTGGAATTCAAGTAGAATGGAAATACAACCAACTGTAGCACCCACTATCTACCAATATTTATGGCTTTGAAAATATTTTTGAAAATATAAATATAAGAATATTTATTTTTTGAATTGACGTATTGGTAGTATTACCTTATAAGCGTGGTTTGAAATAATTAAAATATTATATTTATTTATAAAATTAACTTTTCAATATTTGTATTTGTTTTGGTTTGGCTATATTATATTTTTTTTTAATTATATTTTCCTGTAATATTACTGCACTTCTACGAAAACCGACAACCTCTGTGGAATGCAATCCATGGTGGAGGGTATATAAAGTTCGGCCCGGACGAACTTAACGCGTTTTCACTTGTTCTATTACCGCTGGAGAATCCGAATTTTTCACCGAATCTTGATGAAATTTTCCAGATCATGGTGGTGGTTGTCTGTGTAGGATCTGACCGATCCGCCTTCTTTCGTGCCTTCCTATCATAATGTATCCTTATATCCTTCTTAGACATTTGTTTGCGAAAACTGGAATTTAGAATTTTTATAATGAGCCTAATGGAAATAATTAAATGAATCCTGTCATTCCTTGGAAGCACCCTTTACTATATGACAACAATTGTAGCAAAACAAACGACAGCCAGCAACAGCTACTAAAGAAACAAGTTCGCCGCCACCGCCACCAACACCATCATCATCAGCATGAACATCAGGACAACGGGTAACTATGGCTGACAACGGGTAGTTTGGTTGGTGTTACGTTTTCGGTTAACTTGGTTCTATTTTATGACATTTGCATACATTTTAAAATTTATTATTTGCAGTAGTGAATTATGCTCAACCAAATACGGACGCAGTAAGTACATACATATAAATAAATATGTGCTGTGAGCTCTGTGGCCTGTGCAATAAATATACAAACATGACATATAAATATAGTGGGAAAGGGGTTTATTCAAAAACTTGACACTATCCTGAACTTTGTACAAATAGTTTGTTCTATAAATGTATGCACACACATACACGTTCGTTCTTGCCACATACTGTTGCATGGAAAAAATTGAATTTCATCCGTGACACATATAAATGCACACTCACTGCTGTTAACGACGGAGTTTCTATTACATTGTCGTGATGACTGTTTAAATTCTTGGCATGCGGTCTTCCACCACAATATCACTTAGAAAATTGCATCCAGATACGTTTTATCTTTACGTCGTATATCCTTAAATTACCTACCTTTCAGATTATCTAGAATTTATATGCTGAAAACAAAACCAAGGTAATTAAACTTGTTGTAATATATCAACTTTTACTTATTGGCTTTGTGCGAAAGCGAAAAAATGAGCCGTTTGAACGGCAACCACATGCGGTTGCTGTTGACCAACTCAACAGTTCCTCCGTATTAATGTCAGTTAAATTTTATTATATTTAGTACGATATCTTCATGCCTACAGTGGTGGACAAGAGACTAAAGTCACTTTGCACCCAGAGGTTTATGGACAAAATCATCTCTTCTGTCTCATAATTGTCCTAAGGTCGTATGAGAACTAAATTTAGTTCATACCAAACCTTTTTCTCGAAATGCGTAACAATTAGGGTTTGGGGTTTCCCGGACTTTTTTCATTTCCCGGGAAAACGGGAATGAAAAATTTCATTCCCGGGAATTCCCGGGAAAAAGTAATTTATTTATAGGTATGTCCAATATGGTTTAAAATATCAAAATTTAATAACTGGTGTGTTTTTCCAATACTGTCATATTATAAATTAAAAATGAATGTCAAAAAAATGTCAAAATATTTTACAAATTATTTTTATACACTCCACGAGAGTATTATGGCTTTGTGCATTTGTTTGCAACACCCAAAAGGAAGCGGGATAGACCCATTGTTAAGCATACCGATCGACTTAGAATCACTTTCTGAGTCGATTTAGCAATGTCCGTCTGTCTGTCGGTCCGTCTGTCTGTCTGTCTGTCCGTCTGTCTGTCCATCTATTGTTGTAATCAAACTACAGGTCGCAATTATAGTCCGATCTTAACAAAAATTAGCACAAGTAAGTTTTGTAGACCAAGGACGAACGCTATTTAATTTGAGGCAAATCGGTTCAGATTTAGATATAGCCCCCATACAAATGTCGCTCCCGATTTGACATTTTCCGCTCTAGAAACGACATATTGTACCCGATTTCTTTAAATTTGACACAACATCTTACAATCCAACTAGAAACACCTATGCAAAAATTGGGTAAGATCGGTTCAGATTTAGATATAGCCCCCATACAAATGTCGCTCCCGATTTGACATTTTCCGCTGTAGAAACTACATATTGTACCCGATTTTCTTTAAATTTGGCACAACATCTTATAATTCAACTAGAAATACCTATGCAAAAATTGGGTAAGATCGGTTCAGATTTAGATATAGCCCCCATACAAATGTCGCTCCCGATTTGACATTTTCCGCTGTAGAAACTACATATTGTACCCGATTTTCTTTAAATTTGACACAACATCTTACAATCCAACTATAAACACCTATGCAGAAAGTGGGTAAGATCGGTTCAGATTTAGATATAGCTCCCATACAAATGTCGCTCCCGATTTGACATTTTCCGCTCTAGAAACCACATATTGTACCCGATTTTTTTTAAATTTGGCACAACATCTTATAATCCAACTATAAACACCTATGCAGAAAGTGGGTAAGATCGGTTCAGATTTAGATATAGCTCCCATACAAATGTCGCTCCCGATTTGACATTTTCCGCTGTAGAAACTACATATTGTACCCGATTTTCTTTAAATTTGGCACAACATCTTATAATTCAACTAGAAATACCTATGCAAAAATTGGGTAAGATCGGTTCAGATTTAGATATAGCTCCCATACAAATGTCGCTCCCGATTTGATATTTTCCGCTCTAGAAACCACATATTGTACTCGATTTTCTTTAAATTTGGCACAACATCTTACAATCTTAATAGAAACACCTATGCAGAAATTGGGTAAGATCGGTTCAGATTTAGATATAGCCCCCATATAAATGTCGCTCCCAATATGACTTTTTCCGCTTTAAATGCCACATATTCTAATCGGTTTTCTTTAAATTTGGCACAACATCTTATAATCTAACTAGAAACAACTGCGGCTAAAGTGGGCTAGATCGGTTCAGATTTAGATATAGGCCCCATACAAATGTCGCTCCCGATTTGAATTTTGCGCTCTAAAAACCATCTACTGCACCCGATTTTCTTTAAATTTGGGACAACATCTTATAATCCAACTAGAAACACTATGCAGAAATTGGGTAAGATCGGTTCAGATTTAGATATAGCCCCCATACAAATGTAGCTCCCGATTTGACTTTTTCCGCTCTAGAAACCACATATTGTATCAGATTGTCTTCAGATTTGGCAAAACATCTTATATTTAAACTAAGAACATCTATGGTGAAAATAGGTCAAATCGGTTCAGATTTAGATATAGCCCCCATACAAATGTCGCTCCCGATTTGACTTTTGCCGCTTTAAAAGCCACATATTGTGCTCGATTTTGTTTAAAATTCGCACAACATCTTATAATCTAACTAAACAAAACTATGGTGAAAGTGGGTAAGATCGGTTCAGATTTAAATATAGCCCAAATTCAAATGTTGCTCCCATAAGTTTAACCGATTTTGGCCAAACTATACATTTTATATTTCACCTATTTCGTTCTAGGTTTCAATATATCCTCATACAAATGTCCTTTCCGATATAAAATTTTTTGTCAAACACATACATTTACAGGATACAAAAAAACCTTCCCGTTTTCACTTTTTCACCGAATTGAATTGTATTCGGATTGAAAGTGGAGTGTATCATAGAGTCGGCCCCGCCCGACTTTAGCCTTTCCTTACTGGTTCATTTTACAAATATTTTACTCTACACCTTTTCAAGGCTATATTCGGAACATACAAATTTATATTGAGAAATGTAAGTTCATATTAGGAACATATAAATTCATAATGGGTAATGTAAACTTATAATAGGTACATGTTAATTCATAATGAGAAATATAAATTCATAATGAGTATTGTGAATTTATATTGAGAACAATTAATTCATAATAGGAATGTACCATTTCATAATGAAATATACAAGTTTGTAAACAGAAAATCCAAATTCATAATCAGAAAATACGTTTTCATATTCAGAAAATATGAATTCATAATGAGAAAATATAAAATCATATTGAGAAAATGTAAATTTATAATGAGAACATTGATAAAATATGTCTTTCTACGAAAATATCCATAGAAAACGTATATACATAGCATCGATTATAAATTTTACAGTTCCTGATTATGAATTTATATTTTATGAATATATATGAATAAGAATTTATATTTTCTCATTATCAATTTGGATTTTCTCATTTTGTATTTATATATCTCATTATCAATTTGTATGTTCTTATTATGATTTTATATTTCTCAATATGAGTTTACATTTCACATTACGAATTTACTGTGCTGATTGTGAATTATCATGCTCCTATTATGAATTTTCATTTCTCATCATGAACTTACATATTCTGATTATGAATTACATTTTCTCATTATAAACTTGAAAAGATGTAGACTAATCTCAGAATTGGACGTTTATATCGTTAGATTAAGGAAACAAATAACTAATTTACGGAGAATGTTATGACACATTTAATTTAGAATATTCATTCGTCTGGAGACAAAAATATTTTATAGAAACAGGTGGGAATATTCTAAACTGTAAGAACAATAGAAAATAAAAAATTAATATTAATTTAATAAATTCTTAAAAAATAAAAACATTGAAATAGTCTTGTCATTAATTCTTACAAATGGCCATTGAAATACACCGTAGCATATATTTATTTTCCTATTAGATTTCTCTTGAAAATTTCCAGGCGAACAATTTTTATTGTATTCCTATTTTTATACAATTTCTTTCTGGCTACATATGTAAAGTAAATTGTTCTTGAAAAATTGTTCTTCTAGAAAAAACAAGAAAATTTACATTATGTAAGCCATAGTATTGTCGGCATGATATTTTTATTTCACAATAAAGATCCTGCAAATAGCCTCACAAAAAGTTTTTATTCCCCTAGCTGGGTTTCGCATAAAATGGCTATTTAGCGAAGTTAAAAAGTTTTGTTTGTCGTAATATAATATAAACAAATACTCAACAATGTCAAATTGTCAGTAATGTAAATACATATATGAATTTGAAATAAATCTAAAAATTCCAATTTATATAGTAACATTAAATTATTGATCAACATAATAAATAAATTATTTTTTTTAATATATCCCGTATTCCCGGGAAATTGAAATTTTTCCGTTCAAGTTTTTGCGGGAATTCCCGGGAAAAACGATCCCGGACCCCAAACCCTAGTAACAATTGTATTATCAAATACATATAAATTTATTGAAGGCTTATGAAACAATATTTCAGAGTAAATAAACTCTAAGCTTTTAATAAATGTTTTTTTTTGTAGACAGCAACAAACTAATTACATCAAAAGCTGTAAATTTGAGATACGTCATATGAAAATCCCACAATTCCAGGGAAAATAAATCAAAAAAATTAATCTGTGCTTAGGGGTTTGAGAATTAATTGTCAAATTAAATTATTTTTCTACGAAATGTAACGAATTATTTCTCGATTATTTTGCTCTTATTTACATGAAGTCTTCTATCCAAAATATGTTAACTTAGTATATATATTCTTATGAAGGTATGTAAGTACAACCAAAGACAAACCCAGCTGAAATATAAGAAAGCAAAGTAAAATGGGCCGACTATATGATACCACCACTCCCAGCGCCTACACATGGTTTTGATTACTAAACACAGGTGTTTTCGTATCGATGTGGCGATTTTATGTCGTCCATATAAATTGATTTTTTAAGAGCTTGATAACTTTTTTTTTTAAAAAAACGCATAAAATTTGCAAAATCTCATCGGTTCTTTATTTGAAACGTTAGATTGGTCCATGACATTTACTTTTTGAAGATAATTTCATTTAAATGTTGACCGCGGCTGCGTCTTAGGTGGTCCATCCGCTTAGTCCAATTTTTGCATTTCCACGTTTTTGAGTAACAGAGACCCAATTGGTGCGAACGGCGACGAATCGAAAATTGGTGGTCATCATTAACACTGGCCGATACAGCTGCGATATTTTCTTCAGTTCGCACTCTACGTAAGCGTGTTGGTGGTTTAATGTCCAACAATGTAAATTTGGTGCGAAATTTAGTCACAATAGCCCGAATAGCCGCTTCAGTGGGTCGATTAAACTGACCATAAAATGGAAGCGCGCAATGAACTTTCTTAACAGAGCACGCATTTTGATAATAAAATTCAATAATTTGCAAGCGTTGTTCGTTTGTAAGACGATTCATGATGAAATGTCAAAGCATACTGAGCATCTTTCTCTTTGACACCATGTCTGAAATCCCACGTGATCTGTCAAATACTAATGCATGAAAATCCTAACCTCAAAAAAATCACTCTTTACAATACAATCGCCTTGCAGCTGCTCCTAGGGAAAATATAAGGAAAATTTTCATCAAGATTGATTGTTGGTTAGGTTGGATCTTGAGTGCAATTGGAAGGACCATTAGAGCGGGGCCACTCCACTTTTACTGGAACACATCCTAAATAAAATATAACGTGAAACTACGTTTAAAACAGTAATGGGGGCCTATTTGTATAGGCTATTCATCAAAGCAAGTACACATATGTATTGGGGCAATATAAAACAAGTAAGGAAAGTCTAAAGTCGGACGGAGCCGACTATATGATACACTCCACTTTCTATTCGAATAAAATTCAATTCGGTAATAAAGTGAGAACGGGAAGGATTTTTCTATCCTGTAAATGTATGTGTTGGACAAAAAATGTTAAATCGGAAATGACATTTGTATGGGGGTATATTGAAACCTGGAAGGCAATAGGTGAAATACAATATGTATAGTTTGGCCAAAATCGGTTAAACATTTGGGAGCAACATTTGTGTTGGGGCTATATCTAAATCTGAACCGATCTTACCCACTTTCACCATAGGTGTTTTTAGTTGGATTATAAAATGTGGTGCCAATTTTAATGGAAATCGGGTACAATATATGGTTTCTAGAGCGGCAAAAGTCAAATCGGGAGCGACATTTGTATGGGGGCTATATCTAAATCTGAACTGATCTTGCCCACTTTCAGCATAGGTGTTTCTAATTGGTTTATAAGATGTTGTGTCCAATTTAAAGAAAATCGTTTCTAAAGCGGAAAATGTCAAATCATGAGTGACGTTTGTATGGGGGCTATATCTAAATGTGAACCGATCTTACCCACTTTCTGCATAGGTGTTTATAGTTTTATTATAAGATGTTTTACCAAATTTAAAGAATAGTGGGCTCAATATATGGTTTCTAGAGCGCAAAATGTCAAATCCGGAGCGACATTTGTATGGGGGCTATATCTAATCTGAACCGATATGCCTCAAATTAAATAGCGTTCGATCTTGATCCATAAAACTTACTTGTGCCAATTTTTGTAAAGATCGGACTATAATTGCGACCTGTAATTTGATTACAACAATAGATGGACAGACGGACAGAAAGACGGACATTGTTAAATCGATTTAAAAAGTGATTCTAAGTCGATCGGTATAATTAACAATGGGTCTATATCGCTTCCTTTTGGGTGTTACAAACAGATGCACAAAGACATAATACTCTCTTGGAGTGTATAAGCATGGATACATATGGTCCACTTTAACAGTAGGTGTTCCTATGTGAAATAATTAATTATCTGGATAGTTTGTAATAGTAATAGTAGCAAGTAAGGAAAGGTTAAAGTCGGGCGGAGCCTACTAAAGGGTGTCCCAAGAAGAGCGCAATTTTTAAATCTGGCAACATTCGAAGTGTCATTGTTTGACATTTGAACAATTGTTATTGTTTGTTAGTAGAAGGTACGAGGTTAGTAAAAATGGAGCGCTACACGAATGAACAACGCATTCTCATTGTGAAATTGTTTTACCAAAATGGTGAAAGTTTTGCGGCTACAGTTCGCAAATTGCGATCAATTTGGGGTCACAATAATGCTCCAAAAGAGTCAACTGTAAAGAGATTAATGGATAAATTTGCCGAAACTGGGTCTGTTAGTGATGTAAAGACAACAACGCGCCATCGACCAGGTCGATCGACCGAAAATGTCGCAGCTGTACGTGATGATGTCGCTCAAACTCCATCCACCTCAATTCGACACCGAGCTCAGCAAATTGGTGTCTCCAAATCCACTTTGCAGCGAATTTTGACGAAAGATTTGCATCTTCATGCATACAAAGTTCAATTGACTCAGGAACTGAAGCCAACTGACCATGGACAGCGAAGGGAGTTCGTTAATTGGGTATTGGAGAGACAACATGAAAATGCTGATTTTGCCGATAAAATCATCTTCAGTGACGAGGCCCATTTTCATCTTGATGGCTTCGTCAATAGGCAGAATTGTCGCATTTGGGGTGCGGAAAATCCTCGAGTGATTCACGAGAAGCAAATGCATCCTCAACGTGTCACTGTGTGGTGTGGTTTCTGGGCTGGAGGAATCATTGGACCTTTTTTTTATGAAAATGAGGCAGGTCAAGCGCAAACAGTCAATGGTGTTCGGTATCGTGAAATGATAACCAGTTTTTTCTTGCCTAGAATTGAAGAAATTAATGTGGAGGGCATGTGGTTCCAACAAGACGGCGCCACATGTCATACAGCCAGAGAAACAATTCAATTGCTGCATCAGTCATTTTCCGGTCGTGTTATTTCGCGTTTTGGAGATCAGAATTGGCCGCCTAGATCGTGCGATTTAACAACATTAGATTTTTTTCTTTGGGGTTTTTTGAAGTCGATGGTTTACGCGAATAAGCCGACGACGACTCAAGCCTTAAAAGACGAAATTGGACGCTGCATTAATGAAATACCGCAGCATTCATGCAAAACGGTCATTGAAAATTTCATTAAAAGATCGCGTGCATGCCAGCAAAGCCGCGGCGGCCATCTGCACGATATATTGATCCATACATAACCTCATTCTGTCTACTTTACGATATAATAAAGTTTCACGATTTTTTCTTAAATATCTGTGTTTTATTTAAAATTAAAAAATTGCGCTTTTCTTGGGACACCCTTTATATGGTATGATACACCACTTCCTGTGAATTAAAAAGTGGACGTATATAGATCACATTCAAAGTAAACACTCTTAGCTGAAATATAATATGATCCTCAAGTTTTATCAAGACGCAATGTAAAATGTTGCTTCTAGAGCGGTAATAGCGTAAACTGGGGGCCCATTTGTATGGGTTCTATAACAAAACATGGACCTATACAGTTGACTTTCACAGTAGGTGTTTCAAGTTGAAATATAACTTGTTGTGGGAATTTATCCAGTGCCGATATAAAATGTGCATTTTAGAGAAGTAATAGAAATAATAAATAATTCGAAGGTATATTTGTATGAGGGGGCTATATCAAAACATGGCCCCATGTAGTCCACTTTCAGGATAGCTATTTCTAGTTGAAATATAACATAATGAGGAAAATTTGATCAAGATCCAAAGTAAACTGTGCATCCTCGAGCAGTAATAGGGTAAATTGGAGGAATATTTGTATGGAGGCTATATCTAAATCTGAACCGATTTCCTCTAAATACCGATCGGTCTAGACCAAACAAAATAACTTCTGCGAAATTTTATGACAATCGGACAACAATTGCGACCTGTAGAGTGCGAACAAGCTTATATGGACAGAAGACGGACAGACATAGTTAAATCTGGCTGGTGATTCTAAGCCGATCCGTATACTTAAAGGTGGGTCTATCTAGCTCGATTATTTCATGGTGTTACAAACATTTGTCGGAAAACTAACTAATAATACCCTAGTCCACGAAGTAGTGTAGAGTATAAATATGATTTTTATGCTATGGGAGGTATACTAACATTGTCATTCCGTTTGTAACACCTTGAAATATCGACCTGAGACCCTATAAAGTATATATATTCTTGATCGTCATAAAATTCTAAGACGATCTAGCCATGTTCGTCCGTCCGTCTGTTGAAAGCACGCTAGCATTTAAACGAAATGAGGTGGGACGTCCAAATTTTCCATAAATGCGACTTATAGTCGTAGATCGGTTGGGATTGAAACTGGGCGAAATCGGCCCAAAGTGAAAAATTGTTCCGTCAGTAGGACTAAAAATACCCATAATAACCCGTAATATTTTAGAGTATATAAGCATATTTTTTCAATATATCTGCGTGAACTTACATGAAATTCATACTTTTAAGAGGTAAATTGGAATAGAGGGATACAAATGGCTGGCAACCAAACAGCTGCACCTAGGATAATGAAATTTGGTGTACATATTCCTCTGTTTCCGAAGACATGTAAAATAAAAGTTTTTTTTGAAATTCGTACTTTTTGAAGTTTAAAATGGAAAAAGGGGATAAAAATAGTACCAACCAAATGACCGCAACAAGAGTCATGAAATTCGGAGTATACATTCCTCTGACTGCGTAGACATGAAAAATAAAAGATTTTTTCCAAATTCATACTTTCAAGGGATGCAATGGGACAGAGGGTACCAACTACAGCTAGAATGATGAAATTCGGTGTGTACATCCCTCTAATTGCGTAGACACGTAAAATAAAGAGATTTTATAAAGCCATACTCTTAAGGGGTTAAAATAGGAAAAAGGGGATAAAAATGGTGCCAACCAAATGACAGTTTATAAATTTGGTCTGTAATCAAATATTGAGACTATCACGATCATGATTTCCACCATGTCAAAAGTCTTTTCAAGTGGCTTCGCAGCGACTTTTCAACATCAAACCCGACCTCTATAAGGAGAGAATCATATATTTACAGTTGAACTTCGATTAACCGTGACTCTATTAACCGTGATTATCTACTAACCGTGAAGCTGAGTGGTTGATTTTTTACCTCTATTAACCGTGATTTACCTCTATTATCCGTGATGCACATGTTCATGTGACAGCTTGTTTGTTTTTTTCGTATAATACACACACATCTCTCATATTAAAATTCGGTGATTCCCCTTTTTCATGAAAGTGTAATTTTCATATCAAATTTCATATTCATTCATCATTGTGAAATTTGATCTGTCAAGACGTGTTTTCCTTACATCATGCCAGATAAAATGCAAATATATCGCATACAAACTCATTTGTTGGAAGAACAATCAAAAGCTAAAAGCATAAGACAGACTTCCATAAAAGATTTTTTTAAATAAATGTATGTATTCCTAGATATATGATAAGTTATTTATAGACGCAGATTTACATGTTTTTGTCAAAAATAAATAAAAATAATAAAATTTATACATTTACAATTTTACCTCTTTTAACCGTGATTTTCGGTTATCCGTGATTAGCCCGGTCCCGAGCATTACGGTTAATCGAAGTTCAACTGTATTTATAAAATTATTTTGTTAATATTTATATTTATATTATATATTTTCCTGCAATATTACTGCACTTCTACGAACTTCGACAGTCTCTGTGGAATGCAATCCATTGTGGAGGGTATATAAACTTCGGCCCGGCCGAACTTGACGCCGTTTTTACTTGCTTTATATTACTTTTTTTACTTGCTCTTATATTATATTATCAATTATACATAGTAAATTACCAGCAGAAGAATTGTATCGCCTAACTTTTAATTAAAATGTGTCTTTGTTATATTATTTTTTAGTGAAAATATGGTGAAAAAATGTGCGAGAAACAGGTAAAAATTTCTGCTGAATTCCCGCGGGAATCCCGTTCAAATTTCCCGGGATATGGGAAACAGAAAATATGAAAATTGCAAACCCTACTGTCCGTCCGTATATTCTTGTAATCAAAGTACATGTTGCAATTATTGTCCGATCATAACAAAAATTTATACAATTAAATTTTGCGGGCCAAAGCAAATCGATTTAGACTTAGATATAGTCCCATTCAAATTTCGCTCTCGATTTGACTTTTTTCATTCACACGATTTGCTTCAAATTTGGTACAGTACCTTGTAATTGAACACCTGTGGGGAAAATAGATCGGATCGGTTCAGATTTATATATAGCTCCCATACAATTTTCGCTTTCGACTTGACTTTTTCCGCTCTAGATACCACAAGTACAGTATCTATTCAATATATATATATATATATATATATATCATATATATATATATATATATATATATATATACATCACTTTTCTCTCCAAATTAATTGTAATGGGGTAGAAAGTGGAGGGTATCATATAGTCGGCCCCGCCCGACATTTGCCTTTCCTTACTTGTTATAGCTACAGCAGTTTAGTTAGTAAATTTTGTATCCCTTCTTCCCGTTGTGACTCAAAAAATCCCTTTACTTTTGCCGTCTAATCAATTAGAGGTATGTACACACGTAATTTTATATTCGCTACCAATTTTATCCCTTTTTCCATCTTAACATAAAGATCTTTTTACTTTGTACTCTATATGATCAGAGCGCACGTATACATTGAATTTTATTATTTATGTTTTAAATTTAAAACATTCCTTTATGATGCTCAGCTACATAATCGAAGGTATGTACACAAGGAATATCACGATTTTACCTCCTGTCATTTGATTGGTACCATTTATATCCCCTTTTTCAATTTAGCACTTAAAAGTGTGAATATCTGTAAATCTCTACAAACTGTCAAATCTCTACACAGTCAAACTGTACATGACTCTAATTCATGTTTCTACATGTTGTCGTTAAATTGATAAACACGCTTCAGGTCGACCAGATCGTTCGTCCTTTGATTACATGACAAACAGGACTTAACCAAAGCTACTCGGAAAATGGTTCTAATGAAAATAAACCAGTGGACCACCTCGCTACCTCTTTGACGTTCCAAATTCACAAAGTATTATAACATTGGAGGTTATTAAAACTGGAATTCCCATCCTTAATTCCCTCATACATAAATTGATTGGTGATTGGTGATTTTTTAAGAGCTTGATAACTTTTTTTTTAAAAAAAACGCATAAAATTTGCAAAATCTCATCGGTTCTTTATTTGAAACGTTAGATTGGTCCATGACATTTACTTTTTGAAGATAATTTCATTTAAATGTTGACCGCGGCTGCGTCTTAGGTGGTCCATTCGGAAAGTCCAATTTTGGGCAACTTTTTCGAGCATTTCGGCCGGAATAGCCCGAATTTCTTCGGAAATGTTGTCTTCCAAAGCTGGAATAGTTGCTGGCTTATTTCTGTAGACTTTAGACTTGACGTAGCCCCACAAAAAATAGTCTAAAGGCGTCAAATCGCATGATCTTGGTGGCCAACTTACCGGTCCATTTCTTGAGATGAATTGTTCTCCGAAGTTTTCCCTCAAAATGGCCATAGAATCGCGAGCTGTGTGGCATGTAGCGCCATCTTGTTGAAACCACATGTCAACCAAGTTCAGTTCTTCCATTTTGGGCAAAAAAAAGTTGGATATCATCTCACGGTAGCGCTCACCATTCACAGTTACGTTACGATTCGCATCATCTTTGAAGAAGTACGGTCCAATGATGCCACCAGCCCATAAACCGCACCAAACTGTGACTTTTTCTGGATGCATTGGTAGCTCTTGCAATGCTTCTGGCTGATATTCACTTCAAAATCGACAATTCTGCCTATTTACGTACCCATTGAGCCAAAAATGAGCTTCGTCGCTGAACACAATTTCTTTCTTTCTGAACTTTCTTAACAGAGCACGCATTTTGATAATAAAATTCAATGATTTGCAAGCGTTGCTCGTTAGTAAGTCTATTCATGATGAAATGTCAAAGCATACTGAGCATCTTTCTCTTTGACACCATGTCTGAAATCCCACGTGATCTGTCAAATACTAATGCATGAAAATCCTAACCTCAAAAAAATCACTCTTTACATCTGTCTTAACAACCAGACCTACTAGGTACCTTTTATTCTGCTCTGAGGTTAAGTTAATTAACCTAATAAGCCTATATTAATATTCCAAAAATTTTGCTCTCAAAAGAAATCCCAATTATTGCTCTGTTGAGATTTGGCATTTTGACTAATGAGCCTGCCGACCACAGACATAGACTTTGTTGGTACAGTGTACAACCAATATTCAAGGCTTAAAATAAAATCGGTGGTGAAGTGTTTTGTTTTTCAGTTGGAAGAATGTGTTAGAAGATTAAAATATTTTGGTTCTATTTTGTAGTTAGTTTTTATTTAAATGAATTTATGGATCTATTTAATTTATTTATCCATTTTTTACTTGGCTTATTTTCAATTTATTCAGATATTCATTAAAAAACATTCTAAACATAACAAGTAACGACGGAGATAAGTTCGGCCGGGCTGAACTTTTCGTTTTTCGTAGAAGTGCGGTAGCGCTACAGGAAAATGTCGTTTTTTTAATAAATAAAAATATTGAAAAATACTTTTTTAAATAAATATACATTTTTATTATTTCAAACTACGCTTGTAAGGCAAGGCTACCAATACGTTTATACTATATATCGAAATAATACCTCATGCCAATTGAAAAAGTAATTGTAAGACAGCAATCTTCAAAAAAGCTTAAATACCATAAATATTAGTAGATAGTGAGTAATACAGTTGGTTGTATTTCCATCCTCTTTTAATTCCAAAAGTAAAAATTTTGAAAATCCATTATCTTTCACGTTTACAGTGAAAGATATCCTAACTTTATGATTCAACCAATTTCTGCTGTAGTAGTAAATAAATACGAATTTGGAAAACGCTTTTTATTTTGAGTGTTTATGTTGTCAGAGGAATGTAAACACCGAATTCCATGATTCTAATTGCGATCATTTGGTTGGTACCATTTTTATCCCCTTTTTCCAATTTTACCCCCTTTAAAGTACGGCTTTCTAAAATCTCTTTATTTTATGTGTCAACGCAATTAGAGGGATATCATCATTCTAGCCGTAGCCATTTAGTTGGTACCATTTTTATCCCTCTTTTCCTATTGTATCCCTTGAAAGTACGAATTTGGAAAAACCTTTTTATTTTTCGTGTCAGAGGAATGTATACTCCGAATTTCATGACTCTAGCTGCGGTCATTTGGTTGGTACTATTTTTATCCCCTTCATTTTATTTTTCATTTTAACCCCAAAAAGTACGAATTTACAAAAATCCCTTTATTTTACGAGTCAACACAATCAGACCAATGTATACACCGAATTTCATTATTTTAGGTGCAACCGTTTGGATGATACCATTTTTATCCCTCTGTTCCCATTTTATCCCTTAAAAGTACGAATTTGAAAAAAATACCTTTATATTATGCATCTACTTAATTAGAGGAATGTACAGTCCGAATTTCGTGTTTCTAGCTGTTCTTGTTTGATAGGTACAATTTTTATCCCTTTTTCCCCCATTTCAATCCCTACGAACTAGAATCATGCGCATACCCAATATCGAGTAAGTACAATCAGAAGTATTGTAAAAATATACTTAAATACTCTAAAATATTAGGGGTTATTATGGGAATTTTTAGTCCTTGTGAGGGAATTTTTTTCCCTTTGGGCCGATGGAAAATTTTGACATCCTAGCTGCCTCCGTTTAGATACTAGCGTGCTTTCAACAGACGGACGGACATGGCTATATACTTTATGGGGTCTCACGTCGATATTTCAAGGTGTTACAAACGGAATGACAAAGTTAGTTTACCTGCATCCTGGAGGCGGAGGGTATAATAATTAATTATTGTCGATCCTCGAGATCGATTAAATCTAATATTTGTATAAGATTTTTGAAAGGTCAAATAAAGAAATATTTGTTTGGAATATCTCGCTAATTGGAGCTAATCCGGCTATTTCCTTCTATTTTTCCCCTCTGTGCTGAACTGACTGACTTTTTGGAAGTTGGTCAAAAATATTGCAGTTCTGGTTAAATCCTCTGCGAATGATTCTATTTCTTTGTCCACCACTGTATCGGCTTCATTATCACGTCGCACTCAGTCTACCCAGTCCCACATAGTACACATGTAAGTTGCAGCTCGGCCGGAATACATACATCCTCCACATTATGGTCAGTGCGAGTGCGTGTAGGTAATGGCGTGGAACACAATGTCAGCGATTAAGTTGCAAATTTGCAGTACAGGAAGAATATGCACCACCAGGAAAAGTGGTTCCGACTGTTACTGTTCGTTGTTGTGGTCGTCGTCGGTTGTTTCTCCCGCGGAAAAACGGAACGAACCACAGACGCGCACACAGAGGCCTAGCTAGGATTACCCCACATGGACTTAATTTTATCAACGCTATCTTGTTGCATGAATGGACTTGAATGCCCTGCACCACTGCCACAGTTGGTTGCAACCTTTGTGCTGCTGCATAAAAAATACGTTACATTTATGTTTATTATTCCGTTTTTTTGTGAACTTTTCGTATTTTTTTGCGGGCTTAAGGGGTAATTTTTATTTTTATGGAATTAATTATGGGCTTTGTTGTTGTCGTCGTCGTCGATTAAGAATGTTGTGGTTGGCGTTGCTGTTTGTTGCCTTCAGTTTGTGCAGCACGTGCATATCATTCGCAGGCCATTCGAGAATGTCTAAGGGGAGGTATTTAAAATAATTAATATCCTTAAAGTTTGTTCGCAACATGAAACAAGAATAGACTATTAAATGAAAATTGTATATGTCAGTTGTTGAACTGCAAAAGGGATGTAACTTTAGCTTTTCATACCGCACTCATTTCATTGTAAAACCGTTTTCTAATGAAAATTCAAAAAGGGTGTAGCAAATTTAAAGAGAGTAGCTTTAAAACTGGATACATGGTGTAGTACTGTACAATGGTTGCTAAATTAATTACATTCTGAATTTAACGACTTCCCTACCACACTCCCGCATAAAACTTAAAAATTATTTACACACTGGTTCTAAATGGACTTTGTAGAATTAACATTCACATGCCCAGAGCAAAGGTGTTTTAGAGATTATTTCATGTAGATAATTAATTCTCGAAACTCAAAGCAAGAACTGAAAATTAAATATTAGATTTAGATTTGGATGATAAAATGTTTTTCTCCTGATCCACGATCTAAATGGTGGCAATCTTTAAAAAAACGTATTTTTAGGATTTATTTTCCTCGTTCTATGAATTGTGGGACATTTATATGATGTATCACAAATGATATTTTTATACCCTCCGTTTGAAACACCTTGAAATATCGACCTGAGACCCTATAAAGTATATGTATTCTTCCGTCCGTCAGTCTACCCGTCTGTTGAAAGCACACTAAACGAAAGGAGTTAGGATGTCAACATTTTCCAAAAATGCGTCTTATAGTCGTAGATCGGTTGGGATTGAAACTGGGCGAAATCGGTCCAAAGGGAAAAAATTTTCTCTCACAAGGACTAAAAATACCCATAATAACCCCTAATATTTTAGAGTATTTAAGCATATAAAGGGTGATTTTTTAGCTATTATGTTTTTGGCAACACTGGTTTAAACAGCTGACGCACGTTTCGAGTTTTGTTTCACTGTCAAACATCTTCAGTTTGGTCTATAATTTAAACATGAATCGTCTTACAAACGAACAACGCTTGCAAATTATTGAATTTTATTATCAAAATGCGTGCTCTGTTAAGAAAGTTCATCGCGCGCTTCCATTTTATGGTCAGTTTAATCGACCCACTAAAGCGGCTATTCGGGCTATTGTGACTAAATTTCGCACCACATTTACATTGTTGGACATTAAACCACCAACACGCTTACGTAGAGTGCGAACTGAAGAAAATATCGCAGCTGTATCGGCCAGTGTTAATGATGACCATCAATTATCGATTCGTCGCCGTTCGCAGCAATTGGGCCTCTGTTAGTCAAAAACGTGGAAATGTCAAAATTGGACTAAGCGGATGGACCATTTGAGGCGCAGTCAAGGTCAACATTTGCATGAAATAATCTTCAAACATTAAATTATATGGACCGTACTATCGATTCAAATATAGATTTCATGATTTTTTTTTGGATTTTATGTGTTTTTTTTTTTTTTGAAAAACTTTCCTATAGCTTTTAAAAAATCACCCTTTATTTCCAATATGTCTGCTTGTATTTATTGAGTATGTGCATTCATTCCCCCTATAACAAAAACGTGCACCATGAAAAACGTGAAATGGGGCAAAAAGGGATAAAAACGGCACATACAGCTAGAAACACGAAATTCGGCGAGTACATTACTCTAATTGAGTAGATATATAATATAAAAGTAGTTTTTCCAAATTCGTATTTGTAAGGGATAAGTGGGAATAGAGGGATATAAATGGTACCAACCGAACGGCTGCATCTAGAATAATAATAAACGGGTATTTCGAAATTCGTACTTTTTGGGTTAAAATGGGACAAGGGGATAAAAATTGTACCGAGCAAATGACCGCAGCTAGAGTAATGAAATTCGGAGTATTCATTCTTCTGATTGCGTAGACGCAAAAAATAAAAGATTTTTCAAAATTCTTACTTTCATGGGATACACTGGATACAGAGGGATAAAATAGTACCAACTATACGGCTACACTTAGAATGATAAAATTCGGTGTGTACATCCCTCTAATTGCGTAGACACGTAAAATAAAGAAATTTTAGAAAGTCGTGCTCGAGGGTAAAGTAGGAAAGAGGGGATACAAATGGTACCAACCAAATGGCCACAGCTGGAATCTATGTCTACACCGAATTCCATGATTTTTATTTTGCATAGACACGCAAAGTAAAAATATTTTTTTTATATATTGAAACCTGGAGCGATTTGATCCGCTTTCACCATGTATGTTTATTGGTGAAATATAATATGTAAAGTTTGGCCAAAATCGGTTAAACATTCGGGAGCAACATTTGTATGAGGGCGATATCTAAATCTGAACCGATCTTACCCACTTTCACCATAGGTTGGATTATAAGATCTTGAGCCAATTTTAAAGAAAAACGGGTACAATATGTGGATTTTAGAGCGGAAAAAGTCAAATTGGAAGCGACATTTGTATGTGGGCTATATCTAAATCTGTACCGATCATACCCACTTTCAACATAGGTGTTTCTAGTTAGATTAGATTAAGATGTTGTGCCAAATTTAAAGAAAATCGGGTGCAAGATTTGGTTTCTAGAGTGGAGGGAGTGACATTTGTATGGGGGCTATATCTAAATCTGAACCGATCTTACCCAGTTTCAGCATAGGTGTTTCTAGTTCGATTATAAAATGTTGTGCCAAATTTAAAGAAAATCGGGTACAATATGTGGTTTCTAAAACGGAAAATGTCAAATCGGGAGCGACATCTGTATTGGGGCTATATCTAAATCTGAACCGATCTTACCCACTTTCAGCATAGGTGTTTTAGGTTGGATTATAAAATGTTGTGCCAAATTTAAAGAAAATCGGGTACAATATGTCGTTTCTAGAGCGGATAATGTCAAATCGGGAGCGACATTTGTATGGGGGCTATATCTAAATTTGAACCGATCTTACCCAGTTTCAGCATAGGTGTTTCTAGTTCGCTTATAAAATGTTGTGCCAAATTTAAAGAAAATCGTGTACAATATATGGTTTCTAAAACGGAAAATGTCAAATCGGGAGCGACATTTGTATGGGGGCTATATCTAAATCTAAACCGATCTTACCCAGTTTTAGCATAGGTGTTTCTAGTTTGATTATAAAATGTTGTGCCAAATTTAAAGAAAATCGGGTACAATATGTGGTTTCTAAAGCGGAAAATGTCAAATCGGGAGCGACATTTGTATGGGGGCTATATCTAAATCTGAACTGATCTTACCCAGTTTCAGCATAGGTGTTTCTAGTTCGATTATAAAATGTTGTGCCAAATTTAAAGAAAATCGGGTACAATATGTGGTTTCTAAAGCGGAAAATGTCAAATCGGGAGCGACATTTGTATGGGGGCTATATCTAAATCTGAACTGATCTTACCCAGTTTCAGCATAGGTGTTTCTAGTTCGATTATAAAATGTTGTGCCAAATTTAAAGAAAATCGGGTACAATATGTGGTTTCTAAAGCGGAAAATGTCAAATCGGGAGCGACATTTGTATGGGGGCTATATCTAAATCTGAACTGATCTTACCCAGTTTCAGCATAGGTGTTTCTAGTTCGATTATAAAATGTTGTGCCAAATTTAAAGAAAATCGGGTACAATATGTGGTTTCTAAAGCGGATAATGTCAAATCGGGAGCGACATTTGTATGGGGGCTATATCTAAATTTGAACCGATCTTACCCAATTTTTGCATAGGTGTTTCTAGTTGGATTATAAGATGTTGTGCCAAATGTAAAGAAAATCGGGTACAATATGTGGTTTCTAAAGTGGAAAATGTCAAATCGGTAGCGACATTTGTATGGGGGCTATATCTAAATCTGAACCGATCTTACCCAATTTCTGCATAGGTGTTTGTAGTTGAATTATACGATGTTGTGCCAAATTTAAAGAAAATCGGGCACGATATGTGGTTTCTAGAGCGGAAAATGTCAAATCGGGAGCGACATTTGTATGGGGGCTATCCCTAAATCTGAACCGATCTTACCGAATTTTTGCGTAGGTATTTCTAGTTGGATTGTAAGATATTGTGCCAAATTTAAAGAAAATCGGGTACAATATGTGGTTTCTAGAGCGGAAAATGTCAAATCGGGAGCGACTTTTGTATGGGGGCTATATCTGAATCTGAACCGATTTGCCTCAAATTAAATAGCGTTCGTCCTTGATCCACAAAACTTATTTGCGCCAATTTTTGTTAAGATCGGACTACAATTGCGACCTGTAATTTGATTACAACAATAGATGGACAGACGGACATTGCTAAATCGACTCAAAAAGTGATTCTAAGTTGATCGGTATACTTAACAATGGGTCTATCTCCCTTCCTTTTGGGTGTTACAAACAAATGCACAAAGACATAATGCTCTCGTGGAGTGTATAAACACCTATGTTAAAAGTGGGTAAGATCGGTTCAGATTTAGATATAGCCCCAATACAAATGTTGCTCCCAAATGTTTAACCCATTTTAGCCAAACTTTACATATTACATTTCACCTATAAATATACGTGGTGAAAGTGGGCCACAAATGTCCTTTCCGATTTAACATTTTTTGTCAAACACATACATTTACAGGATACAAAAAATCCTTCCCGATTTCACTTTTTTACTGAATTGAATTGTAATGGAATACAATGTGGAGGTGGAGGGTATCATATAGTCGTCTCCGTCCGACTGTAGCCTTTCCCTACTTGTTATACACTCCACGAGAGTATTATGTCTTTGTGCATTTGTTTGTAACACCCAAAAGGAAACGAGATAGACCCATTGTTAATTATACCGATCGTCTTAGAATCACTTTCTGAGTCGATTTAGCAATGTCCGTCCGTCTGTCTGTCTGTCTGTCTGTCTGTCTGTCTGTCTGTCTGTCTGTCCGTCCATCTATTCTTGTAATCACGATACAGGTCGCAATTGTAGACAGAACCAAATATAACTTTGCACAACGATGTTTTTCGGGATAAGGACGAACGCTATTTAATTTGAAGAAAATCGGTTCCGATTTAGATATAGCCCCCATACGAATTTCACTCCCGATTTGACTCTTTTCACTCTAGATACCACATATTACAACAGATTTTCTTTAATATTGGCAAAACATCTTATATTGTAACTAGAAACACCTGTGGTAAAAATGTGTTAGATCGGTTCAGATTTATATATAGCTCCCAAACACATTTCTCTCCCGATTTGACTTTTTCCGCTCTAGAGACCACATAATGTATCAGATTGTCTTCAGATTTGGTAAAACATCTTATATTTCCACTAGAAACACCCATCGTGAATATCGGTCAGATCGGTTCAGATTTATATACAGCTCCCATACAAATTTCGCTCCCGATTTGACTTTTTCCGCTCTAGAAACCACATATTGTATCAGATTGTCTTCAGATTTGGTAAAACATCTTATATTCCCACTAGAAACTCCCATGGTGAATATCATACAGATCGGTTCAGATTTATATATAGCTCCCATACAAATTTCGCTCCCGATTTGTCTTTTTCCGCTCTAGAAACCACATAATGTATCAGATTGTATTCAGATTTGGTAAAACATCTTATATTTCCACTAGAAACACCCATGGTGAATATCGGTCAGATCGGTTCAGATTTATATATAGCTCCCAAACACATTTCTCTCCCGATTTGACTTTTTCCGCTCTAGAAATCACATATTGTATCAGATTGTCTTCAGATTTGGCAAAACATCTTATATTTAAACTAAGAACATCTATGGTGAAAATAGGTCAAATCGGTTCAGATTTAGATATAGCCCCCATACAAATGTCGTTCCCGATTTGACATTTTCCTCTGTAGAAACCACATATTGTACTCGATTTTCTTTAAATTTGGCACAACATCTTATAATCTTACTACACCTATGCAGAAATTGGGTAAGATCGGTTCAGATTTAGATATAGCCCCATATAAATGTCGCTCCCGATTTGACTTTTTCCTCTTTAAATGCCACATATTCTAATCGATTTTCTTTAAATTTGGCACAACATCTTATAATCTAACTAGAAACACCTGTAGCTAAAGCGGGCACAACATCTTATAATCTAACTAGAAACACCTATGCAAAAATTGGGTAAGATCGGTTCAGATTTAGATTTTGGCCCCATACAAATGTCGCTCCCGATTTGAATTTTGCGCTCTAAAAAACATATATTGTACCCGATTTTCTTTAAATTTGGGTCAACATCTTATAATCCAACTAGAAACACTATGCAGAAATTGGGTAAGATCGGTTCAGATTTAGATATAGCCCCCATACAAATTTCGCTCCCGATTTGATTTTTTGACATTTTGGCCAAACTATACATTTTATATTTCACCTATTTCGTTCCAGGTTTCAATATATCCTCATACAAATGTGCTTTCCGATATAAAATTTTTTGTCAAACACATACATTTACAGGATACAAAAAACCTTCCCGTTTTCACTTTTTCACCGAATTGTATTCGGATTGAAAGTGGAGTGTATCATAGAGTCGGCCCCGCCCGACTTTAGCCTTTCCTTACTGGTTTTTAACTTCTAATTGAAATAACACATTCACTTCAATCTTTCCACTAGTTTATTAGGAATAAGCAAACAACAATATAAATAACTCGAAAATCGGGTTAGCAATGAGATCGCTACATTAGAAATGAAAAACCAACCTCGGCAACAAAATTTGAAATAGTTTTCTAGTAATATCTCTTACAGTAAATGAGGAGCGCATATATATGCAATTCTTTGTGCGACTTTTTAGTGAAATTTTCACTAAGCTTAGGACAATGTGATAAAAATTTCTAAGAAAATTGTCTTACTTTATGTTTAAATTATAATATACAATGTGCTTTCTAATTATTTCAAGTCTTCTGCATATTACCCTTTATACAATTTTCAATAGATATTTTGGCGGATTTAGTTAAAAATACAATTTATTTTATTGCAAAATCTTCCAAGTACTTAAAGGTATCTACTAAATGCAGCTGCTTAATTTAGTTAATTTAATAACGAACGCTGTATGTAAATATTCTTAGTTGTGTGTTTCGTTTTTGGAACATGGTTGTCTATTTATTGTCATTGGGAGAAATTTAGTTCGCTAAGTATGTGTGCAAATACATGCGTGCCTATGAACTTTGACTTTATAATAGTCGCAATATTCGCTCAATTTTCATGTAGAATATTAATTTATTCTGCGAACACTCAAGTATATCGTTCACACGCACATAGAAAGATGTGTATGCATTTCAATTCCCTCACCCTACAGGATAGGATGGCATATATGATTTGTTAATGCCAAAAAGTGTATCGCAGTAAAAGTGTGCCCTAAATATGTTTGGAATGATTTCGTGTTCTTGTTTCTGTTTTGCGGTTCTTGAGAAAACATTATAATTAATACTCCACTACACCACGTCGTGGACTAGGGTATTATAAGTTAGTTTTCCGCCAAATGTTTGTAACACCAATAAATAATCGAGCTAGACCCACCTTTAAGAATACGAATCGGCTTAGAATCACCAGCTGCATCGACTTACCGATGTCTGTCTGTCCGTCTGTCAGTCTGCTGTCCATCTTAGCTTGTTCGCACTGTACAGGTCGCAATTGCTGTCCGATTATCATGAAATTTGGCAGAAGTTACTTTTTTTGGCCAAGGAGATCGGTATTGAATTTGGAGGAAATCGGTTCAGATTTAGATATAGCCCCAATAAAAATGTCGCTTCCGATTTGACTTTTTCCGCTCTAGAAACGACATATTGTACCCGATTTTCTTTAAAATTGGCAGAACATTTTATAATCGAACTAGAAACATCTATGGTGAAAGTGGGTAAGATCGGTTCAGATTTAGATATAACCCCCATACAAATGTCGCTCCCGATTTGATTTTTTCCGGTCTAGAAACCTCATATTGTTCCCGATTTCCTTTAAAATTGGCATAACATTTTATAATCGAACTAGAAACATCTATTGTGAAAGTGGGTAAGATCGGTTCAGATTTAGATATAGCCCCCGATTTGACTTTTTCCGCTTTAGAAACAGCATACTGTTCCCGATTTTCTTTAAAATTGGCACAACATCTTATAATCCAACTAAAAACACCTATGCAGAAATTGGGTAAGATCGGTTCAGATTTAGATATAGCCCCCGATTTGACTTTTTCCGCTCTAGAAACAGCATATTGTTCCCGATTTTCTTTAAAATTGGCACAACATCTTATAATCTAACTAAAAACGCCTATGTTAAAAGATCGGTGCCGATTTGACTTTTTCCGCTCTAGAAACCACATATTGTACTCGATTTTCTTTAAAATTGGCACAAAATCTTATAATCCAACTAAAAACACCTATGTTAAAAGTGGGTAAGATCGGTTCAGATTTAGATATTGCCCCAATACAAATGGTGCTCCCGAATCTTTAACCGATTTTAGCCAAACTTTGCATATTCTATTTCACCAATAAACATACATGGTGAAAGGGGGACACATCGTTCCAGGTTTCAATACTATTCACCAATAAACGTACATGGTGAAAGGGGGTCACATCGTTCCAAGTTTCAATATACCCCCATACAAATGTCATTTCCGATTTAACTTGTTTTGTCAAACACATACATTTACAGGATTCAAAAATCCGTCCCGATTTCACTTTTTTACCGAATTGAATTGTAGTGAGATAGAAAGTGGGGTGTATCATATAGTCGGCTTCGTCCGTCTTTAGCCTTTCCATACTTGTTTGGGAGATGCCCATATGTCCATACTTTGGTATAACCCAAATGGGGCCCTATTCTGCTCTCTTCCAGCTCTAGAAACTACATCTTACATCGGATCTTCATCAAATTTTGCAGATCATTATACGTTTCAACTAGGAATACCTACCGTGAATGAGAAATATATAGGCGCATGTTTTGGCACAGGCCTCAAGTGTTGTTATAAGCCCCCTTCAAATGTCCGTCCGATTCATCCTATTACCGCTGTATAATCTGTATTTATCATTGGATCAATTTTTCCATATCATATTATATTTACTTTACTCGGAATATCTGCTGGAAAATTGGATCAATTACTTTATTATTTACCATATTCATTAAATTTGACTAAAGATGAATTGATAGTAACTGTATACTTTATATGAACTACTTAAAATTGCTTCCATGAGATACCTGGGTTTAGTAATCAAAGCGAGCTATATACGCAGGGAGTGGTGTAGGGTATTATATAGTCGGCCCCGTCCGACTTTGGCCTTTCCTTACTTGTTTCTTTTTTTAAAAAGACGACAACATTATTTCGCTTTACATTTCTTTGTCTTCATGCGATTACAAATTTCTGTTTTTTTCGGTAAGAAAAAATAATTTAGACTCCCCCCTAGCCCCTTTTTGAAACATTTTGATCAATGGTCCTCCCAATAAACAAAAAATATTTTCAACGTATTTCAACATATGCTAAACCTTTTCTAATCGGTGCTTTGCATTCTCAGCCTTAGAAAGTATTACCACATCCACACCAAAGAAATTGTGACCAGTTCGAGTATAAAAGTATTGTGGTATGTATGTCCTTGTAGTTCAAGTATTCCAAAAATTAAAATAGCTTTCATCCTTGAATATTCTGAAGAACACACGGGCTTTTTAGAAATAATTTCCGAAATGTTAAAGGATCTTGCTTTTAGGTAACATTTGAGGTTATATCGTTTGACGGGAAAACTATGAATTATAGACCAACTATACTAGACCAATTACATCAGCAACTTTTTATGACCGAAACCTAAACACCACTTCGTGGACTAGTGTATTATAAGTTAGTTTTCCGCCAAATGTTTGTATCACAAAGAAATAATCGAGCTAGACCCACTTTTATGTAACGGATCGGCTTAGAATCATTTAACGATGAATCGATTTAACGATGTCCGTCTGCTGTCCATTTAAGCTTGTTCGTAATCGGCAGGTCGCAATTGTGGTCCGATTGTCATGAAATTTGGCAGGAGTTACTTTTTTTGGCCAATGACAATTGGTATTGAATTTGGAGAAAATCGGTTCAGATTTAGATATAGCCCCCATACAAATATCCCTATAATTTACACTATTACTGCTCTAGAATACACAAATTAAATGGGATCATGACCAAATTTTCAGGATCGCGTAATATTTGAACTAGAAACAGCTCACGTGAAAGTGGACCACATGGGTCTATGTTTTGATATAGCCCCCATACAAAATTACCTCCGATTTACAATATTACTGCTCTAAAATGCATATTTTACATCGGATCTTGATCAAATTTTTCACACAATATTACATTCATACTAGAAACACGTATTTTGAAAGCTAGCTATATAGGTCAATGTTTTGGTAGCCCCCATACTAATGGGGTCCCAGTTCACACTATTATCGCTCTAGAACCCACATCTTACAATGGATCTTTATAAAATGTTGCAATCATATTATATTTCAATAAAGAATACCTACTTTGAAAGTGATCTATAAAGGCCCCCTTTTTAATCTAGCGCCCTTTCAAATGGGCCCCCATTGGTATTAATACCCCTCTAGGACACACATTTTACATCGTAAGTTTTTTCAAATTTTGCAGATTATATTATATTTCAACTAAGAATACATACTATGAAAGTCAAATATATGGGTGCATATTTTGGTATAACCCCCACACAAATTGGGCCCTATTCTACTCAATAGCTCTAGAACCCACGTCGTGCGTTGGATATCGAAACAATTTTGCACATCATGTTATATTTCAAATAAGAATATCTACTTTGAAAGCCATCTATATGGCCCACTTTTTAATGCAGCGCCCTTACAAAGGCCGCCAATTTTTAGTATTAACCCTCTAGGACCAACATTTTACATCGCATGTTTTTCAAATTTTGCAGATCATGTTCTCTTCCAACTAGGAATACCTACTTTGAAAGTCCTATATTGGCACAATCCCCGTACAAATGGTCCCCCATTTTACACTATTACCGTTTCAGAACCTATAGCTTACATCGGATCTTTACAAGAATTTGCAGATCATGACTCATGTTCACTTGGAATGCCTAAAGGGAACTATAATGGCCGATGTTATGGTACAATATCATCATACATATATTATATTTACATCATATTATAATAGCTACCCGAAAATTGGACCATATGGGTCAATGTTTCCAAATATAACACTTGCTGATGAAGTGGACCATGGATCCTTATTTTATATTTCAGTTAGGAATACTTACAGCAAAGGTGGAGCATTACGCAAAGAAATTGCCACCGCTCATTGTCAGTTTCTGATTAGTTTACATAACACTTCAGATTCAACTTATTACAGCCAATCAATTTTGTCATATTCGTTAAATTTTAGTGTACTGTATAATTTATCACCCCCATAAAAGAACTGGGTTTAGTAATCAAAACCAGGTATAAACGCAGGGAGTGGTGTAGGGTATCATATAGTCGGCCCCGCCCGACTTTAGCCTTTTCTTACTTGTTTTGAATTAAATTAAACAACTTCCAAAATATCAAAACAAGTAAGGAAAGGTTAAAGTCGGACGGGGCCGACTATATAATACCCTACACCACTCTCTGCGTATATACCCCGCTTTTATTACTAAACCCAGGTGTTTCATGGGAGCAATTTTATGCAGTTCATATAGATTCATCTTTAGTCATATTTAACAAATATGGTAAATAATAGACACAATTTTCCGGAAGACAAATGCAAATTATACAGTAGTAATAGGATGAATCGGACTGACATTTGAAAGTAGGCCTATAACAACACTTGGGGCCTGGTCCAAAACATGGGCCTATATTTTTCTCATTCACGATAGGTATTTAAAGTTAAAATAGATCATGATCGGATGTGAGACGTAGTTTCTAGAGCTGTATTAGAGTAGAATAGGGGCCCCATTTGGGTTATTCCAAAGTATGGACACATATATTTGACTTTGTGTTCTTAGTTGAAATATAATATAATCTGCAAAATTTGAAAAAAAAAAATCCGATGTAAAATTTGTTCTTGAGGGGTAAAAATTAAAATGAGGCCATTTGTAAGGGATCTACATTAAAAAGTGGTTCCTTATCACTTTCAAAGTAGGTATTATATTATATTATAGGATTATATCGAGATCTAATGTACGATGTGGGGCTTATACCAAAATATGGACCCATATATTTGACTTTCATAATATGTCTTCTTAGTTGAAATATAATACAAAATGCAAAATTTGATAAACTTTCGATGCAAATTGTGGGTCCTACAGGGGTAATAATAAAAAGGGGGCCATTTGTAAGGGCGCTACATTAAAAAATGGGCCCATATAGATCACTTTTAAAGTAGGTATTCTTAGTATGAAATATAAATATAATGTCGGTCCGGTAAAAAAGTGAAATCGTGAAGGATTTTTGCATCCTGTAAATGTATGTATTTCACAAAAAATGTTAAATCGGAAAGGACATTTCTATGAGGGTATATTGATACCTGGAACGATGTAACCCCCTTTCACCATGTATGTTTATTGGTGAAATATAATGTGTAAAGTTTGGCCAAAATCGGTTAAACATTCGGGAGCAAAATTTGTATGAGGGCTATATCTAAATCTGAACCGATCTTACCCACTTTCACCATAGGTTTTTTAGTTGGAATTTTTGATGTTGTGCCAATACAATATGTGGTTGCGAAAGCGGAAAAAGTGAAATTGGGAGCGATATTTGTATGGGGACTATATCTAAATCTGAACCGATCATACCCACTTTCAGCATAGGTATTTCTAATTCGATTATAAAATGTGTCAAAAGTAAAATCTGGATCGACATTTCTATGGGGGCTATATCTAAATTTGAACCGATCTTACCCAATTTTTGCATAGGTTTTTCTAGTTGGATTATAAGATGTTGTGCCAAATTTAAAGAAAATCGGGTACAATATGTGGTTTTTAGAGCGGAAAAGTCAAATCGGGAACGACATTTGTATGGGGGCTATATCTAAATCTGAACCGATTTCCTCCAAATTCAATACCGATGGTCCTTGGCTAGAAACAATAACTTCTGCCAAGTTTCATGACAATCGGACAACAATTGCGACCTGTAGAGTGCGACAAGCTTAGATGGACAGCAGACGGACAGACGGACGGACAGACAAACATCGTTAAATCGACTCAGCTGGTGATTCTAAGCCGATCGGTATACTTAAAGGTGGGTCTAGCTCGATTATTTCTTGGTGTTACAAACATTTGGCGCGAAACTAACTTATAAAATGTCTTTTTCCTTTCAGCCGTTTTGCAGGAATCTCACATTTGCATGTCGGTTATTTGAACTGATTTGCTTCACATTAAATAGCGTCCGTCCACAAAATTTAGTTGTGACAATTTTTGTTAGGATATTGCAATACATTTACTTTGATTACAAGAATATAATCGTACCAAATTTGTGATTCTAAGTCGATCGGTATAATAAACAATGGGTTATCTCGCTTCCTTTTGGGTGCCGCAAATAAATAAATAAATGTCCCTATTGTTACTACATGCAAAGATGACAGCTCATCTGCCTTCTGTGGACTACACTCCTTGGTGGAGGGTATAAGATTTGGTTCGGACGAATTTAACGCCTTGTTACTTGTTTTTAGGAATAGTCAGTTTTTTTTCACAAGTGATTTAAAAAAAAATATATTTTATTTATGTATTTTCATTTTCCTTTTGCTCACATTTCCCTTGCTGTCGTCTTATAGCCCTACTTTAGTGTTTAACATTAGCCTTTACTATCCACATTTACCTCCACGAGTGTGTAGACTTTACTTTAAATGTTTAAAATACAAATAATGGACCACCAACCACCCCGAACAAAATTGCTCCGTCATCTATCATCGAAAGGACAAGTGGCCCAGACTCCTCCGGTTCAGGCCAAATTCATGTTAAATCAATGAAGCGAACAAATCGTTTAACTATCTGAGTAAATTGTTAACACACAAAGGAAACATCCCACAAGATGTTCTTACCCTATTGAATCAGGCAGCAGGTAGAACGAATGATTTCTTTTTTGGTGGGTTGAATCCCCAGAGCAACCGACAACCTTGTGAATGGTGATTTCAACCAACACAATGCACGAGTGGGCAGACGACCAACAAACATCAGACACAATATAGAACATGGAACACACGGCAACTCTCTCTTTCTCTCGCTGCCTCAAAGGATCTGTTAGTGACACTCCTTCGCATGTGTGTGCGGTGTATCAGCCAATTCGTTGCGGCTTACTGGAGTTCAAGTACATGATTATCAAGAATCATATCGTAGCGTTGAATCCAGCAGCGAGGGGACAAATAACGCATTTCTACTGAAATATTTGAAGAGCGGGTGTTAAGGTTTCATATGTCGGCCAGACTTCTGTTCGAATTCAGAGGAAATTTCTGGTGGATTTTGAGACATGTCGTATCAAAGTCTGACAAAACAGACTCATCTGAATATGACCTAACAAAATTGCCACCTTCCTCCGCCGATTTCTGACATAACTCTGAAGAAGTATTCGATAATGTCCCGACTTTCGCATTTTTCTTCCACCGTTTGATTATTATAAAATTTCAAATTTATATCCACAATGTGACGTCACGAAGCGATTAGCACAACACTGTGAGTGTGCGACTAATTCTGCCTTAAGGCATAGAGGAGTGTGTGTGAGTGTCGATGGAAGATTTTTAAAGTTTTTTTTTCTGCTGATTCCTTTCTTAGGATTGTGTACCGAAATCACTTAAGATGAATGAAACATATGCCATATGCGGTAGCCATTGAGGCATACCCAGCGATATTGCAGCTTTAATGTCTTTCAGATGTGTTTTTCCTTTTTTCGTGTTCTTTGGTTTATACGAATCTTTGGAAACACTCAGACACAGCAACACACGCACACTCGCACTCACAAGAATGAAGCGAATGAAGTAAAGGAACGACGAAGGAGCAAAGATTAAATCAGGTAAAGTTGGTAGCAACAACTACAATAACAGCAACGCAATTCTACTATCACAACCAGAAGAACCCAACCACCTGAAAGGTGCTCAAATTTAACAAAATTACAGAAGATGAAGATGAAAAACAAACGCGAACAACAAAAAATGATTTTGCACCTGCTTCTTTTATTCGCGATAAAGTGATGTTGTTGTCAATGTCGGCAATGTTGTTGTGGTTGTCGCCGCCGTATCTGTGCGACCGTGACTTTTGGCAGCAGCAGTTACTATGGTTGTCTATATGATGATGTTAAAATAACAACAAAAACAACCCAAATATATAGCGAACAGTGGTGGATTTTAAATAATTCAACCCAGAGATTCGAACTTAGCTTCACTAGTTGGAATCCATATAATGACAACTGCATGGAAATAATTACGAATACAGCGAATCGTCCGATCTCACTATCAATAACAAGTGCTGTCTTTTGAAAGCACGATAGCGGCCGAACGAAATGAGCTAGAGAGCTTCAAATTTCCCCTAAATGTGTCTTATGGTTGCAGATCAGTTGAGATTGAAAGTTGGCGAAATCGGCCCAGAGGGAAAAATTTTTCCCTCACAAGGACTGAAAATACCCCTGTTATTCCCTTTATAGCATAAAGAGGCACCGTAGAGTGATTTTTATTTGTAGGGGGCGAAATGGGACAAAAAGGGATAAAAATGGTATCTATCGAACGACAACTGATACAAACACGAAATTTAGCGTGTACATTCCACTAATAGAGTATATACATAATATAAAAGTATTTTTTCTAAATTCGTACTTTTAAGGGGTTAAATGTGGATAGAGGGTTAAAAATTGTACCAACCAAACGGCTGCACCTACAATAATGAAATTCGGTGTATATATTCCTCTGATTGCATAGACACATAAAATAAAGGAAATTTTCTAAATTCGTACTTTTAGAGTGTAAAATAAAAAAGGGGATACAAATTGTACTAAACAAATGGATGCAGCTAGAACCATGAAATACGCTGTATACATTACTCTGACTGAGTAGACACGAAAAAAGGTTTTAATTCCAAATTCGTACTTTCAAGGGATACAATGGGAGCAGAGGGATACAAATGGTACCAACTAAAAGGCTACAGCTAGAATGATGAATGAATTCCTTTTAAGGAGTAAAATGCGCAAAAGGGGATGAAAAAGGTACCAACAAAATGGCCGCAGATAGTATCATGGAATTCGGAGTATACATTCCTCTGAGTGCATAGCCACGTAATTTTTTTCCAAATTTGTACTTTATTTTGTTACTTTTACGACAAAAAATGGTAGTATCATGAAATTGTCTTATACTGCGTACGTGAGAGATAAGGTATTTTCAAAATTTATACTTTTGAAAAAGCTATAGGAAAGTTTTTCAAAAAAAAACACATAAAATTCAGAAAAATGCATGAAATCTTTATTTGAATCGATAGTACGGTCCATATAATTTAATGGTTGAAGATTATTTCATGCAAATGTTGACCTTGACTGCGCCTCAAATGGTCCACCCGCTTAGTCCAATTTTGGCATTTCCACGTTTTTGAGTAACAGAGGCCCAATTGCTGCGAACGGCGACGAATTGATAGTTGATGGTCATCATTAACACTGGCCGATACAGCTGTGATATTTTCATCAGTTCGCACTCTACGTAAGCGTGTTGGTGGTTTAATGTTCAACAATGTAAATTTGGTGCGAAATTTAGTCACAATAGCCCGAATAGCCGCTTCAGTGGGTCGATTAAACTGACCATAAAATGGAAGCGCACGATGAACTTTCTTAACAGAGCACACATTTTGATAATAAAAATCAATAATTTGCCAGCGTTGTTCGTCTGTAAGATTCATGGTTAAATTATAGACCAAACTGAAGATGTTTGACAGTGAAACAAAACACGAAACGTGCGTCAGCTGTTTAAACCAGTGTTGCCAAAAAGATAATAGCTACAAAATCACCCTTTACAACCAACCAAACCACTGTAGCTTCAAATACACTCTCTGTCCCCCAATATTTAGGGTATTTATGATTGCTTTGTGAATTGAAGTATTATTTCCATTCTGTATATCAATCGTATAAAAATATTGGTAGCCTTGTTTTATTAATTAAATTTCTGATTTTCTTACATTTGAAATTTGTACATTTGGACGCTGAATGGGGGTATATCTTTAAAATTTGCACTTTTCTTATCAAAATAATACAGTCACTTTGTCCGTATCTGAAAATGCTTCTCCCTAATGGCAATTGACAATCACCTAATATTTAGGCAAGTTCACTTTCACAATTACAGCATTGTATTTATTTATAGTAGTAGATTTTAAATAGTGCGCATATGGATTAAGTTTGAAATAGTAAACAAGTATAGTAATATCACAATTTTCGTAATATGGTACTGTGCTTCTATGAAAAATCGACATCCTTTAATCTGCTGGTAATACTGTGGAATGCCCTCCGTGTCTACGCAGTCAGAGGAATGTATACTCCGAATTTCATGACTTAAGCTGCGGTAATTTAATTGGTACTATTTTTATCCCCTTTTTTCATTTTAACCCCAAAAAGTACGAATTTCGACCAATCAGTTTATTTTCCGTGTCTACACACTCAGAGGAATGTATACTCCGAATTTCATGAATCTAGCTTCGGTCATTAGATTGGTGCTATTTTTATCCCCTTTTTTCATTTTAACCCCAAAAAGTACGAATTTTGAAAAATGCGCGTATTTTACTTATCTATGCAATCAGAGGAATGTATACACCGAATTTCATTATTCTAGGTACAGACGTTTGGTTGGTACCATTTTTTATCCCTCTATTCCCATTTTATCCCTTAAAAGTACGAATGTGGAAAAAATAATTTCATATTATGTATCTACTCAGTTAGTGGAATGTACACAGCGAATTTCGTGTTTCTAGCTGTTGTCGCTTGATATGTACCATTTGTATCCCCTTTTTGCCCCATTTCACCCCCTACGAATAAAAATCACTTTATGGTTTACGTTTTATTATCGAGGGAATGCGCATACCCAATATCAAGTAAGTACAAGTTGACATGTTGAAACAACATACTTAAATACTCTAAAATATTAGGGGTTATTATGGTTTTTTTCAGTCCTTGTGAGGGAAATAATTTTCCCTTTGGGCCGATTTCGCCCAGTTTCAATTCCAACTACGACTAGGTCCTTTCGTTTAGATGCTAGCGTGCTTTCAACAGACGGACCGATGGACGGACATGGCTAGATCGTCTTAGAATTTTATGGCGATCACGAATATATATACTTTATAGGGTCTCAGGTCGATATTTCAAGGTGTTACAAACGGAATGACAAAGTTAGTATACCCCCATCCAGGAGGTGGAGGGTATAAAAATTCATGTGCATACAAAGGAAAAATTCGCTTAAATAGTATAATTATTAGGGGGTATTTTCAGTACTTGTGAAATTGTACTGGTGAAATTTTTTTCTCTGGGCCGATTTCGCCCACTTTAAATCTCAAGTGGTCTGAGATTTAGGGAAAATTTGCTCCTCCTATTTTACCACGACCCAGAATTTATATACTTTATGGAGTCTCCGATGAATATTTCAAGGTGTTATAAACGTAATAAAAAACAAGTAAGGAAAGGCTAAAGTCGGGCGGGGTCGACTATATGATACACTCCACTTTCTATCAGAATAATATGTCTTCCCCCAATTTTTCAAATTGAGAAGAATATTTGTATCGGGGCTATATCCAAACATGGAATGAAGTGACTAACTTTCATAATAAGTTCTTCAGTTCAAGTATAACGAGTTATGCTCATTTTGAAGAAATTCGGTGGAAATTTCACCACGAGTTGGCAAATTTGAAGAAGATCTGTAAAAATATGTGGTTTCTAGATCAGAAAAAGTCAAATTCGTTAAAAATTTCTGCTTTCTGGAGCGGAAAAGTCAATCCGGGAGCGAAATTTGTAGCTCCCATACAAATATGTAAATCTATACCGATCACCACGAGTGTTCCTAGTGGAAATATAAGATGTTTTGGCAAATTCGAAGAAGATCTGTAAAAATATGTGGTTTCTAGATCATAAAAAGTCAAATCGAGAGCGAAATTTGAATGGAAGCTATATACAAATCTGAACCGATCTAACTCATTTTCGCCACAGGTGTTTCTAGTTGAAATATAAGATGTTGTGCCAATTTTGAAGAAAATCTGTTAAAATATGTGGTATCTAGAGTGAAATTCGTATGGGGGCTACATCTAAATCTGAACTGATTTTCTTCAAATTAAATGGCGTTCGTTCTTGTCCAGAAAAATTTCGTTGTGCAAAGTGCTGGCTACAATTGCGACCTGTATCGTGATTACAAGAATAGATGGACAGACAGACAGACGGACATTGCTAAATCGATTCAAAAATCTCCCTTGATTTTGGGTGTTACAAACTAATGCACAAAGACATAATAATCTCGTGGATTGTGTAATGAACAGGAAAATTTCTTCAGCAGGAGAGCTGTCGTATTCTTTGCTTAGTAATTTTGTTGAAAGGTCTTTAGAGAAGACGATATCCTACCCAGCAAAAGCTTGGTAATGACACCTCATTAATTTTAGCATTGCCTGGTAATGACTGCTCGTTACGCCCTGCATTATTTTGAAGTACAATTACTTCCTTATAATGGTTTAAATAAGAAGATATTTGTAAGTTAAATTTCATAGAACTTCAGATTTTAAAAATTAATTTTCTACATTTTTGTGGCGAGTCAGAGAATAGCAGTGCTGTTGTTATCGCAGCTTAGTTATTCAGGCTTAAAGAAAAACAGCCCTAAATTCAGTATTCAGATTGTTAACAATTCGTTGCAAAATATATAATTTAATAAAAATGTTTTTTCATCACTTATTAAGGCCATTATTGACAATACATTATTTGGCTAGATATCAATAATGACTTGTTTTGTATGTTCCTGAGGCCACTTATTTTACTACTCGTTTAGAAGTGCCCTTTAATTAACTTTTCGTAAGCGTGCGTGGAAGTACTTATATTTCAACTTTTTGTAAGTGTGCGTGTAAGTACTTATTTTTTACAATCCCTTTATACAAATAATTAGAAACGGATCCGAAAAATAAGTAGTGAAGGTTTTTGGTTTTGCCCTATTCCCCACATTACTTGGTAATGAGAGTAGTTCGAATCAAATAATATAAAATTTTTAAAATTTGCAAAATATTTGTAACGAAATTATTGATAATTGTTTCGAATATGCAATCAAGTTAAGAGGTCAACATTCCCTGAAAGTACCACTATTGTATCTATTCCGACCCACTGTAAATCGTGAACACGAATTATTATGAAGTGTGCGTCAGTCGGTGGTCCGTTTATGACTGACAGACTATTCGTCCCTTCAACGGTGCGTCTCTAGGTTACCACCATCCTTCATTGCATTATCTTTCTGCTGTTTTTTTTTCATTTTGTCGCTGTTAAAGGAGTGGAGGTTACACTGCTGCTATCTGCTGGCAAACAGCATTGGAGCGAACATATGCTGCTACCTTGCCACTACCACTGCCAGTGCCATTGCCGATGCCGTTTGCCTGTTGGTCATGTGATTAGCGTGTTGCTGTTCAACAAATAAGGTCGTACAATTTTTATTTCCTGGTCTTCTTCACTTCACTCTCTATGCGATTGGAGCTCTTGCCCAATAACTTGGCAGCGGACATGAACATTTGAGAAAAGGACTGAAAAGCGAACGAAAACATGTTTTTGCCCCCATTTATTGCGAAGTGATGCGTTGTTGTTGGTCCTGCATTTCGGTTTGTGTGCGCTAAAATGTGGCTGAGTTTCTCCAATTCCCCCCGTAGGCACACACAATATTGGTTCGCATGGGGTTTACACCCTACAGCAAGACGGTGTGAACTTAAAACGTTTTCAAAGAAGTGGCAAAATTGTCAAATTGTCAAAATTGTCATATTTGGACTTATGTTTTTTGGCCTCCTAGGGATAGGGTACACTTTAGGTCTGTTCACACGGCGGAATCGTTCCACAGTTTACACCACCTTCTTTTGATTGCGAGTCGCCGTTTTATTGTCTTTTGCGAAGCGCAGGATTACTTTTTATTCTTTTGTCGCGAATCGAGTTTCTCCGGGATCAGTTTGCCTCTGTTCTGCTGCTGTTATTGTAGTTGTTGTGGCCATGTCGTTTCTGTTTGAACAACTGACACTGGTCGCCATGTGTTACGGCTCGGCTTGCGAGTTTTTTCCCATATTTTTCGGACTCTCCAGTTCTTTTGTTCTCATGTTTGTTTGTGAGGCAATAACAGCCGCTATTCTGTTATTACTCCACTAACAAGGTTTGTTGCGGGGCATGATTGCGGTGCATCATTTGGTTATTTTGTTTTCTGTTGATGTTGTTTTTGCCAGTTCTGACTTGTATTAACCCATGACGACCTGTTGTTGGCAATGAGAACATCAAGGACGGTCAATCGAGCAAAAAAAAACGAAATAAAACCAATTTAATTTTACCACATTTAAATTACTGAAGTTTTAATTGAAATGAATATGCACCGTGACCAGTTCGATTTTTTTGTTGCATAGTACTCACAAGGAAATCATTGTTTGCATGCATTTAATTTGTAGCAAATTTGACCCAGAATAAATTGCCGAGGTGGACAGATGTCCATAGGAAAGAAAAAAAAACAAGTAAAACAAGTAAGGAAAGGCTAAAGTCGGGCGGGGCCGACTATATAATACCCTACACCACTCCCTGCGTATGTACCTCGCTTTGATTACTAAACCCAGGTATTTCATGAGAGCAGTTTTATGTAGTTCATACAAATTATATAAATTATATTCATATAATTTATATGCTATAATTTCATCTTCAGTCAAATTTAACGAGTATGGTAAATAATATGGTAATTGATCTAATTGTCCGACAGACAAATACAAATTATACAGTAGTATACCCAAGTCATTTCAAAGTATGGACATCACCCAAACAATTCTCATTGCAATTCAATTCGGTAAAAAAGTGAAATCGGGAAGGATTTTTGCATCCTGTAAATGTATGTGTTTGACAAAAAATGTTAAATCGGAAAGGACATTTGTATGGGGGTATATTGAAACCTGGAACGATGTGACCCGCTTTCACCATGTCTGGTGTTGGTGAAATATAATATGTAAAATTTGGCCAAAATCGGTTAAACATTCGGGAGCAACATTTGTATGAGGGCTCTATCTAATTCTGAACCTATCTTTCCCACTTTCACCATAGATTTTTCTAGTTCGATTATAAGATGTTGTGCCAATTGTAAAGAAAAACGGGTACAATGTGTGGATTTTAGAGCGGAAAAAGTGAAATCGGGAGCGACATTTGTATGGGGGCTATATCTACATCTGAACCGATCTTACACAATTTCTGCATACGTGTTTCTAGTTGGATTATAAGATGTTCTGCAAAATTTAAAGAAAATCGGGTACAATATGTCGTTTCTAGAGCGGAAAAAGTGAAATCGGGAGCGACATTTGTATGGGGGCTATATCTAAATCTGAACCGATCTTACCCAATTTTGGCATACGTGTTTCTAGTTGGATTATAAGATGTTCTGCCAAATTTAAAGAAAATCGGGTACAATATGTCTTTTCTAGAGCGGAAAATGTCAAATCGGGAGCGACATTTGTATGGGGCTATATCTAAATCTGAACCGATCTTACCCAATTTTTGCATACGTGTTTCTAGTTGGATTATAAGATGTTCTGCCAAATTTAAAGAAAATTGGGTACAATATGTCGTTTCTAGGGCGGAAAATGTCAAATCGGGAGCGACATTTGTATGGGGGCTATATCTAAATCTGAACCGATCTTACCCAATTTTTGCACAGGTGTTTCTAGTTAGATTATAAGATGCTGTGCCAATTTTAAAGAAAATCGGGTACATATGTGGTTTCTAAAGCGGAAAAAGTGAAATAGGGAGCGACATTTGTATGGGGGCTATATCTTAATCTGAACCGATCTTACCCAATTTTTGCATAGGTGTTTCTAGTTGGATTATATGATGTTGTGCCAAATTTAAAGAAAATCGGGTACTATATGTGCTTTGTAGGGCGGAAAAAGTCAAATCGGGAGTGACATTTGTATGGGGGCTATATCTAAATCTATAATAATACCGATGGTCATTGGCCAGAAAAAATAACTTCTGCCAAGTTTCATGATAATCGGACAACAATTGCGACCTGTAGAGTGCGAACAAGCTTAGATGGACAGCAGACGGACAGACGGACGGACGGACGGACGGACGGACAGACAGACATCGTTAAATCGACTCAGCTGGTGATTCTAAGCCGATCGGTATACTTAAAGGTGGGTCTAGCTCGATTATTTCTTGGTGTTACAAACATTTGGGGCGAAACTAACTTATAATACCCTAGCCCACGAAGTGGTGTAGGGTATAGAAACAAGTAAAAAAACCAGTAAGGAAAGGCTAAAGTCGGTCGGGGCCGACTCTATGATACACTCCACTTTCAATCCGAATACAATTCAATTCGGTGAAAAAGTGAAAACGGGAAGTTTTTTTGTACCCTGTAAATGTGTGTGTTTGACAAAAAATTTTATATCGGAAAGGACATTTGTATGAGGATATATTGAAACCTGGAACGAAATAGGTGAAATATAAAATATATAGTTTGGCCAAATTCTGTTAAACTTATGGGGGCAACATTTGAATTTGGGCTATATTTAAATCTGAACCGATCTTACCCACTTTCACCATAGTTTTGTTTAGTGAGATTATAAAATGTTGTGCGAAATTTAAAGAAAATCGAGCACAATATGTGGCTTTTAAAGCGGAAAATGTCAAATCGGGAGCGACATTTGTATGGGGGATATATCTAAATCTGAACCGATCTTACCCAATTTTTGGATACGTATTTCTAGTTGGATTATAAGATGTTCTGCCATATTTAAAGAAAATCGGGTACAGTATGTCGTTTCTAGAGCGGAAAATGTCAAATCGGGAGCGACATTTGTATGGGGGCTATATCTAAATCTGAACCGATCTAACCCGATTTTTGCACAGGTATTTCTAGTTGGATTATAACATGTTGTGCCAATTTTAAAGAAAATCGGGCACAATATGTGGTTTCTAAAGCGGAAAAACTGAAATAGGGAGCGACATTTGTATGGGAGCTATATCTAAATCTGAACCGATTTCCTCCAAATTCAATACCGATGGTCCTTGGCCAGAAAAAATAACTAACGCCAAGTTTCATGACAATCGGACAACAATTGCGACCTGTAGAGTGCGAACAAGCTTAGATGGACAGCAGACGGACAGACGGACAGACGGACGGACAGACAGACATCGTTAAATCGACTCAGCTGGTGATTCTAAGCCGATCGGTATACTTATAGGTGGGTCTAGCTCGATTATTTCTTGATGTTACAAACATTTGACGCGAAACTAACTTATAATACCCTAGACCACGAAGTGGTGTAGGGTATAAAAATAATATTGAGTACATTCCACAGTAGTACCGGCATGAATGTAGCCAAATTCAAATAAACACTAATAACTTTTTATACCTTCCACCGTGAGATTGCGTGTATAATGTCATTCCAACATTTCATTAAGACACTGTGCACAAATTTATGAAATTTTAAAAAATATGTGAAAAATTATATTTATTTGGAAAATACAGTCTTACGGTTTCTGCTATAACTTTAGAGAAATCCCACGAATTTGTTTTATTTTTTTGTATTTAGTTGAAAGCAAACACATTGGACTACTTCTATGGAAAAAATAATTAACATCGAGGGGGTATTAGTTCAGAAAAAAATAAATATATAATTATCTTGAATTTTTAATTGTCAAAATTTTTCTGGAATTAAATTATGTTTCCAATCCAAGAAATTTGTAAATCCACAAGAAATATTTTCCCAAAAATATTAATAAAATTTAAATTCTGTGTTGATTCATTTGGGACAGCAAAAAAGTGTAACGCATTGAAGGAGTGACTTAAGACCCTAAGTATGTTTGGACCAAATCCGTTTCATGTTTGGACCAAATGTTTGAGCCATGTCCGTCCGGCTGGCTGGTGTACACGATAACTCTCGAAATGAGTTAAAGAATCGATTCAAACTTTGTACATGGTAATATTTTTCCCAAACTTAGTTTAAGTTCGAAGATGGGCGAAATTGACACGCCCATTCTGGTATCTCCTACTCAAATGACCCATATTCCTATGTTAAATTAAAACTAATATATCTTCCACACGGATATTCGGAATCAGCTCTATTTTGAAACAAGTAAGGAAAGGCTAAAGTCGGGCGGGGCCGACTCTATGATACACTCCACTTTCTATCTGTATACAATTTAATTCGGCGAAAAAGCGAAAACGGGAAGGATTTTTGTATCCTGTAAATGTAAGTGTTTGAAAAAAAGTTTAAATCGGCAAGGACATCTGCATGGGGGTATATTGAAACATGGAACGATGTGAACCGCATTCACTATATATGTTTATAGATGAAATATAATAAGTAAAGTTTGGCCAAAATCGGTTAAACATTTGGAAGCAACATTTGTATTTGGGCTATATCTAAATCAGAACCGATCTGTACTTGGATTATAAGCGGTTGTGCCAAATTTAAAGAAAATCAAGTACAATATGTGGTCTCTAAAGCGGCAAAAGTCAAATCGGGAGCGACATTTGTATGGGGGCTATATCTAAATCTGAACCGATCTTACCTAATTTCTGCACATGTGTTTATAGTTGGATTATAAGATGTTGTGCCAAATTTTAAGAAAATCGAGTACAATATGTGGTTTTTAAAGCGGCAAAAGTCAAATCGGAGGCGGCATTTGTATGGGGGCTATATCTAAATCTGAACCGATCTTACCGAATTTCTGCATAGGTGTTTCTAGTTATATTATAAGATTTTGTGTCAAATTTAAAGAAAATCGAGTACAATATGGGATTTCTAGAGCAGAAAATGTCAAATCGGGAGCGACATTTGTATGGGGGCTATATATAAATCTGAACCGATCTTAACTTATTTCTGCATATGTGTTTATAGTTGGATTATAAGATGTTGTGCCAAATTTAAAGAAAATCAAGTACAATATGTGGTCTCTAAAGCGGCAAAAGTCAAATCGGGAGCGACATTTGTATGGGGGCTATATCTAAATCTGAACCGATTTTACCGAATTTCTGCATAGGTGTTTCTAGTTAGATTATAAGATGTTGTGCCAAATTTAAAGAAAATCGGGTACAACATGTGGTTTCTAGAGCGGAAAAAGTCAAATCGGGAGCGACATTTGTATGGGGCTATATCTAAATCTGAACCGATTTGCTTCAAATTAAATAGTGTTCGACCTTGATCCACAAAACTTATTTGTGCCAATTTGGACTATAATTGCGACCTGCAATTTGATTACAACAATAGACAGACGGACATTGCTAAATCGAAATTGCTCAGAAATGATTCCAAGCCGTTCTGTATAATAAACGATGGGTGTAACTTGTTTCCTATGGAAATGCACAGAGACATAATACCCTATACAAATCAAAGAAGCCATTCGTAAGAGTCGTTCGTAATTACTTTTTATAAATTCACAAGGAAATCCCTCTCAAAGGCATATTCGCGCGTCAAAATATCTTAGCTATGTCAGAAGTTATGGAATTTAGAAAATATTAGTCTCTATCGCTCACGCCAAACATCCACCTGCGCTTCTACACAGTATTTTGTACTAACATAAACTTCAAAATTGGGCAATTAGAGAATCCCATATATATGAATTTGAAATATTTCTTCAAAATTTTGGAAAACTACTCGAGAATTCCCGGACCCCAAACCCTACTTATTTCCCCTGGACCGATTTTGCACATTAAACTAGAAACACCTGTGGTGAAAGTGGGCCAAATCTTATTCAGGTTTTATCATAACTCTCATACATTTGTCCTTCCCGACTTGACTTTTCTCTCTCAGACAACTATCTTTTCAGATTTAGATCTAATTTGGCATTTCAGCAGGAAAAATACATTGTGAAACACACACACACACATCGGTTCGTATAAAAATCGGTTGATAGATGCATTTGTTTGATATTAATGAAACAAATAATAGACGCTATTGTTTATCTATTTTCATCATAAAATAGAAATATTTTTCAATAAAAGACAATTTTACAAGGTTTCGATCCAGTGAGGATTTTGAGCTTCTTCAATGTTGAAGCTTGGATCGTGGTACGTGGTACGTGGATCAAGTTTAACAGTGGTGCATCTAGCATCAATTCGCATAGTTGTGCCAAAAATGGGCGGTATTGGAAAAGTGGGCGTGGTATCTCCCATACGAAGTTAAAACCTATTATTGAATATTGTAAGTTCTATGACACCTAGAGTGCTGAAATTTTGTGTAAGTGCATCTAGCATCAATTCACATAGTTGTGCCAAAAAGGGGCGGTATTGGAAAAGTGGGCGTGGCACCTCCCATACGAAGTTAAAACCTATTATTGAATATTGTCAGTTCTATGACACCTAGAGTGCTGAAATTTTGTGTATGTGCATCTAGCATCAATTCGCATAGTTGTGCCAAAAATGGGAGGTATTGGAAAAGTGGGCGTGGCACCTCCCATACGAAGTTAAAACCTATTATTGAATATTGTCAGTTCTATGACACCTAGAGTGCTGAAATTTTGTGTAAGTGCATCTAGTATCAATTCGCATAGTTGTGCCAAAAATGGGCGGTATTGGAAAAGTGGGCGTGGCACCTCCCATACGAAGTTAAAACCTATTATTGAATATAGTCAGTTCTATGACACCTAGAGTGCTGAAATTTTGTGTAAGTGCATCTAGCATCAATTCGCATAGTTGTTCCAAAACGGGGCGGTATTGGAAAAGTGGGCGTGGTACCTCCCATACGAAGTTAAAACCTATTATTGAATATTGTCAGTTCTATGACACCTAGAGTGCTGAAATTTTGTGTAAGTGCATCTAGCATCAATTCACATAGTTGTGCCAAAAAGGGGCGGTATTGGAAAAGTGGGCGTGGCACCTCCCATACGAAGTTAAAACCTATTATTGAATATTGTCAGTTCTATGACACCTAGAGTGCTGAAATTTTGTGTAAGTGCATCTACCATCAATGTGCGTAGTTCTGCCAAAAATGGGCGGTATTGGAATAGTGGGCGTACCACCTCCCATACGAAGTTAAAACATATTATCGAATAGTGTCAGTTCTATGACACGTATAGTGCTCAAATTTTGTGTAAGTGCATCTAGCATCAATGTGCGTAGTTGCGCCTAAAATGGGCGGTAATGCAAAAGTGGGCGTGGCACCTCCCATATGAAGTTAAAACCAAAATTACACCTACTGTAATTTTGTGTAAGTGCATCTAGCATTAATGTGCGTAGTTGTGACAAAAATGGGCGGTAATGGAAATGTGGGCGTGGCACCTCCCATACGAAGTTAAAACCCATTTTCGAATATATGCCGTTCTATGGCAGATAAAAAACTGAAATTTTGCAGTAATTTTTCCTTCTACAAAAGATAACTAAAAAAGAATTTCTAGGAACAATAGAATTCTGCTTGCATAAAGCATGGATTTGAAAAAAAAAATTTTTTTGATTTACTAGTTTGAAGATAATATGATTTAATAACTTTTGAAAGCATTCGCAAGGGTTTCGTTTCCTCTTTACGAATTTAAAAGAAAAGTTGTAAGTCCAATTCATTTATCGTAATTATACACTCCACGAGAGTATTATGTCTTTGTGCATTTGTTTGTAACACCCAAAAGGAAGCGAGATAGACCCATTGTTAATTATACCGATCGACTTAGAATCACTTTTTGAATCGATTTAGCAATGCCCGTCTGTCTGTCCATATATTCTTGTAATCACGATACAGGTCGCAATTGTACCCAAGGAAACTTTGCACAACGAAGTTTTTCGGGACAAGGACGAACGCTATTTAATTTGAAGAAAATCGGTTCAGATTTAGAAATAGCCCCCATACGAATTGCACTCCCGATTTGACACTTTTCACTCTAGATACCACATATTTTCTTCAAAATTGGCAAAACATCTTATAGATCAACTAGAAACACCTGTGGTGAAAATATGTTAGATCGGTTCAGATTTATATATAGCTCCCTTACAAATTTCGCTCCCAATTTGACTTTTTCCGCTCTAGAGTCCACATATTTTAACAGATTTTCTTCAAAATTGACAAAACACCTTATATTTCAACTAGAAACACCTGTGGTGAAAATATGTTAGATCGGTTCAGATTTATATATAGCTCCTATACAAATTTCACTTTCGATTTGACTTTTTCCGCTCCAGAAACTATATATTGTATCGGATTGTCTTCAAATCTTGCCAAATATCTTATATTTCAACTAGAAAAACCCATGGTGAAAATGGGTCAGATCGGTTCAGATTTACATATAGCTCCCATACAAATTTCGCTCCCGGATAGACTTTTTCCGCCCCCAGAAACCACCGAATTCTTCAATTTTCACCGAATTTCTTCAAAGTGAGCATAACACGTTAAATTTGCACTGGAAGAACTTATGGTGAAAGTTAGTCACTATATTCCATGTATGGATATAGCCCCGATACAAATATTCTTTTCGATTTGACAAATTGGACCAGGTCAAGAGATACAAGCCGACCGAATTTAAGCCGCCGCTTGTTTCGGCATGAGGCGCACCGCCGTTCTAACTCCATCAAATCGTACTACCAATATAGACAACCCACTTAAAATTACAAAAGAAAATACAACTATCGACAAACTATAACTGTGAAATATATGGATTTTTCTTTGAATTTGGTGTCCCACTATATGATGAAAGCTGAATTATTGTATTTTGATTTAAAAGTCGCATTTATATAAGTCAATTCCAGTATGCGTGGCCATGTGTTCCTAAATAAATAAACAATAGGTACTATATTGTGCTACTTTAGTGTGTCAAAGTAGGAACAGCTTTACCCTTCTTTGGAAGAAATATGATATTGAAGATGCCTCACATGAGAAACCGTAATTGCAAAAAAATTTATTAAATTCATCCATATTATACATTTTGGGAATGCATTCCCACTCACAAGAAATAAATTTGGTGGATAATAATATGCAATTATGTGAATCTTTGCTAATATTGGCTAATATTAACGAATAGTGTATTATATATATTGGTATTAAAAACCAATACAAATTGGTCCTTCTCGAATAACAGAACGAGCCGGCAAATCAGCCGAAAGCCGCCTCAGCCGATAATTCTGGGTCGGCTTGTAACTCTGAGCAGGTCATATTAGCCTATGATTAGGAAAAATACAAAAATTCTTCCCGCTTTCACTTTTTTACCGAATTGAATTGTATTCGGATAGAAAGTGGAGTGTATCATATAGTTGGCCCGCCCGACTTTAGTCTTTCCTTACTTGTTGTTAAATGCATTTCACAGTCCTTTATACCTAAACTCTAAAAAATGTAAAAAAATATACAATTGATTTTATGCAGTGGACCAAAATATTGTACAGGTCAAGTCAAATTCTAGACAGGAAAATTTGGAGTCAAAACATCAAGACATCAAAATTGTCCCAGCAATTTGCATGTTTGAGATATAACACTCGAAATGTTAAAAAGTCTTGTATTTCGTAATTGTAATTCAGAAAATTAATCACATCACCTGAATGGCCAATTAGTTTTTACCTAAAAACTACAACAAAAACATTTTCAAAAACAATTATAATTTCTGAACCAATAGTCACCCCACTCCGAGATTTTGATACCTTGGAGAAAATAATCTAAAATACATTAAACAAGTAAAAAGGCGTTAAGTTCGGCCGGGCCAAATCTTATATACCCTCCACCACGGAGTACATTTAACATTCAATTATCAGCAGATTATACGCTGTCGACATTATATAGAAGTGCACTACCATATTAGGAAAATTGTGGTGCTTCATTATTATAGTATTATTAGTAGAAGAGTGAGTATCTACTAAAGAGTGATTTTTTTGAGGTTAGGATTTTCATGCATTAGTATTTGACAGATCACGTGGGATTTCAGACATGGTGTCAAAGAGAAAGATGCTCAGTATGCTTTGACATTTCATCATGAATAGACTTACTAACGAGCAACGCTTGCAAATCATTGAATTTTATTATCAAAATGCGTGCTCTGTTAAGAAAGTTCAGAAAGAAAGAAATTGTGTTCAGCGACGAAGCTCATTTTTGGCTCAATGGGTACGTAAATAGGCAGAATTGTCGATTTTGGAGTGAATATCAGCCAGAAGCATTGCAAGAGCTACCAATGCATCCAGAAAAAGTCACAGTTTGGTGCGGTTTATGGGCTGGTGGCATCATTGGACCGTACTTCTTCAAAGATGATGCGAATCGTAACGTAACTGTGAATGGTGAGCGCTACCGTGAGATGATATCCAACTTTTTTTTGCCCAAAATGGAAGAACTGAACTTGGTTGACATGTGTTTTCAACAAGATGGCGCTACATGCCACACAGCTCGCGATTCTATGGCCATTTTGAGGGAAAACTTCGGAGAACAATTCATCTCAAGAAATGGACCGGTAAGTTGGCCACCAAGATCATGCGATTTGACGCCTTTAGACTATTTTTTGTGGGGCTACGTCAAGTCTAAAGTCTACAGAAATAAGCCAGCAACTATTCCAGCTTTGGAAGACAACATTTCCGAAGAAATTCGGGCTATTCCGGCCGAAATGCTCGAAAAAGTTGCCCAAAATTGGACTTTCCGAATGGACCACCTAAGACGCAGCCGCGGTCAACATTTAAATGAAATTATCTTCAAAAAGTAAATGTCATGGACCAATCTAACGTTTCAAATAAAGAACCGATGAGATTTTGCAAATTTTATGCGTTTTTTTTTAAAAAAAGTTATCAAGCTCTTAAAAAATCATCATTGGTATCATTGGTACCATTTTTATCCCTTTTTGTCCCATTTCGCCCGCTAAAACTTTTATTTACTTTGTGGTGCTTTCACACTACAAGATGAATGTACGCAACATATTTCAAATGCATATAAGCAGAAATTAAACTAGTAAATAAAAAAAAATTCTTTTTTCAAATCCATGCTTTATGCAAGCAGAATTCTATTGGGCCTAGAAATTCTTTTTTAGTTATCTTTTGTAGAAGGAAAAATTACTGTTACGTTTTTAAATATTTTTTTTATTAATTCAGTGTTCTTTTAAAATTTTAAAATTTTTGTTTTTTAGGTTAGTTTTTCCAGGCGTTTTTGTTTTTCCTTTTCCAATCGTCTTTTCCGTTGTGTAGCGGTTTCAGTCGTCATAGGTTTAGCAGGCCGGTTGTTTGTTTTGTTTTTCATATGTGTTCCCACGAGTATGGCGGTAAATGACGGTCCATCCTCCCAGTGACCCCTTAGAAGGACAAGGCTCTTAATACAACAGGGTGTGCCAGGTGCCCTGAGGTCGTACGTTAGCGACAAATCATATTTATCCACCCTAATGCCATTCAGTCCTCGGCACGCATCTCACCTTGACGTTGGGTGCGAGTAAGAAATAGTTCTCAATACTTTAACCGAGATTCGAACTCGGAACTTCCAGAAGAATTTTGAAATTTTCCTACAAATTTCGAGTCTCTTCCCAACCAAATTTTGTTCAAATACCGTTATCAGGAGCAGAAATAATAGATTTTTAATTTGTGGTTTGTATGGGAGGTACCACGCCCCTTTGTACAATCCCGCCCATATTTGCAGCAGCACTTACAACATACACACCAAACCGACGTACCAAATTTTGTTTAAATACCGTTATCAGGAGCAGAAATAATAGATTTTTAATTTGTGGTTTGTATGGGAGGTACCACGCCCCTTTGTCCAATTGGTCAAATTTTTCCATTTCCTTGTATTGTCATCGAAAATGATTAAGTGTGCAAAATTTGAGCAAAATTGGTTGAGAAAAAAGCTTTCAAAAATTGATTTCAAATTTTGTGGCACACAAACATATATAGAAAGTAACCTTATATAAAGCATGGAAAAAAAATGCTTAAATAGTGTAAATGTTAGGGGTAATTTCAGTCCTTGTTTGGGAAATTTTTTTCCTCTGGGCCGATTTCGCCCACTTTCATACCTAACCGACCTACAACCATAAGACACATTTAGAGAAAAATTGAACTTCCTAGAGATTCAACAGACAGACGGACATGGGTAAAATTTTACCACGACCCAGAATATATATACTATACTTAAATATTTTAAGGTGAAAGAAAAAGTGAATATACCCCATCCTTAAGTGGAGGGTATGCAAATTAAAGATATGTTTTTCAAGATATTCAAGTATTAAGGATATTTATAATTGTTGGTGTCCGTGTCCTTTTATTTTCATAAAGAGGAGATGACAACCTTTCAGATGATACCAATATCATCATCCAAGAATATAAAATTTGGACCACTATAAAACTCGAACACCCTTCTACTCGGACATAAGATAAATGCTATATAACCCGCAAGAACGAGTAGAATATATGTGCCAATTTTTCATCAAGATTGAAGATGGTAAATTTTCTAAACTTACTATATCTGGAGCCGGAGTCGAAACATTATGAAATGCTGGACGCCGAGTCGAGCAATTTTGGCTCAACTCCACAGCAAAGATTTTTACATTTGCTACGGAAGTCCCTACTAATACCTGCAGATGTTCGGAATTTTTACTTACTTCTTTTTAAATAGATTAATTGACAATTCTTTGTTTTCCAATATACAGTAGATCCAATTAAATTTGACAGTCCGAATAATTGCATGCTTCTTCCGATCGCAAATCTTTTAAACTATCCTCGTACATTGGAAACAATTCCTACGCGGCCACCCCAGCAACGAGGGGGTTAAAATATCTAAAACATATTGGCTGCCATTTATGTCTGTAATTAAGTTAAAAAATACATTTTGTTCAATTACACCTTTGGCATGCATAATAATTATTTTGTTCTCTTTCTCTCTTTTTTCACGTGAAATTGTTATCGCCAGTGAACCTAATGATACCACTTTAATTTTCATGTCCTTTCAGTTTGAAATTAATAAAGTGCCAAATGTGCTGGTGCTTAAGAAAAATCAACTGCACCAAATACAATTGACGAATAAAATGCCATCAAAAATATTCGCAAAGTGGTTGTAAATATTTAATTATCCTGATTGAGTCAGTGAGTGAGCGAGCGAGTGCCTTTATTTTACGATTTAAGTGATTTCGACAATTAAGCGGCATTATTTTACTACTTCTTTATATGTATTTGGTTTGGCATTTGCTTTTAATTATTTTCCACTTTATTTGGCCACAGGATTATTTTAATTTAATTGGTAAGTTGGAACACCACATTAATTGGCGTTTATTGGTTTAGTCTGGATTATGGCGGAAGAAGAGGCCCTATGAACGGAATTTCACGTCACTAAATTTCTCATTTTCAACAAAATATCCAACTAAACTATAAAAGATAATGGATCGATTCTGAGGCAAAGACATTGAAATGGTTTCGGCCTATAAAACAATTTCTGGTACTTTCCAGGTTCTATGATGATTGTTAAAACATGCTTTTTTCTGCTTAAACTTTTGGCGAGATGTTTTTATACCCTACACCACTTCGTGGTCTAGAGTATTATAAGTTAGTTTCGCGTCAAATGTTTGTAACACCAAGAAATAATCGAGCTAGACCCACTTTTAAGTATACCGATCGGCTTAGAATCACCAGCTGAGTCGATTTAACTACGTCTGTCTGTCCATCCGTCCGTCTGCTATCCATCTATAGCTTGTTCGCTCGATACAGGTCGCAATTGTTGTCCGATTACCATGAAATTTGGCAGAAGTAATTTGTTTGGGCCATAGCTATTGAATTTGGAGGAAATCGGTTCAGATTTATACATATACAAATATTTCTCCAATTTTTATACACTACACGAGAGTAGTATGTCTTTGTGCATTTGTTTGTAACACCCAAAAGGAAACGAGATAGACCCATTGTTAATTATACCGATCGTCTTAGAATCACTTTCTGAGTCGATTTAGCAATGTCCGTCTGTCTGTCTGTCTGTCTGTCCGTCTGTCCGTCCGTCCGTCCATCTATTCTTGTAATCACGATACAGGTCGCAATTGTAGACAGAACCAAATGAAACTTTGCACAACGATGTTTTTCGGGATAAGGACGAACGCTGTTTAATTTGAAGAAAATCGGTTCTGATTTAGAATAGCCCCCATACGAATTTCACTCCCGATTTGACTCTTTTCACTCTAGATACCACATATTACAACAGATTTTCTTTAAAATTGGCAAAACATCTTATATTGTAACTAGAAACACCTGTGGTAAAAATGTGTTAGATCGGTTCAGATTTATATATAGCTCCCATACAAATTTCTCTCCCGATTTGACTTTTTCCGCTCTAGAGACCACATAATGTATCAGATTGTCTTCAGATTTGGAAAAACATCTTATATTTGCACTAGAAACACCCATGGTGAATATCGGTTAGATCGGTTCTGATTTATATATAGCTCCCATACAAATTTCGCTCCCGATTTGACTTTTTCCGCTCTAGAAACCACATATTGTATCAGATTGTCTTCAGATTTGGTAAAACATCTTATATTCCCACTAGAAACTCCCATGGTGAATATCGGACAGATCGGTTCAGATTTATATATAGCTCCCATACAAATTTCGCTCCCGATTTGACTTTTTCCGGTCTAGAAACCACATATTGTATCAGATTGTCTTCAGATTTGGCAAAACATCTTATATTTAAACTAAGAACATCTATGGTGAAAATAGGTCAAATCGGTTCAGATTTAGATATAGCCCCCATACAAATGTCGTTCCCGATTTGACATTTTTCTCTGTAGAAACCACATATTGTACTCGATTTTCTTTAAATTTGGCACAACATCTTATAATCTTACTAGAAACACCTATGCAGAAATTGGGTAAGATCGGTTCAGATTTAGATATATCCCCCATATAAATGTCGCTCCCGATTTGACTTTTTCCGCTTTAAATGCCCCATATTCTAATCGATTTTCTTTAAATTTGACACAACATCTTATAATCTAACTAGAAATACCTGTGGCTAAAGCGGGCTAGATCGGTTCAGATTTAGATATAGGCCCCATACAAATGTCGCTCCCGATTCGAATTTTGAGCTCTAAAAACCATATATTGTACCCGATTTTCTTTAAATTTGGGATAACGTCTTATAATCCAACTAGAAACACTATGCAGAAATTGGGTAATATCGGTTCAGATTAAGATATAGCCCCCATACAAATGTCTCTCCCGATTTGACTTTTGCCGCTTTAAAAGCCACATATTGTGCTCGATTTTCTTTAAATTTCGCACAACATCTTATAATCTGACTAAACAAAACTATGGTGAAAGTGGGTAAGATCGGTTCAGATTTAAATATAGCCCAAATTCAAATGTTGCTCCCATAAGTTTAACCGATTTTGGCCAAACTATACATTTTATATTTCACCTATTTCGTTCCAGGTTTCAATATATCCTCATACAAATGTCCTTTCCGATATAAAATTTTTTGTCAAACACATACATTTACAGGATACGAAAAACCTTCCCGTTTTCACTTTTTCACCGAATTGAATTGTATTCGGATTGAAAGTGGAGTGTATCATAGAGTCGGCCCCGCCCGACTTAAGCCTTTCCTTACTGGTCCCTATTGCTGCCTTAGAATGCACATTTTATATTGGATCTTGATCAAATTTCCCACATCATGATATATTTCAACTATAAACAGCCATCCTGAAAGTGAACTGTATGGGTCCATGTTTTGATATAGCCCCATACAAATATATCTCCGATTTACACTATTACTGCTCTAAATTGCACATTTAATAACGGATCTTCATCAAATTTCACACATCATGTTATATTTCAACTAATATAAAAGTAAACTATATGGCTTCATATTTTGGTATAGCCCCCATACAAGTGGGCCCCACTTTACGCTGTTATCGGTCTGGAACTCACATCTCACATTGGATCTTGATCAATTTGCAGATCATGTTATATTTCAACTAAGAATTCCAACTTTTCAATGCAGCGCCCTTACAAATGGGCCAACACTTTTGCTATCACCCCTCTAGGACCCACATTTTACCACTGAAGTTTATCAAACTTTGCAGATCATGTATATAAAGGGTGATTTTTTAAGAGCTTGATAACTTTTTAAAAAAAAAAACCCATAAAATTTGCAAAATCTCATCGGTTCTTTATTTGAAACGTTAGATTGGTCCATGACATTTACTTTTTGAAGATAATTTCATTTAAATGTTGACCGCGGCTGCGTCTTAGGTGGTCCATCCGCTTAGTCCAATTTTGGCATTTCCACGTTTTTGAGTAACAGAGGCCCAATTGCTGCGAACGGCGACGAATCGAAAATTGGTGGTCATCATTAACACTGGCCGATACAGCTGCGATATTTTCTTCAGTTCGCACTCTACGTAAGCGTGTTGGTGGTTTAATGTCCAACAATGTAAATTTGGTGCGAAATTTAGTCACAATAGCCCGAATAGCCGCTTCAGTGGGTCGATTAAACTGACCATAAAATGGAAGCGCGCAATGAACTTTCTTAACAGAGCACGCATTTTGATAATAAAATTCAATAATTTGCAAGCGTTGTTCGTTTGTAAGACGATTCATGATGAAATGTCAAAGCATACTGAGCATCTTTCTCTTTGACACCATGTCTGAAATCCCACGTGATCTGTCAAATACTAATGCATGAAAATCCTAACCTCAAAAAAATCACTCTTTATTTCGACTACACTGAAAGAATTATCTTCATAATATTTATGATTTTGTCTTAACCTCAGTGAAAATGTTCATTAAAAAGTCGCCAAAGAAACATTTCATAAAATGTATGCAATATGTTTCATAAACCACAAATCAATGAAAAGTGTCATAGAATTTACGAAACATTTCGTAGAAACTATGAAATGCAGTTCTTCATTCGAAGAACTTTTGTCATAAAAAATCATTATTTTTCATAATATGATTTATAAAAATGTTCATAGATTTTGTGAATAAACTTTATTAATTTAATGAAATAGTTTCATAAATAGTATACTGAAGTTTCCAATATAAACAAAAAAGCAAAAAAAGGTCTGACTCTTTGACTAACCAATCAACACACACCACCATTGCGAGAGTCTTTGCAATGAATATGTCTTTCACCTAAATCATTGTTTATACTTATGTCAGAGTTAACAGAGTAAAAATGAGAATTGCTAGCATTCAACGAATAAAGTCGACACACTAAGAATGTAGTTGTAAGTTATGAAACATTTCGTAAAAACTATGAAATTCATCATTATATTTATGAAGACATTTCATATCACAAATATTTTATTGGTTATGACATATTTCATAATATTTAAGAATTGTTTCTTTAATACTATGAAATCTTTCTTTGGTCTTATGAAACTAAGTTTCACTAACTTAACAATTTCGTTTTATGAAATATGAAATGTTTACGAAAAATTTCATTTTATTTATGATTTTTTCATACATATTAAGAAAAAATTCACTAAATTTATGAAAAATGAAAAAACCTTTTATGAAATCGCTTCATAAATATTGTGAAGGAACATGGATTAGTTCACACAGGAACACTTACTGATGATGTGGATCTTGGGTCCCTGTTTTGATATGGACCCAATAGGCCTCCGATACGATTTTATACGTATTGTCTACATCACGTTATGTTTCACGCAGGAAGACTTACAGAAAAAGTGGTACATTACGCATAGACATTGCCATGAATTTCTGATTTGTTCACATAATTCTCTAGACTGAACTTATTACATCCGATCTTGATGAAAATAATAATTATATTTTTCCCTAGGCGCAGCTACAATGAAATATTGTTTGTGTGTAGGCCCATTACATCTATGAGTAACATACTGCAAAAGATTTTCATAAATTTTGACATATTCTTTAAATTGACTAAGGATGCGTTTAATTTAAATGAACTACTTAAAATCGTAAATAGACCCTTGGAAGCACTTTAAATAAATTTGATTATTACTGTCTTAGAATAACTAATTGGTCGTATTATTGGACGTTTATATTGATTGTTTGTGGGTTTTCAAGGTAACAGGTAAAAACTCATATATCTTGGAAACATTTTGCAAGAGGTGTTATGAAAAAACAAGTAAGGAAAGGCTAAAGTCGGCCGGGGCCGACTATATAATACCCTACACCACTCCCTGCGTATATACATCGCTTTTATTACTAAACCCAGGTGTTTCGTGGGAGCAATTTTATGTAGTTCATATAAATTATACAGTATAAATTCATCTTTAGTCATATTTTACGAATATGCTAAATAATTGATCCAATTTTCCGGCAGACAAATACAAATTATACGTAGTAATAGGATAAATCGGACCGACATTTGAAAGGAGGCCTATAACAACACCGGCTCAAAACATGGGCCTATATATTTCTCATTCACTGTAGGTATTCATAGTTGAAATATATCATGATGCGATGAAAGACGTAGTTTGTAGAGCTGTATTAGAGCAGAATGGGTTATTCCAAAGTGTGGACACATATATTTGACTTTGTATTCTGAAATATAATATAATCTGCAAAATTTGAAAAAAAATCCGATGTAAAATTTGCGTTCTTGAGGGGTAAAAATTAAAATGGGGCCATTTGTTAGTGCTCTACATTAAAAAGAGGTTCCATATAGATCACTTTCAAAGTAGGTATTCTTAGTTGAAATATGACATGATATGAAAAATTATATTGAGATTTAATGCACGATGTGGGTTCTAGAGATGTAATAGAGTGGAATGGGGGCCCAATTTGTATGGGGGTTATACCAAAATATGGACCCATATATTTGATATTTGGACCCATATATATGTCTTCTTAGTTGAAATATATGAGGGCTATATCTAAATCTGAACCGATCTTACCCACTTTCACCATAGGTTTTTTAGTTGGTACAATATGTCGTTTCTAGAGCGGAAAATGTCAAATCGGGAGCGACATTTGTATGGGGGCTATATCTAAATCTGAACCGATCTTACCCAATTTCTGCATAGGTGTTTCTAGTTGGATTATAAGATGTTCTGCAAGATTTAAAGAAAATCGGGTACAATATGTCGTTTCTAGAGCGGAAAATGTCAAATAGGGAGCGACATTTGTATGGGGGCTATATCTAAATCTGAACCGATCTTACCCAATTTCTGCGTAGGTGTTTCTAGTTGGATTATAAGATGTTGTGCCAAATTTAAAGAAAATCGGGTACAAGATGTGGTTTCTAGAGCGGAAAATGTCAAATCGGGAGAGACTTTTGTATGGGGGCTATATCTAAATCTGAACCGATTTGGCCAGAAAAAATAACTTCTGCCAAGTTTCATGACAATCGGACAACAATTGCGACCTGTAGAGTGCGAACAAGCTTAGATGGACAGCAGACGGACGGACGGACAGACAGACATCATTAAATCGGCTCAGCTGGTGATTCTAAGCCGATCGGTATACTTTAAGGTTGGTCTAGCTCGATTATTTCTTGGTGTTACAAACATTTGGCGCGAAACTAACTTATAATACCCTAGACCACGAAGTGGTATAAAAATAGAAGGAATTAATACCTATCAAATGATACCTAAATGACGAATATGGGACGAAAAATGTCGTCGCTGACTCCTTGTATGTAAAATAACTTAATATAGGAGGTGGATTTTCAGAGCCAAAATTTTCAAACTCTTTTTACAAAAATGAGCGCATTCCTTCCCATTTTCATCATTAGGCATCATTCGAAAGGTCTTGACTGCCGCTATTTATTTTTTCAATTGTCACAAAAATTACTATAAAGGTCCAATAATTCAACCAAAAAGTAACACTAAGGCAAGAATCAAAATTTATACTTAAAGTGCATTCGAGGGTCTATTATTTCAGACAGTGTTAGTGTGCAGCCAAGTAATAAATGTCACCATGCCATTTGCAATCAAATTTGCATTCTATAAACAAGTAAGGAAAGGCTATGTGATACACTCCACTTTCTATCCGAATACAATTCGTTAAAGAATTGAAAACGGGAAGGATTTTGACCCACTTACACAATAGGTTCTTCCAGTTCAAGTATAACGTGTTATGTTCAATATGAAGAAATTCTCGGAAAATACGTGGTTTCTGGAGGGAAAGTCAAGCTGGGGGCGAATATAAATATAAAGCTATATATAAATCTGAACCGATCTGACCAATTTTCACCATGGGTGTTTCTAGTGGAAACATTAGATATTTTGCCAAATTTGAAGAAGATCTGTTGAAATATGTGGTATCTAGAGCACTGAAAGTCAAATCGGGAGCGAAATTTGAATGGGAGCTATATATAAATCTGAACCGATCTGACCTATTTTCACCAGAGGTGCTCCTAGTTTAAATATAAGATGTTTTGCCAAATCTGAAGACAATCTGATACAATATGTGGTTTCTAGAGCAGAAAAAGTCAAATCGGGAGCGAAATTTGAATGGGAGATATATATATAAATCTGAACCGATCTAACACATTTTCCACAGGTGTTTCTAGATGAAATATAATATGTTTTGCCAATTTTGAAAACAATCTAATAAAATATGTGGTTTCTAGAACGGAAAAGGTGATATTGGCAGACAAATTTGTATTGGAGCTATATATAAATCTGAACCGATCTGACCCATTTTCACCACAGGTGTTTCTAGAAGAAACATAAGATATTTGGCCAATTTTGAAGAAAATCTGATAAAATATATAGTGTCTAGAGCGGAAGGAGTCAAATTGGGAGCGAAATTTGTATGGGGGCTATATATAAATCTGAACCGATGTGACCCATTTTTATCATGGGTGTTTATATTGGAAAAATAAGATGTTCTACCAAATTTGAACCAATTCTGGTAAAATATGTGGTATCCAGCTTGAAAAGAGTCAAATCGGGAGTGAATGGGGACTATATCTAAATCTGAACCGATTTTTTTTTTTCAAATTAAATTGCGTTCGTCCTTATCCCGAAAAACTTCGTTGTGCAAAGTTTCTTTTGGCTCTGGCTACAATTGCGTCCTGTATCGTGATTACAAGAATAGATGGACAGACAGACGGACATTGCAATCGATCGAAAAGTGATTCTAAGTCGATCGGTATACTTAACAATGGGTATATCTCGCTTCCTTTTGGGTGTTACAAACAAATGCACAAAGACAATATACTCTCGTTGAGTGTATAAATATAGATGCAAAATGGTATTGAGCGAGGAGAGTATCCCAGTTCAAATCAAATTATAATTTAAAGATAAGACTTTATATTTAACTTAAGAAATCCATATGTATTTTACGATTCCAACAACAGTCGTTTGCTTGGTATCAGTTTTATCAGTTTTACCCCGTTTTATCCGTAACTGTACGTATTTCACATTTCAAATTTTATTTTGAATTGTATCTCATGATTCCAGCTGCAGCCTTGCGATTGAATCCATTTGTATCCCCTTTCGCACAAAATTTTATAATTTATAAATTTTATCTCATTTTGAATAACACGAATATCGGTTTACTTCTCGAGTCTACCCAGCCAGAGCGAAGTATACACCGATTTTCATTATTTTAGTTGCTGCCGTTGGATTGGTACCATTCTGGCCCCCTTTCTCACAGTGGGAAAATGTATACGCCGAATTTTATAATTCTAGCTCCTGCTTTTAGCTCGGTACTAATAATATCTTCTATTCCACATTTTACCTCTTAAAAGTATGAGAGATGTACACGCCACATTTCAAACAAAACTGCATCATTATATTTTTTCAAAATGCTTCTGAACTCGCCCGCAAGCTGAAATTAGGGTCGTATGTTGACCTTTTCCCTCGCTGCAATTTATTTGTTCTAAATACATTTAGATCTTGAAATTTCATTATGGGTTGTCAATAACATAAAATCCTTTTTAAGGACGTAAAGGCCAATCTTATTAGGTACAACATTTTGTGTGTCAACAATTTTTTGTCAGAGAAAAGTATATATTAATTGTTTATGGAAAATTGTGTTGCTTAGTGTATCTGCCGAAGTTACGAATCAAAGTTATGTATATAAGGATGATCTAACAACATAGTCTAGACATGTACAAGACCACAAAACCAAAGCAACATTCACTTTTACCTGCAATTAGTGATATTGGCACTTCGTGGAATGTTAATAACAGACTGAGTCTCTGCAGGTTGGCCATCACACAACAGGTGATGTAGGAAGAAAGCACCCGCTGTCTGCTATAAATCCATGGCAGATTGATGGCAGTGATTTCGACGGAAAACTGCAAACGCACAATGAGCACCGACAGATTTAAGGTCGCCGAACGGACGATAAGGATTTGAATGATTTGGCATTTATCGAATTGGGAAAAACACATGTTGTCTGGGATGGGGGCGGGGTGTTTTCAAATGCCTCATAATTCCAGCTGGTCTTTAAGCGGTGCTCCTTTTTTTTTGTTCTAAGAAAATCTAATTGTAGTCCTGCGGCTTAACATCAAATGAGTGCCTGTCTGCATACGTATGTGTCTGTGTGTATGTGCAGACAATTAAAGATTTCCAATACTTGAAAAATCTTTAATGAAACAGCTGTAGCTTGTTCCATGCCACGCAGCGATTGCAACCACGATTCACAGACGCGTTGCATCTGTCCCTTTTGGTGTGGTTGTCTCAATGGTCTTCCTTCCTTTCGAAGACCTTAGCAATGCTGCTGGTATTATTGTTACAGATGCTCGTTTTATTTTTGCTGCAGCGTGTAATTCAAAAATAAAAACAGCGGTTGTATGTCCTAAATCGCTTTATTTTTTTCCATTTCTTTAATTCTCCTGATTCATTCCATTTCATGGCATATTCATGTCTGTGGGAAAGGGGATTTACCTTTGTTGTTGTTGTTTTTTTTTTCAGATCTTAATAATACCTGCTCTTATTGCTTTACTTACATACCTGCTGTAAATACAAAAGACACCTTCAACATGTTCCTGTTCATTCGTATCATGTTCCCGTTCAGCATCAGTGCATTTTCAGCAACATGTACATTAGAGTAGGTCGGAGAGATTGTTCTAATATTAAAGGCTTAAGAAATAAATAGAAATTAAAACTGCTTTGTTCTGGCCACCCAGAAGCCGATAATTAAACATTGCTATTGAATTTGATTTCCTCAGAAGTACTTGCATTTCCAATTCCAATTTTCCAGTAGTTGCAATGACTAGTACATTGTTTTCAACGGATACACATTTTCGAGATTTCTGATGAAAATCTCCAATAGAAAAATTCCCAAAATGTGAAAAAGGAAAAATTAAATTTGACTCAAACACCAGATTCCAAAATGTTAACAAATTGGATGCTATTAATTTACAGTTTGAGTTAGAGATGTAAAATATTTTCGTGAGTTTCTGTATTAGAATTTGGTGATATACTGTATCAAAAGCCTTAAGTAACATAAATACTCTTATTTTTCTACTTAAGCGAGATCATCTTACCATAGAATCTCTGTCGGAGATTTTCAACGTCATCAACTAAGACAGTAGTGCAGGTTATTTTCTTTCGGAAACCAGGTTGTCTCTCAGAGAGCAGCTTAATATTGTCGAAGAAGACACCAATTTGATATGATCATTTCGTCGGTATCAATTATATCCCTTTTTGTCCAACTTAACCCTAACAACTAATCGAACTTTATATACCCTCCACCATAGATTGCATTCCACAGAAACTGTCGATTTTCGTAGAATTGCAGTAAGATTACAGGAATATATATATATATACTAGCTGAACCCCTGCCCGCTTCGCCAGGCAGAAAAACACACGGAAATAGAATCATATTGTTTTTTCTTGTGATCAGTATTATATGTACCACTTATAATCAAGGTATTTCCCTGAGATACAAAAGAAATGGATATGTTCCATGGAAAATATTGAAGCACGGCGAATAAAGGAAAAAATGTCAAAAACCAATTGATTTTAGGTTGAGTGTGATTCTCCTCCTTTCCATTACCAAAACAAAAAACTTCCTACGTAAGAAGAACTCACTTAAGCGAATAGCTGGAATTCGAATGTACTACATTCAAAACACATAGAAAGTCAATCAAATTCTTCACTAATCAAACAACACAAAAACTAAAAAATTAATATAATTTCCGTTTTCTTGACTTAAGTCGGCTTTTGGCGATATTTCTTTTTGTAATCTTTCTTTGCTATTATGCTAAGAAAATCCAAAGAAAATGAGTAATTTTACAAAATTCAAATCAAAAATTCCCCATCTTTCAAATCCCGCCCATTTGTATAACAATATAGGAATCTCGGTGTCGAATATACTCTAAAACAGGTTTTAATTTCGTATGGGAAGGGTCACGGATACTTTCCGCCCATCTCGGTTTTAATTTCATATGGGAAGGGCCACGCCACACACACTTTTACAATACCGCCCATTTTTGGCACAACTACGAACATTGATGACAGATGCACTTACACAAAATTTCAGCACTATAGGTGTCATAGAACTGACAATATTCAATAATAGGTTTTAACTTTGTGTGGGAGGTACTACGCCCACTTTTCCAATACCGCTCATTTTTGGCACAACTACGCACATTGATGCTAGATGAACTCACACAAAATTTCAGCACTATAGCTGTCATGTAACTAACAATATTCAATAATAGGTTTTAACTTCGTATGGGAGGTGCCACGCCCATTTGTCCAATCCCGCCCATTTTTGGCACAACTACGCACATTCATGCTATATGCACTTACACAAAATGTCAGCACTCTAGGTGTCATAGAACTGACAATATTCAATAATAGGTTTTAACTTTGTGTGGGAGGTGCCACGCCCACTTTTCCAATACCGCCCATTTTTGGCACAACTACGCAAATTGATGCTATATGCACTTACACAAAATTTCAGCACTCTAGGTGTCATAGAACTGGCAATATTCAATAATAGGTTTTAACTTCGTATGGGAGGTGCCACGCCCATTTGTCCAATCGCGCCCATTTGTGGCAAAACTGTGCAGACTAACAATTAGTGGACTTTCACAAAAATTCAAGACTCTAGCTGCATCAGTACTCCGAATATGCTAATTTATAAAAAAACGAATAAATACCCAATTTGTGTGGGAGGTGCCACGCCCACTGAAAATATCAAAAATTTATATAGCCTATTTTCACCACCGGTTCAACATGAACAAACTGTGAAAATTTCAAGATGATCGGTCCAGTAGTTTAGTCTGCTATAAAGAACAAACAAACAAACAAACCCACAAACTTACAAACACAGATTTATTTTTATATATATATATATATATATATATATATATATATATATATATATATATAATATATATCTATTAGTTAAGTTAGTTAGTATTTCATTGGAGTGCTTCGGGATACACGAAATTTACAAATTTTCCACCTTATTCAAGTACATATAAGTTTTTGGGCTCGTGAGCAAACAACATATAATTGACCATGTGAAAAACATCAATTTTCCAGATTCAATCCACAAACTTCAAGTGATTGTCCCTGTGCTTTGTTTATAGTCATCGAAAATGCTAGGAGAATAAGAAACTGTAGTCGTTTGAAATCGGATGGTATATCGTCGGAAATCGTGGTATAAGGACATATTTTCCTTTTGATTTTCCATTTAACTGGAACCTCAACAAATCATTATACACTGGAGCTTGCCTGATAGATTTTGAAGAAGCCTTCGACAATATTTGGATTCCAGGACTAATTTACAAGCTTTTGAAATACAATATTCCTATGCACTTACTTATACTTATACATAATATGCTAAATAACAAATCATTTATTGTTAGTAATAAGGGACAAACGAGTACTAAAAAATATATTATTGTGAATGGTTTACAACAGGGTACAGTGAATGCTCCAATTTTATTCAATTTATTTATATTTGATTTATTAAATCAGATAGAAAACATAATAGGTTTCGCTGATGATATTATTATCTATCATGCTGACGACAAAGTTAATAAAATCAATGAGAATTTACAGATTCACTTTAACATTGTCGAAAAATATGCTACCGATTGGATGATGAAAATAAATAGCAATAAATGTGAAACCATACTTTTCCGACCTCCTGTAGGAAAATGTAACTACAATGTTAGAACGAACTGGAAAAATTTTTGCATAAAGTCAGATACTAATATGGCTATTCCCAACAACCAAATGGTTAAATATCTAGGAGTTAACTTAGATAATTTTTTATATTTTAATAATCACATTAACTTGCAACTAGAAAAAGCAAGAAATGCCTTTTTTGTGCATAAAAATCTATTTTTTTCCAAACATATTGATCCTCAAGTTAAAATCCTACTATATCAAACGTTAATACGTCCTATTTTAACATATGGATGTCAAATATGGTTCAACATCTCCCCATCCTATATGGAAAAACTTCGAAAATTCGAGAGAAAATGTTTGAGAATATGCACGTCACTTTACAGATGTCCAAACAGTGAGTTCACAAAATACATTTCAAATAAAAAACTATATGACGCAGCAAAAGTCAGCAGAATAGATAACTTCATTATACACCTCATTAGAAACCACATAAAGAAAAGCTCTGAATGCACAGATAATAATTTAATATTAGCCCCATATTATGTGAGCGAAGAATACATTTGTAAAACGTTGATAAGTGGTTACTTACCACCTGAAGCCTTCTTGTATCTCGATAGAAAAGGATTTATCCAAGATGAAAATGGAGTACCTATAGTCTATCATATATTTAGACGACCCAATAATAAAGCCATAAACTGCAAAGAATTGACAATCGATAATCGCAGATTCGACATCAGCATATATGCAGGAGATATAAATATACTCCCAAACTTAAATATCGAAAAATTTTGGTGGCTCACTGAATGACTTGTGTATAACTCATACATTTTTCTTTTTTTATTCCCACGACGTTATTTTTTATTTTTTCTTATATGAAAGTTATAGGTTTTTTGTACAGTTTTTTTCCTTACTTGTTATCATAATTATATACATATTAGTAGTATAACCCAAATCAATTAATTTAAAAAAATTATTATATTAAAGGGTGATTTTTTAAGAGCTTGATAACTTTTTTTTTAAAAAAACGCATAAAATTTGCAAAATCTCATCGGTTCTTTATTTGAAACGTTAGATTGGTCCATGACATTTACTTTTTGAAGATAATTTCATTTAAATGTTGACCGCGGCTGCGTCTTAGGTGGTCCATCCGCTTAGTCCAATTTTGGCATTTCCACGTTTTTGAGTAACAGAGACCCAATTGGTGCGAACGGCGACGAATCGAAAATTGGTGGTCATCATTAACACTGGCCGATACAGCTGCGATATTTTCTTCAGTTCGCACTCTACGTAAGCGTGTTGGTGGTTTAATGTCCAACAATGTAAATTTGGTGCGAAATTTAGTCACAATAGCCCGAATAGCCGCTTCAGTGGGTCGATTAAACTGACCATAAAATGGAAGCGCGCAATGAACTTTCTTAACAGAGCACGCATTTTGATAATAAAATTCAATAATTTGCAAGCGTTGTTCGTTTGTAAGACGATTCATGATGAAATGTCAAAGCATACTGAGCATCTTTCTCTTTGACACCATGTCTGAAATCCCACGTGATCTGTCAAATACTAATGCATGAAAATCCTAACCTCAAAAAAATCACTCTTTATTTCCATTCTACTTTAATTCCAAGAGTAAACATTTTGAAAATCCATTCTCTCACGTACATAGTGCAAGATAACCCAACTTCATGATTCTAGCCATTTTTATCATAAATTAAAAAGTACGAATTTGGAAAAATCTTTTATTTTGCATGTCTATACAGTCAGAGAAATGTATACACCGACTTCCATGATTCTAGCAGCGGTCATTTGGTTGGTACCATTTGTATCCCCTTTTTCTAAATTTACGCAATTAGAGGGATGTACACATCGTACATCATCCTAGCTGTAGTCGTTTAGTTGGTACAATTCTTTCCTTCAGTACCCATTGTATCCCTTGAAAGTTTAAATGTGGAAAATAAATCCTCCCGTTCAAATTTCGCTCCCGATTTGACTTTTTCTAGCCCACCCCATCAGAAATCTATCGCTATGAAGCTACATATTTAGCGACCCATCCTAATGTCAACTCATATTTGCACCAACAACTGTACTGTACGGTATCATCATTGATAACTGATTGAGTTCATGCCAAGAGTATCAATGAATACCAAATTTTGTTTTGTTTCGTTTCGTTCATTTCTTTCCACTTCTTTAGCTTTTCATTGTCAAAGTAAACTTTAATCACTCTGTCATCCATTCATTTCGTTTCATAACAACACGTACATAAATCTCCATAGATTTGTGCATGTCTGTCAAAGAATGCGGGGATATGCGAAAAAATTAAAATGATAGAATGCAACTGCTACAGCGTGTGCATGATGAGATGTGAAATTATAAAATCAAATATTGCACGTTGCACGAGATCGTAAGCGCCTATTTAACCAGAGCGATTTAGCGATTTTCGGTGGCCATTCTGCTGCAAAAAATCGGATATTTTTCAAAATTCCCAAATGACGTACACCTGCGGTAAAAGTTTATCAGGCTGGTGTATGTTTCCATGTATGTAGTCCCATATGGGAATTGCACACTCAGGAGTTTGTTTGTAATTTGAAGTGTTCTACATCAGATCCGTATAGACACAGAACGTGGTATTGGGTATTGTATAGTCGGGCCCAGACGACTTTAGCCTTTCCTTACTTGATTTTACTGAATTTTTTGTGTATAGAAAACTAAGGAATTCGTGAGACTTACAATAACCCATTTACTTTCATTTTCGTCTGTTGACATCTTTTTTGTCTCAGACGAAACCGTTTTGTAGAAATATGGAGCAAATCTTGTTGTAATGTAAAGAGTGATTTTTTTGAGGTTAGGATTTTCATGCATTAGTATTTGACAGATCACGTGGGATTTCAGACATGGTGTCAAAGAGAAAGATGCTCAGTATGCTTTGACATTTCATCATGAATAGACTTACTAACGAGCAACGCTTGCAAATCATTGAATTTTATTACCAAAATCAGTGTTCGGTTCGAAATTTTACGCAAAGATCTTGGTGTAAAACCGTATAAAATACAGCTCGTGCAAGAACTGAAGCCAAACGATCTGCCACAACGTCGAATTTTCAGTGAATGGGCGCGTTTAGACTATTTTTTGTGGGGCTACGTCAAGTCTAAAGTCTACAGAAATAAGCCAGCAACTATTCCAGCTTTGGAAGACAACATTTCCGAAGAAATTCGGGCTATTCCGGCCGAAATGCTCGAAAAAGTTGCCCAAAATTGGACTTTCCGAATGGACCACCTAAGACGCAGCCGCGGTCAACATTTAAATGAAATTATCTTCAAAAAGTAAATGTCATGGACCAATCTAACGTTTCAAATAAAGAACCGATGAGATTTTGCAAATTTTATGCGTTTTTTTTTAAAAAAAGTTATCAAGCTCTTCAAAAATCACCCTTTATATTTGTTAGGGTTTGCAATTTTCTTTACATATAATTTCGACAGAAACGTTCATAATTTTATTAAAATCGTGGGATCCCGATACTAGACAGGAAATGTCAGTATATTGTAAACAACTCATAATAGTGTTTTTAATTAAATGGAACAGCACAACTTGCGTTTATAAAGGCTGATTTTTTAGCTATTATCTTTTTGGCAACACTGCACGTTTCGTGTTTTGTTTCACTGTCAAACATCTTCAGTTTGGTCTATAATTTAACCATGAATCGTCTTACAAACGAACAACGCTTGCAAATTGTTGAATTTTATTATCAAAATGCGTGCTCTGTTAAGAAAGTTCATGGCGCGCTTCCATTTTACGGTCAGTTTAATCGACCCACTGAAGCGGCTATTCGGGCTACTGTGACTAAATATCGCACCAAATCTACATTGTTGGACATTAAACCACCAACACGCTTACGTAGAGTGCGAACTGAAGAAAATATCGCAGCTGTATCGGCCAGTGTTAATGATGACCATCAATTATCGACTCGTCGCCGTTCGCAGGAATTGGGCCTCTGTTACTCAAAAACGTGGAAATGCCAAAATTGGTCTAAGCGGATGGACTATTTAAGTTCAACATTTGCATGAAATAATCTTCAAACATTAAATTATATGGACCGTACTATCGATTCAAATAAAGATTTCATGCATTTTTCTGAATTTTATGTGTTTTTTTTTTTTTGAAAAACTTTCCTATAGCTTTTAAAAAAACACCCTTTACCAATGAACAAAGACAACATTCCATAAATTATTTCATATAAAACTTAAAACAAGTAAAAACGGATTGCATTCCACAGGGGCTGCCGATCTTCGTAGAAGTGAAATAATATCACAGGAAAATATATTTTTTAATATATCCAAACCAAATACAAATACTGAAAAAATAATTTTATAAATAAATATAGTATTTTTATTATTTTAAACCACGCTTATAAGGCAAGGCTACCAATACGTTTACATATATCTATTTATATATATAAAAGAGTTGCGTTACTGACTGACTGACTGACTGACTGCTGACTGACTTATCATTGACCAGCCCCCAGACCAAACGGCTGAAGCCAGGGTCATGAAATTTTCAGGGTAGTTCCCAAATATGACGTAGACGTCGACTAAGAAAGGGTTTACGAAATTCGTACTTTTAGGGGATAAAATGGCCTAAAAAGGGATAAACATCGAACCATCGTCCTGACTAAACGGCAGTAGCTACAAACATGAAATTCGGTGAGTTCCTTGCAATGACCATGCAGACGAGCTACAAATAGGGATTTTTCGAAATTTGTACTTTTAAGGGCCGAGCGGGACAAAAAGGGATAAAAATGGTACCAACTAAAGTATTACAGCTAGAATCGTGAAATTTGGTATGTAAATTCCTCTGACCATATAGAAACGAAGTAAAATTGGATTTTTCGAAATTTGTACTTTTAAGGGGCGAGCGGGATAAAAATGGTACCAACTAAAGTATTACAGCTAGAATCGTGAAATTTGCTATGTAAATTCCTCTGACGATACAGAAACGAAGTAAAATTGGATTTTTCGAAATTTGTACTTTTAAGGGGCGAGCGGGACAAAAAGGGATAAAAATGGTACCAACTAAAGTATTGCAGCTAGAATCGTGAAATTTGGTATGTAAATTCCTCTGACGATACAGAAACGAAGTAAAATTGGATTTTTCGAAATTTGTACTTTTAAGGGGCGAGCGGGACAAAAAGGGATAAAAATGGTACCAACTAAAGTATTGCAGCTAGAATCGTGAAATTTGGTATGTAAATTCCTCTGGCCATATAGAAACGAAGTAAAATTGGATTTTTCGAAATTTGTACTTTTAAGGGGCGAGCGGGACAAAAAGGGATAAAAATGGTACCAACTAAAGTATTACAGCTAGAATCGTGAAATTTGGTATGTAAATTCCTCTGACCATATAGAAACGAAGTAAAATTGGATTTTTCGAAATTTGTACTTTTAAGGGGCAAGCGGGACAAAAAGGGATAAAAATGGGACTAACTAAAGTATTGCAGATAGAATCGTGAAATGTGGTATGTAAATTCCTCTCACCATATAGAAACGAAGTAAAAATAGATTTTTTCGAAATTTGTATTTTTAGGGGGTGAGAGGGACAAAATGGGATAAAAATGGTACCAACTAAAGTATTGCAGATAGAATCGTGAAATGTGGTATGTAAATTCCTCTCACCATATAGAAACGAAGTAAAAATAGATTTTTTCGAAACTTTTACTTTTAAGGGGCAAGCGGGACAAAAAGGGATAAAAATGGTACCAACTAAAGTATTACAGCTAGAATCGTGAAATGTGGTATGTAAAGTCCTCTGACCATATAGAAACGAAGTAAAATTGGATTTTTCGAAATTTGTACTTTTAAGGGGCAAGCGGGACAAAAAGGGATAAAAATGGTACCAACTAAAGTATTACAGCTAGAATCGTGAAATTTGGTATGTAAATTCCTCTGACCATATAGAAACGAAGTAAAATTGGATTTTCGATATTTGTACTTTTAAGGGGCAAGCGGGACAAGAAGGGATAAAAATGGTACCAACTAAAGTATTACAGCTAGAATCGTGAAATTTAGTATGTAAATTCCTCTGACCATATGGAAACGGAGTAAAATTGGATTTTTCGAAATTTGTACTTTTAAGGGGCAAGCGGGACAAAAAGGGATAAAAATGGGACTAACTAAAGTATTGCAGATAGAATCGTGAAATGTGGTATGTAAATTCCTCTCACCATATAGAAACGAAGTAAAAATAGATTTTTTCGAAATTTGTATTTTTAGGGGGTGAGAGGGACAAAATGGGATAAAAATGGTACCAACTAAAGTATTACAGCTAGAATCGTGAAATTTGATATGTAAATTCCTCTGACCATGTAGAAGCGCAGTATAATTGAATTGTTCGAAATTTGTACTTTTTAGGGGGTAGGCGGGACAAAAAAGGGTCCAATTTAAGAATTGCAGCTATAGTCGGGAAATTTGGAGTGTAAACTGTGTGTAAAGCGCAATCGAAAGGATTTTTTGACATTTTCTTATAGGGGTGAGCAACAAGGGATAAAAGTAGTACCTACTAAAGTATTGGAGCTATAGTCGTGAAATGTGGTGTGTAAATTCCTCTGACAACGAGAATCGCAAATCTTAACGAATTTTTCTAATTCTGTACTTATAAACAATGAGCGGTATAAAAATAGTACCAACTAAAATATTTCAGCTATAGTCGTGAAATTTAGTGTGTAAATTTCTCTGACCATATAGAAGCGCAGTAGTTTGATTTTTCGAAATTTGTACTTTTAAGGGGTGCGCGGGACGAAAAGGGATAAAAATGGCGTACAATCATTTAATTACGTAAGCGCGGAACATAAATGGATATTTCAAAATTTGTACTTAAAAGGGGGGATACGGCACAACAAGGAATAAATGTGTTACCAAATAAAGTACATATTTTTAGGGGAAGCAAAAACACATTTTACCTATAGTGATTTTTCGAAATGTGTACTTTTTGGGAAAGAAGTGCTAAATGTTATAAACTGGCTGGCTGAATCTAGAAACATGAGATCGAGGATATAAATGGTTGTAATATTTTGTTCAAAACTTGGTGGAAATTATACATACGAAGTAGTTCAGCTAAAATAGTGTATATCGACAAGCACATTCCTTTGACTGTGTGTGAGTGCTAGCTAATTGGAGGTTTCCAAATTACTATTTTAGATTTATCTATATCCACCAAAAGAAAATTAAATAAATATTATCCAAAAACAAAGACGGATAAAATTAACAAATAACTGGCTTTTTCGCGTGCGAAGCAGCGGGTACTGCTAGTATATATATAAAAGAGTTGCGTTACTGACTGACTGACTGACTTATCATTGACCAGCCCCCAGACCAAACGGCTGAAGCCAGGGTCATGAAATTTTCAGGGTAGTTCCCAAATATGACGTAGACGTCGACTAAGAAAGGGTTTTACGAAATTCGTACTTTCAGGGGATAAAATGGCCTAAAAAGGGATAAACATCGAACCATCGTCCTGACTAAACGGCAGTAGCTACAAACATGAAATTCGGTGAGTTCCTTGCAATGACCATGCAGACGAGCTACAAATAGGGATTTTTTCGAAATTTGTACTTTTAAGGGCCGAGCGGGACAAAAAGGGATAAAAATGGTACCAACTAAAGTATTACAGCTAGAATCGTGAAATTTGGTATGTAAATTCCTCTGACCATATAGAAACGAAGTAAAATTGGATTTTTCGAAATTTGTACTTTTAAGGGGAGAGCGGGACAAAAAGGGATAAAAATGGTACCAACTAAAGTATTACAGCTAGAATCGTGAAAATTGGTATGTAAATTCCTCTGACGATATAGAAACGAAGTAAAATTGGATTTTTCGAAATTTGTACTTTTAAGGGGAGAGCGGGACAAAAAGGGATAAAAATGGTACCAACTAAAGTATTACAGCTAGAATCGTGAAATTTGGTATGTAAATTCCTCTGACCATAAATTTGGATTTTTCGAAATTTGTACTTTTGAGGGGCGAGCGGGACAAAAAGGGATAAAAATGGTACCAACTAAAGTATTACAGATAGAATCGTGAAATTTGGTATGTAAATCTCTCTGACGATATAGAAACGAAGTAAAATTGGATTTTTCGAAATTTGTACTTTTAAGGGGCAAGCGGGACAAAAAGGGATAAAAATGGTACCAACTAAAGTATTACAGCTAGAATCGTGAAATTTGGTATGTAAATTCCTCTGACCATATAGAAACAAAGTAAAATTAGATTTTTTCGAAATTTTTACTTTTAAGGGGCGAGCGGGACAAAAAGGGATAAAAATGGTACCAACTAAAGTATTACAGCTAGAATCGTGAAATTTGGTATGTAAATCTCTCTGACAATATAGAAACGAAGTAAAATTGGATTTTTCGAAAGTTGTACTTTTGAGGGGCGAGCGGGACAAAAAGGGATAAAAATGGTACCAACTAAAGTATTACAGATAGAATCGTGAAATTTGGTATGTAAATCTCTCTGACGATATAGAAACGAAGTAAAATTGGATTTTTCGAAATTTGTACTTTTAAGGGGCAAGCGGGACAAAAAGGGATAAAAATGGTACCAACTAAAGTATTACAGCTAGAATCGTGAAATTTGGTATGTAAATTCCTCTGACCATATAGAAACAAAGTAAAATTAGATTTTTTCGAAATTTTTACTTTTAAGGGGCGAGCGGGACAAAAAGGGATAAAAATGGTACCAACTAAAGTATTACAGCTAGAATCGTGAAATTTGGTATGTAAATCTCTCTGACAATATAGAAACGAAGTAAAATTGGATTTTTCGAAATTTGTACTTTTAAGGGGCAAGCGGGACAAAAAGGGATAAAAATGGTACCAACTAAAGTATTACAGCTAGAATCGTGAAATTTGGTATGTAAATTCCTCTGACCATATAGAAACAAAGTAAAATTAGATTTTTTCGAAATTTTTACTTTTAAGGGCCGAGCGGGACAAAAAGGGATAAAAATGTTACCAACTAATGTATTACAACTAGAATCGTGAAATTTGGTATGTAAATTCCTCTGACCATATAGAAACGAAGTAAAATTGGATTTTTTCAAAGTTTGTACTTTTAAGGGGAGAGCGGCACAAAAAGGGATAAAAATATTACCAACTAAAGTATTACAGCTAGAATCGTGACATTTGGTATGTAAATTCCTCTGACCATATAGAAACGAAGTAAAATTGGATTTTTCGAAATTTGTACTTTTAAGGGGAGAGCGGGACAAAAAGGGATAAAAATGGTACCAAATAAAGTATTACAGCTAGAATCGTGAAATTTGGTATGTAAATTCCTCCGACCATATAGAAACGAAGTAAAATTAGATTTTTCGAAATTTGTACTTTAAGGGCAAGCGGGACAAAAAGGGATAAAAATGGTACCAACTAAAGTATTACAGCTAGAAACGTGAAATTTGGTATGTAAATTCCTCTCACCATATAGAAACAAAGTAAAATTAGATTTTTTTGAAATTTTTACTTTTAAGGGGCGAGCGGGACAAAAAGTGATAACAATGTTACCAACTAATGTATTACAACTAGAATCGTGAAATTTGGTATGTAAATTCCTCTGACCATATAAAAACGAAGTAAAATTGGATTTTTTCGAAATTTGTACTTTTAAGGGGAGAGCGGGACAAAAAGGGATAAAAATGGGACCAACTAAAGTATTGCAGATAGAATCGTGAAATGTGGTATGTAAATTCCAAAAATAAAAATAGATTTTTTCAAAATTTGTATTTTTAGGGGGCGAGAGAGATAAAAATGGTACCAACTAAAGTATTACAGCTAGAATCGTGAAATTTGGTATGTAAATTCCTCTGACCATGTAGATGCGCAGTATAATTTAATTGATCGAAATTTGTACTTTTTAGGGGGTAGGCGGGACAAAAAGGTTTCCAATTTAAGAATTGCAGCTATAGTCGGGAAAGTGTAAACTGTGTGTAAAGCGCAATCTAAATGGATTTTTTGAAATTTTCTTATAGGGGGTGAGCAACAAGGGATAAAAGTAGTACCAACTAAAGTATTGGAGCTTTAGTCGTGAAATATGGTGTGTAAGTTCCACTGACAACGAGAAGCGCAAATCTAAACGAATTTTTCTAATTTTGTACTTATAAACAATGAGCGGGATAAAAATAGTACTAACTAAAATATTTCAGCTATAGTCGTAAAATTTTGTGTTTAAATTTCTCTGACAACGTAGACTTGCAACATAAATGGATTTCTCGAAATTTGTACTTTTAAGTTGCGAGCGTGACAAAATGGGATAAAAATGGTACCAACTTTAGTATTTTTCTGACCATATAGAAGCGCAGTAGTTTGATTTTTCGAAATTTGTACTGTTAAGGGGTGCGCGGGACGAAAAGGGATAAAAATGCTGTACAATCATTTAATTACGCAAGCGCGGAACATAAATGAATATTTCAAAATTTGTACTTAAAAGGGGGGGTACGGGACAACAAGGAATAAATGTGTTACCAAATAAAGTACATATTTTTAGGGGAAGCAAAAACACATTTTACTTATAGTGATTTTTGAAAATGTGTACTATTTGGGAAAGAAGTGCTAAAAGTTATAATCTGGCTGGCTGAATCTAGAAACATTAGATCGAGGATATAAATGGTTGTAATATTTTGTTCAAAACTTGGTAGAAAATTATACATACGAAGTAGTTCAGCTAAAATAGTGCATATCGACAAGCACATTCCTTTGACTGTGTGTGAGTGCTAGCTAATAGGAGGTTTCCAAATTACTATTTTAGATTTATCTATATCCACCAAATGAAAATTAAATAAATACTATCCAAAAACAATGATGGATAAAATTAACAAATAACTGGCTTTTTCGCGTGCGAAGCAGCGGGTACTGCTAGTATATATATATAGGGAAATAATACTTCAAGTAAATTTAAAAAACAAGTAAGGAAAGGCTAAAGTCGGGCGGGGCCGACTATATAATACCCTACACCACTCCCTGTGTTTTGATTACTAAACCCAGGTATTTCATAGGAGCAATTTTATGTAGTTCATACACATAAATTTTACAGTTACTATAAATTCATCTTTAGTCAAATTTAATGAATATGGTAAATAAATCCAATTGTCCAGCAGATATTCCGAGTAAAATAAATATAACATGATCTGGAAAAATTGATCAAGATTCAATGATAAATACAGATTATACAGCGGTAATTGGACGGACATTTGAAGAGGGCCTATAACAACACTTGAGGCCTATGCCAAAACATGCGTCTATATAAAGGGTGATTTTTTAAGAGCTTGATAACTTTTTTTAAAAAAAAAAACGCATAAAATTTGCAAAATCTCATCGGTTCTTTATTTGAAACGTTAGATTGGTCCATGACATTTACTTTTTGAAGATAATTTCATTTAAATGTTGACCGCGGCTGCGTCTTAGGTGGTCCATTCGGAAAGTCCAATTTTGGCATTTCCACGTTTTTGAGTAACAGAGGCCCAATTGCTGCGAACGGCGACGAATCGATAATTGATGGTCATCGTTAACACTGGCCGATACAGCTGCGATATTTTCTTCAGTTCGCACTCTACGTAAACGTGTTGGTGGTTTAATGTCCAATAATGTAAATTTGGTACGAAATTTAGTCACAATAGCCCGAATAGCCGCTTCAGTGCGTCGATCAAACTGACCATAAAATGGAAGCGCGCGATGAACTTTCTTAACAGAGCACGCATTTTGATAATAAAATTCAATGATTTGCAAGCGTTGCTGGTTAGTAAGTCTATTCATGATGAAATGTCAAAGCATACTGAGCATCTTTCTCTTTGACACCATGTCTGAAATCCCACGCGATCTGTCAAATACTAATGCATGAAAATCCTAACCTCAAAAAAATCACTCTTTATTTCGCATTCACGGTAGGTATTCCTAGTTGAAACATATAATGATCTGCAAAATTTGATTAAGATCCGATGTAAGATGTGGTTTCTAGAGCTGTAATAGAGAAGAATGGGGCCCACTTGGGTTATACCAAAGTATGGACATATGGGCATCTCCCAAACAAGTATGGAAAGTCTAAAGACGGACGGAGCCGACTATATGATACACCCCACTTTCTATCTCACTACAATTCAATTCGGTAAAAAAGTGAAATCGGGAAGGATTTTTGCATCCTGTAAATGTATGTATTTTACAAAAAATTTTAAATCGGAAAGGACATTTGTATGAGGGTATATTGATACCTGGAACGATGTGAACCCCTTTCACCATGTATGTTTATTGGTGAAATATAATATGTAAAGTTTGGCCAAAATCGGTTAAACATTCGGGAGCAAAATTTGTATGAGGGCTATATCTAAATCTGAACCGATCTTACCCATTTTCACCATAGGTTTTTTTAGTTGGATTTTTAGATGTTGTGCCAATTTTAAAGAAAATCGGGTACAATATGTGGTTTCTAAAGCGGAAAAAGTGAAATCGGGAGCGACATTTGTATGGGGGCTATATCTAAATCTGAACCGATCATACCCACTTTCAGCATAGGTGTTTCTAGTTTGATTATAAGGTGTTAAGCCAAATTTGAAGAAAATCGGGTACTATATGTGCTTTATAGGCCGGAAAAAGTCGAATCTGGAGCGACATTTGTATGGGGGCTATATCTCAATCTGAACCGATTTTCTCCAAATTCAATACCGATGGTCCTTGGCCAGAAAAAATAATTTCTGCAAGTTTCATGACAATCGGACAACAAATGCGACCTGTAGAGTGCGAACAAGCTTAGACGGACAGCAGACCGACGGACGGACAGACATACATTGTTAAATCGACTCAGCTGGTGATTCTAAGCCGATCGGTATACTTAAAGGTGCGTCTAGCTCGATTATTTCTTACTTATAATACCTTATAACTTATAATACCCTAGACCACGAAGTGGTCCAGGCTCAAGACCATTTTGCTTCTATATTTAATAGAATGCAAATTTATTTACAAATGGCATGGTGACATTTATTACTTGGCTGCAGACTACCACGATCATGATTTCGACCATGTCAAAAGTCTTTTCAAGTGGCTTCGCAGCGACTTTTCAACATCAAACCCAGCCTCTATAAGAAGATGATTCTCACAAACGAACGAGAAGCACAACTCACTTTGTGTTAAAAAAAAATTCCGCACCAAGTAATAAAGCACACATGCCATCTTACAAGCATCTCATTGAGTTGCATATGTAAGTATGTGTATATGCAGGTATAGTTACCCGGCAATACTTCTGCCGTGCCAACGCTCATATGTTTTAGTTTTTTCGTTTGCATTTTTTTGGTCTTTAATCAATATTTGATTTGAACTGGGATATTGTCCTGGTTCAAGACCATTTTGCTTCTTTATTTAATAGAATGCAAATTTATTTACATATGGCATGGTGACATTTATTACTTGTTTTATTTCGATTTATACTTAGGAAGTTATGAACGATTTAAATTTTCGAACAAATTTTTGAATATTTTTTTTGAAGTGATCACAAATAAATCTGAATCGATTCAATCGATTGGGTCAATTATTTATTTATGTTATTTCGCTTTTAAGATTCCTTAAACATTTTTTTTCTAAGAAATTTTTCCGGAATTCTGAGACACCTGTGCTTCATACATTACATGAACAACTTCTTTGGCAATCTTTTATTTAATTTCATCCGGAAGCTGATAATACAAATAAACTGTAATATTTCTTGTACTAATTAAGATTATGTAGAAATAATTTATTTTTTTTTTTGGGAATAAAAATAAACCTGAAACTGGAAATGCACACACATTTGACACCGAACAAATGTTTCGCCTACATCTCTTATTACAATATCTGCCTTGAACCGTATTCTCATTTAACAACAATCATCATCGAAAATGAAATCCTTGAAAAAGGGCTCGACTTGCTTGGAATAAATGAACTCACACACATTTACAATTGTTACTAAAAATATTCGCAATTCTTTGTCCTCCACACAGATGAAATGATACCTTTGTGTGCTTGCGAATTTCCTAGAAAGATTAAATTACAATACAAAATATTTTCTTTTTGTTTAGCACGAAATTGTTCCTTATTTACAGTATCATTATCGCATGAAATAACAAACAATTCGTGGAAAAGGTAATTTTGTATTATTAAATGTTATCTAATGACTAGATGAAATGCAAAATACTTGGGGGCATTGAAATAATCAAAACCATAAGAGCGAAATACCCGGGCGACGGGGTGTTTATATTCCACCACCATAGGAAAGGGGGTATACTAAGTTTGCCATTCCGTTTGTAACATATGTAGAGATCCCAACAACGACAGGAAATACCCAATATTTTGAGTATTTAAGCATGTTTTTATACACTCCACGAGAGTATTATGTCTTTGTGCATTTGTTTGTAACACCCAAAAGGAAACGAGATAGACCCATTGTTAATTATACCGATCGTCTTAGAATCACTTTCTGAGTCGATTTAGCAATGTCCGTCTGTCTGTCCGTCCGTCCGTCCGTCCATCTATTCTTGTAATCACGATACAGGTCGCAATTGTAGACAGAACCAAATGAAACTTTGCACAACGATGTTTTTCGGGATAAGGACGAACGCTGTTTAATTTGAAGAAAATCGGTTCAGATTTAGATATAGCCCCCATACGAATTTCACTCCCGATTTGACTCTTTTCACTCTAGATACCACATATTACAACAGATTTTCTTTAAAATTGGCAAAACATCTTATATTGTAACTAGAAACACCTGTGGTAAAAATGTGTTAGATCGGTTCAGATTTATATATAGCTCCCATACAAATTTCTCTCCCGATTTGACTTTTTCCGCTCTAGAGACCACATAATGTATCAGATTGTCTTCAGATTTGGTAAAACATCTTATATTTCAACTAGAAACACCCATGGTGAATATCCGTCAGATCGGTTCAGATTTATATATAGCTCCCATACAAATTTCGCTCCCGATTAGACTTTTTCCGCTCTAGAAACCAAATAATGTATCAGATTGTCTTGTCACATATTGTATCAGATTGTCTTCAGATTTGGTAAAACATCTTATATTCCCACTAGAAACTCCCATGGTGAATATCGGACAGATCGGTTCAGATTTATATATAGCTCCCATACAAATTTCTCTCCCGATTTGACTTTTTCCGCTCTAGAGACCACATAATGTATCAGATTATCTTCAGATTTGGTAAAACATCTTATATTTCAACTAGAAACACCCATGGTGAATATCCGTCAGATCGGTTCAGATTTATATATAGCTCCCATACAAATTTCGCTCCCGATTTGACTTTTTCCGCTCTAGAAACCAAATAATGTATCAGATTGTCTTCAGATTTGGTAAAACATCTTATATTTCCACTAGAAACACCCATGGTGAATATCGGTCAGATCGGTTCAGATTTATATATAGCTCCCATACAAATTTCGCTCCCGATTTGACTTTTTCCGCTCTAGAAACCACATATTGTATCAGATTGTCTTCAGATTTGGTAAAACATCTTATATTCCCACTAGAAACTCCCATGGTGAATATCGGACAGATCGGTTCAGATTTATATATAGCTCCCATACAAATTTCGCTCCCGATTAGACTTTTTCCGCTCTAGAAACCAAATAATGTATCAGATTGTCTTCAGATTTGGTAAAACATCTTATATTTCCACTAGAAACACCCATGGTGAATATCGGTCAGATCGGTTCAGATTTATATATAGCTCCCATACAAATTTCGCTCCCGATTTGACTTTTTCCGCTCTAGAAACCACATAATGTATCAGATTGTCTTTAGATTTGGTAAAACATCTTATATTCCCACTAGAAACTCCCATGGTGAATATCGGACAGATCGGTTCAGATTTATATATAGCTCCCATACAAATTTCGCTCCCGATTTGACTTTTTCCGCTCTAGAAACCACATATTGTATCAGATTGTCTTCAGATTTGGTAAAACATCTTATATTCCCACTAGAAACTCCCATGGTGAATATCGGACAGATCGATTCAGATTTATATATAGCTCCCATACAAATTTCGCTCCCGATTTGACTTTTTCCGCTCTAGAAACCACATATTGTATAAGATTGTCTTCAGATTTGGCAAAATATCTTATATTTAAACTAAGAAAATCTATGGTGAAAATAGGTCAAATCGGTTCAGATTTAGATATAGCCCCCATACAAATGTCGTTCCCGATTTGACATTTTCCTCTGTAGAAACCACATATTGTACTCGATTTTCTTTAAATTTGGCACAACATCTTATAATCTTACTAGAAACTCCTATGCAGAAATTGGGTAAGATCGGTTCAGATTTAGATATAGCCCCCATATAAATGTCGCTCCCGATTTGACTTTTTCCGCTTTAAATGCCACATATTCTAATCGATTTTCTTTAAATTTGGGACAACGTCTTATAATCCAACTAGCAACACTATGCAGAAATTGGGTAAGATCGGTTCAGATTTAGATATAGCCCCCATACAAATGTCGCTCCCGATTTGACTTTTGCCGGTTTAAAAGCCACATATTGTGCTCGATTTTCTTTAAATTTCGCACAACATCTTATAATCTGCCTAAACAAAACTATGGTGAAAGTGGGTAAGATCAGTTCAGATTTAAATATAGCCCAAATTCAAATGTTGCTCCCATAAGTTTAACCGATTTTGGCCAAACTATACATTTTATATTTCACCTATTTCGTTCCAGGTTACAATATATCCTCATACAAATGTCCTTTCCGATGTAAAATTTTTTGTCAAACACATACATTTACAGGATACAAAAAACCTTCCCGTTATCACTTTTTCACCGAATTGAATTGTATTCGGATTGAAAGTGGAGTGTATCATAGAGTCGGCCCCGCCCGACTTTAGCCTTTCCTTACTGGTTTATTATTTCTACTTATATTTACTTGCCGTTTGGTATGTAGCATAAGCGTGCACCATTAAAACCATTTTTTAATATATTAAAGGGGAAAAAGGTAAAAATGGTACCTGTTACACGACACCAGCTAGAAATACGAAATTCAGTGTGAATATTCCTGTAATTGAGTAACCACGTAAAATAAAAGTTTTTTTTCGTACTTTAAAGGGGTTTAAATGGGAATGGAGGGATAAAAAAGGTACCAATCAAAGGCTGCAGCTAAAATAAAAAAAAATCGGTATATACATTCCTCTACTGCGTAAACATATAACATAAAAAGTTTGTTCCTCAATTCGTACTTTTAAGAGGTAAAATGGAAACAGATGCATGAAAATGGTACCAACCAAAAGGCTACAGCCAGTTTAAATCGCTGGTTTCCAATAAGGCGACAACAGTATTTCGCAGGTGCAAATTTATTTTCTTTTTAAGTAAAGATCATTCTGTGAGATGATTTCTACTTGTTTCATCTACGACTGGGTTGGTGTTTATACACTCCACGAGAGTATTATGTCTTTGTGCATTTGTTTGTAACACCCAAAAGGAAACGTGTTAGATCTTATAATACAACTACAAACACCTATTCAGAAAGTGGGTAAGATCGTTTCAGATTTAGATATAGCTCCCATACAAATGTCTCTTTTTCCGCTCTAGAAACCACATATTGTATCCGATTTTCTTTAAATTTGGCACAACATCTTATAATACAACTACAAGCACCTGTGCAGAAAGTGTGAAAGTGGGTAAGATCGGTTCAGATTCAGATTTAGCCCCAATACAAATGTCGCTCCCGATTTGATTTTTCCGCTCTAGAAACCACATATTAAACTCGATTTGCTTCAAATTTAGCACAGTATCCTATAATTAAAGTGGAAACAGCTATGGTAAAAATCGGTCAGATCGCTTCAGATTTAGATATAGCGCCCATACAAATGTCGCTCCCGAGTTGACTTTTTCCGCTCTAGAAACCACATATTAAACTCGATTTGCTTCAAATTTGACACAGTACCCTATAATTAAAGTGGAAACAGGTATGGTAAAAATCGGTCAGATCGGTTCAGATTTAGTTATAGCTCCATACAAATGTCGCTCCCGAGTTGACTTTTTCCGCTCTAGAAACCACATATTAAACTCGATTTGCTTCAAATTTGACACAGTACCCTATAATTAAAGTGGAAACAGCTATGGTGGAAATCGGTCAGATCGGTTCAGATTTAGATATAACCCCCATACAAATGTCGCTCCCGAGTTGACTTTTTCCGCTTTCGAAACCACATATACCGATTTTCTTTAAATTTGGCACAACATCTTATAATTCAACTAAAAACACCCATGGTGAACGTGGGTAAGATCGGTTCAGATTTAGATATAACATTTTTTCCTTTCCTTACTTGTCTTAAATCGAAGTTTTCGAAAAAAAACCCTGATGTTTCTTTTGAAACTCAATCGGGGTTTTTAATTGTGAAAAATCATTGTTTCAAAAAATCATATCAAAAATCCTGAACCAAATGTTTTGCAAGTTCTCTCTTGTGACAAAATCGTTAACACGCCGTATTGAACTTTAAACAATAATCATCTTAGAATGTTCTATCATTCGAAAATTATTAGCATTACTTGGATTGCGATGAAATTGTGTTAACAGATTTTAGGCAGTTATAGCTAAAAACATATGCTTTAAATTGCCGCTACAAATATGCCTGATTTATAGTCATTCAAAGAGATTTCCTCGAAACATTTAAATTGAATATTTTCTACCGAATAATTGTTTTCTCTTCCTTCCTTGTATTAAATAAGAAACAATTCGTGGAAAAGCCAATTTTGCGGCGTAAATCCTATTGTAATTACGTAATTAAGAAGAAAAATAATATGTTTATTAAAAAAGTTATGTCATTTTAGAAAGGCCAGAATTAAAGTGAATCACTTTTTTTTAAATTTCATAAAAACGTATATTTTTGGAGAAAACAAATTCATATTGTACATTGCCTAAAATCTAGAACAATTTAAATATCGTAACGATATTTAGGGATTATGCAGAACAATTGTCTCCGAAAATAATGGCATGTAAGCCATTTTTATTCAACAAATACATTCCCAAAGAGGGGAAATTATGTTCCAAAATTTTGGTATTTTTATACGCTCCACCTCCAGGATGGGGATATACTAACTTTTTCATTCCGTTTGTAACACCTTGAAATATCGACCTGAGGCCCTATAAAGTATATATATTCATGGTCGTCATAAAATTATAAGACGATCTAGACACCTTGAAATATCGACCTGAGGCCCTATAAAGTATATATATTCTTGGTCGTCATAAAATTATAAGACGATCTAGCCATGTCCGTCCGTAAGTCTGTCCGTCTGTTGAAAGCACGCTAGCATCTAAACGAAAGGACTTCTAAATTTTCCATAAATGCGTCTTATAGTCGCAGATCGGTTGGAATTGAAACTGGGCGAAATCGGCCCAAAGGGAAAAATTTATCCTTTACAAGGACTAACAAGTAAGGAAAGGATAAAGTCGGGCGGGGCCGACTATATAATACCCTACACCACTCCCTGCGTATATACCTCGCTTTGATTAATATACCCAGGTACTTCATGGGAGCAATTTTATGAAGTTCATATAAATTATACAGTTACAATCAATTCATCTTTAGTCAAATTTAATGAGTATGGTAAATAATAAAGTAATTGCTCCCATTTTCCAGCAGATATTCCGAGTAATATAAATATAACATGATCTGGAAAAATTGATCAAGATCTAAAGACAAATACAGATTATACAGCGGTAATATGATGAATCGGACGAACATTTGAAGGGGGCCTATAACAACACTTGAAGCCAAAACATGCGCCAATATATTTCTCATTCACGGTAGGTATTCCTAGTTGAAACAATGATCTGCAAAATTTGATGCAGATCCGATGTAAGATGTAGTTTCTAGAGCTGTAATAGTGCAGAATGGACCCCATTTATGTTATACCAAAGTATGGACATATGGGCATTTCCCCAACAGTATGGAAAGGCTAAAGACGGACGGAGCCGACTATATATCTCACTACAATTCAATTCGGTAAAAATGTTAAATCGGAAAGGACATTCGTATGGGGGTATATTGAAACCTGGAACGATGTGGCCCGCTTTCGCCATGTATGTTTATTGGTAAAATATAATATGTAAAGTTTGGCCAAAATCGGTTAAACATTCGGGAGCAACATTTGTATGAGGGCTATATCTAAATCTGAACCGATCTTACCCACTTTCAGCATAGATGTTTCTAGTCGGATTATAAGATATTGTGCCAAATTTAAAGAAAATTGGGTAAAATATGTGGTTTCTAGAGCGGAAAATGTCAAATCGGGAGCGACATTTGTATGGGGACTATATCTAAAACTGAACCGAAAGGGAAGGATTTTTGAATCCTGTAAATGTATGTGTTTGACAAAAATGTTAAATCGGAAAGGACATTCGTATGGGGGTATATTGAAACCTGGAACGATGTGGCCCGCTTTCGCCATGTATGTTTATTGGTAAAATATAATATGTAAAGTTTGGCCAAAATCGGTTAAACATTCGGGAGCAACATTTGTATGAGGGCTATATCTAAATCTGAACCGATCTTACCCACTTTCAGCATAGATGTTTCTAGTCGGATTATAAGATATTGTGCCAAATTTAAAGAAAATTAGGTAAAATATGTGGTTTCTAGAGCGGAAAATGTCAAATCGGGAGCGACATTTGTATGGGGACTATATCTAAAACTGAACCGAAAGGGAAGGATTTTTGAATCCTGTAAATGTATGTGTTTGACAAAAATGTTAAATCGGAAAGGACATTCGTATGGGGGTATATTGAAACCTGGAACGATGTGGCCCGCTTTCGCCATGTATGTTTATTGGTAAAATATAATATGTAAAGTTTGGCCAAAATCGGTTAAACATTCGGGAGCAACATTTGTATGAGGGCTATATCTAAATCTGAACCGATCTTACCCACTTTCAGCATAGATGTTTCTAGTCGGATTATAAGATATTGTGCCAAATTTAAAGAAAATTGGGTAAAATATGTGGTTTCTAGAGCGGAAAATGTCAAATCGGGAGCGATATTTGTATGGGGACTATATCTAAAACTGAACCGATCTTACCCAATTCCTGCACAGGTATTTCTAGTTGGATTATAAGATGTTGTACCAAATTTAAAGCAAATCGGGTACAATATGTGGTTTCTAGAGCGGAAAATGTCAAATCGGGAGCGACATTTGTATGGGGGCTATATCTAAATCTGAACCGATCTTAACCACTTTTAGCACAGGTGTTTCTAGTTGGATTATAAGATGTTGTACCTAATTTAAAGCAAATCGGGAACAATATCTGGTTTCTAGAGCGGAAAATGTCAAATCGGGAGCGACATTTGTATGGGGGCTATATCTAAATCTGAACCGATCTTATCGACTTTCAGTATATATGTTTCTAGTTGGATTATAAAATGTTGTGCCAATTTTAAAGAAAATCGGGTACAATATCTGGTTTCTAGAGCGGAAAATGTCAAATCGGGAGCGACATTTGTATGGGGGCTATATCTAAATCTGAACCGATCTTAACCACTTTTAGCACAGGTGTTTCTAGTTGGATTATAAGATGTTGTACCAAATTTAAAGCAAATCGGGTACAATATGTGGTTTCTAGAGCGGAAAATGTCAAATCGGGAGCGACATTTGTATGGGGGCTATATCTAAATCTAAACCGATCTTACCCACTTTTAGCACAGGTGTTTCTAGTTGGATTATAAGATGTTGTACCAAATTTAAAGCAAATCGGGTACAATATGTGGTTTCTAGAGCGGAAAATGTCAAATCGGGAGCGACATTTGTATAGGGGCTATATCTAAATCTGAACCGATTTCCTCCAAATTCAATACCAATCGTCCTTGACCAAAAAAAGTAACTTCTGCCAAATTTCATGATAATCGGACAGCAATTGCGACATGTATAGTGCGAACAAGCTTAAATGGACAGCAGACGGACGGACGGACGGACAGACGGACAGACGGACAGACGGACAGACAGACATCGGTAAATCGATGCAGCTGGTGATTCTAAGCCGATCCGTATACTTAAAGGTGGGTCTAGCTCGATTATTTCTTGGTGTTACAAACATTTGGCGCGAAACTAACTTATAATACCCTAGACCACGAAGTGGTGTAGGGTATAAAAATACCTATAATAACCCCTAATATTTTAGAGTATTTAAGCATATTTTTTCAATATGTCTGCTTGTACTTGATATTGGGTATGCGCATTTCCCCTATAACAAAAAGTGATTTTTATTCGTAGGGGGTGAAATGGGGCCAAAAGGGATAAAAATGGTACCTATTAAACGACAACAGCTAGAAACACGAAATTCGGTGTGAACATTCCTCTAATTGAGTAAATACATAATATAAAAGTATTTTTTCCAAATTCGCACTTCAAAGGGGTAAAATGGGAATAGAGCGATAAAACTGGTACCCAACAAACATCTTCACCTAAAATAATGAAATTCAGTGTATACATACCTCTGATTGCGTAGACAAGTAAAATAAAGGGATTTTTCGAAATTCGTACTTTTTAGGGTTAAAATGAAAAAAGGGATAACAATTGTACCATCCAAATGACAGCAGCTACAATCATGAAATTCGGACTACACATTCCTCTAACCGCGTAGACACGATAACTAAAAGAGGTTTTTCAAAATTCGTACTTTCAAGGGATACAATGGGAACAGAGGAATAAAAATGATACCAACTAAGCGGCTCTAATTGCGTAGTAGGATATCTTGTACTGTGTACGTAGTTTTGGAATTGAAATATTACCAACTGTGGCACTCACTACCTACCAATATTTATGATATTTAAGCTTCTTTGAAGATTGCTGTCTTTTAGTTAGTTTTTGAATTGACTTGATGTTTTATTTCTATATATATAATAAAATATATAATATCTTATAATTAATAACATAAAAAAGTGTATTCTGTAAGGATTTTCTATGGGTCCTAATCACCATGTTCAGGGTAAAAAGGACAAAAAATGTGCAAATGCTGGAACGATGTGATCCGCTTTCACCATTCATGTTTATGTTTTGTATGGAGGCTATATCTAATTCTGAACCGATCTTAGCCACTTTCACCGCTGGGGTTTCTAGTTGGTTTATAAGACGTTGTGCTAAAAGTCAAATCGACATTTGTATGGGGCTATATCTAAATCTGAACCGATCTTACCCGCTTTCTTCGAAAGTATTTCTAGTTGGACTATAAGACGCTGTGCCACATTTGAAGAAAATCGTGTAACATATTTAGTTTCTCGAGCGCAAAAAGTCAAATCCGGAGCCACATTTATATTTATTGCTCCACACAGTTGGCTGAATGAATGAATTGTTTTGATACAATAACTACTTTAAATAGTTATGGGCTTTTTTACAGGGAATAGAAAATGACTTTTAGGGCACTTTTAATTTTACAAAAAATTAGAATTGAGACATTTTTGCAGCACACCTACGATATAATATATATACGATTTATTATCGTTCTCCAAAAATTGCAAATAACGTGGAAGGGTGAACTCTTTTCTATCTCTATCAAGGATTTTTATTTAAATATATTAATTATATACTTATATATATATATATATATATATATATATTATATTTAATTTATTTTTTTTTCAATACATTTTATTTATATTTATTTTATATTTTGTTATTATTATTATTTCCAATACCACTGAATAGTATACAATCGTTTCGTTATATTCAAATAGAAGATTTTTCGATCGGTTTTTCCATACAGTTTTTGTTTAAATTTGAAGAGGATAATTGTTTTCGTTACAGTAAACTGTTGACCTATTTACGAAAAAATTCATTTAATCAAACTCCGAATGTCTAAAACGGATGATACAATTTTGGTTTATGCGAAAAAATACGGACACGTCACATAACCCAGCAAAGCTTTATTCGTCGATAAAAAAATTTTATTTCATACAATAGAAAAGTTACGAAAATCATAAAATTACCTTAAGACAAAATTCTTTATTTTCGATCAACAGCAGTGCCAACAATTTCGTATTTTTTTAAAAATCGGGAAAGGCAGCTTTATAAGATTTAGTCTACTGAGTAATTCCATGTTAAGCGATCACACAAGCTGTGGCTCTTCTCTCCGACTTTAATAGAATCGGTATTTACATTTCTCTGACAACGTAGACTTGCAATATAAATAGATTTTTCGAAATTTGTACTTATAAGGGGTGAGCGGGAAAAAAAGGGATAAAAATGGTACCAACTAAAGTATTGTAGCTAGAATCGTGAAATTTGTAAATTCCTCTCACCACATAGAAGCGCACTATAAATGCAGTTTGGACCTTTAAGCGTTGCGCGGGACAAAAAGGGATAAAAATGGTACCAACTATGGTATTGCAGCTAGAATCTTGAAATTTGATATGTAAGTTCTTCTGACCATGTAGAAGCGCAGTAACATTGGATTTTTCATAATTTGTACTTTTAAGGGTTGCGAGTAGGGTTTGGGGTCCGGGAATTCCCGAATCGTTTTTCCCGGGAATTCCCGGGAAAATTTGGACGGGAATTCCCGGGACAAAATTTTCAATTTCCCGGGAATACGGGAAATATTAAAAAAATAATTTATTTATTATGTTGATCAATAATTTAATGTTACTATATAAATTGGAATTTGTAGATGTATTTCAAATTCATATATGTATGTATTTACATTACTGTATATTATATTACTACAAACAAAACCTTTTAAATTCGCTAAATAGATTTTATGCGAAACCCAGCTAGGGGAATAAAAACTTTTTGTGAGGCTATTTGCAGGATCTTTATTGTGAAATAAAAATATCATGCCGACAATACTATGGCTTACATAATGTAAATTTTCTTGTTTTTCTAGAAGAATCGAGGTGAACTTATTCTTCGAGAACAATTTACTTTACATATGTAGCCAGAAAGAAATGGTATAAAAATAGGAATACAATAAAAATTGTTCGCCTGGAAATTTTCAAGAGAAATCTTATAGGAATATAATATATATTACGGTGTATTTCAATGGCCATTTGTAAGAATTAATGACTGGACTATTTCAATATTATTATTTTTTATGAATTTATTAAATTAATATTAATTTTTTATGTTTCTATTATTTTTACAGTTTAGAATATCCCCCCCTGTTTCTATAAAATATTTTTGTCTCCAGACAGAATGAATATTCTAAATTAAATGTATCATAACATTCTCCGTCATATGAGTTATTTGTTTCCTTAATCGTTTTCAATTTTGAATCTAGAGTAGGTGTCAGTCACTTCAACCTGCGATATAAATGTCCAATTCTGACAATTAGTCTACATCTTTTCAAGTTTATAATGAGAAAATGTAATTTATAATCAGAATATGTAAGTTCACGACGAGAAATGTAAATTTATAATAAGAGCATGATAATTCACAATCAGCACTGTAAATTCGTAATGTGAAATGTAAATTCATATTGAGAAATATAAAATCATAATAAGAACATACAAATTGATAATGAGATATATAAATACAAAATGAGAAAATCCAAATTGATAATGAGAAAATACAAATTCTTATTCATATATATTCATAAAATGTAAATTCATAATCAGGAACTGTAAAATTTATAATCGAAGCTATGTATGTACGTTTTTCTATGGATATTTTCGTAGAAACACATATTTTATCAATGATCTCATTATAAATTTACATTTTCTCAATATGATTTTATATTTTCTCATTATGAATTCATATTTTCTGAATATGAATTGAATTTGGATTTTCTGATTACAAACTTGTATATTTCATTATGAAATGGTATGTTCTTATTATGAATTAATTGTTCCCAATATAAATTAACAATTCTCATTATGAATGTATATTTCTCATTATGAATTATCATGTTCCTATTATAAATTTACATTACCCATTATGCATTTATATGTTCCTAATATGAATTTACATTTCTCAATATAAATTTGTATGTTCCGAATATAACCTTGAAAAGCTGTAGAGTAAAATATTTGTAAAATGAAAAATAAATTGCAAAATATTTTGACAATAATATTCGTTTTTAATTTGTAATATGATAGTAGTGAAAAAAAAAAAACACACCAGTTGTTAAATGTTGATATTTTAAACCATATTGGACATACCTATAAATAAATTACTTTTTCCCGGGAATTCCCGGGATTCCCGGAATGAAATTTTTCATTCCCGTTTTCCCGGGAATGAAAAAAGTCCGGGAAACCCCAAACCCTAGTTGCGAGGGACAAAAAGGGAAGAAAATGGTACTAATTTAAGTATTGCAGCTATAGTCGCGAAATTTGGTGTGTAAATTCCTATCACCAAAAATGGATAAAAAGGGTACCAACTAAAGTATTGCAGCTAGAATCTTGAAATTTGATATGTAAGTTATTCTACCCATGTAGAAGCGCAGAAAAATTCGATTTCTCAAAATGTATACCTATAAGGTCTGAGCGGGACAAAAGGGATAAAAATGGTACCAACTTTAGGATTACAGCTAGAATCATGAAATTTAGTATGTAAATTCTTCTGATCATGTAGAAGCGCCATCAAAATGGATTTTTTCGAATAAAAGGCTCTGCAGTTTAATTTTTTGTTAAAAACTGGATAGAAAATGATAAAAAATATATATACGAAGGGAGTTCAGCTAAAAAAGTGCACATCGAATGTATATGAGTGCTATGTTTCCAATGTACTATTTTAGAAAAGAAAATCAAATAAATACTATCCTAAAACAGAGACGGATAAAACTAATAACAAATACCTGGCTTTTTCGCGTGCGAAGCAGTGGGTACTGCTATTTTTTATAAAATGGTGAAATCTTTAAAAACGTATATTTCTATTTTTATACCCTACACCACTTCGTGGTCTAGTTTCTAGAGTTAGTTATAAGTTAGTTTCGCGCCAAATGTTTGTAACACCAAGAAATAATCGAGCTAGACCCACCTTTAAGTATACCGATCGGCTTAGAATCACCAGCTGAGTCGATTTATCGATGTCTGTCTGTCCGTCCGTGCGACCACCGTCCGTCCGTCCGTCTGCTGTCCATCTAAGCTTGTTCGCACTCTACAGGTCGCAATTGTTGTCCGATTGTCATGAAACTTGGCAGAATTTATTTTTTCTGGACAAGGACCATCGGTATTGAATTTGGAGGAAATAGGTTAAGATTTAGATATAGCCCCATACAAATGTCGCTCCCGATTTGACATTTTTCCGCTCTGGGAACGACATATTGTACCCGATTTTCTTTAAATTTGGCAGAACATCTTATAATCCAACTAGAAACACGTATGCAAAAATTGGGTAAGATCGGTTCAGATTCAGATATAGCCCCCATACAAATGTCGCTCCCGATTTGACATTTTCCGCTCTAGAAACGACATATTGTACCCGATTTTCTTTAAATTTGGCAGAACATCTTTATAATCGAACTAGAAACACGTATGCAAAAATTGGGTAAGATCGGTTCAGATTCAGATATAGCCCCCATACAAATGTCGCTCCCGATTTGACATTTTCCGCTCTAGAAACCACATATTGTACCCGATTTTCTTTAAATTTGGCACAACATCTTATAATCCAACTAGAAACACCTATGCTGAAAGTGTGGTAAGATCGGTTCAGATTTAGATATAGCCCCCATACAAATGTCGCTCCCGATTTGACTTTTTTCCGCTTTAGAAACCACATATTGTACCCGATTTTCTTTAAAATTGACACAACATTTTATAATAGAACTAGAAACACCTATGCTGAAAGTGGGTATGATCGGTTCAGATTTAGATTTAGCCCCATCCAAATGTCGCTCCAGATATGACTTTTCCGCTTTAGAAACCAGATATTGTACCCGATTTTCTTTAAATTTGACACGAACACTCATCCAACTAGAAACACCTATGCAGAAATTCGATAAGATCGGTTCAGATTTAGATATAGCCCTCATACAAATTTTGCTCCCGAATGTTTAACCGATTTTGGCAAACTTTACATATTATATTTCACCAATAAACATACATGGGTGAAAGGGGGTCACATCGTTCCAGGTATCAATATACCCTCATACAAATGTCCTTTCCGATTTAAAATTTTTTGTGAAATACATACATTTACAGGATGCAAAAAATCCTTCCCGATTTCACTTTTTTACCGACCGACATTTTACATCGGAAGTTTTTCAAATTTTGCAAATTATATTATATTTATATTTCATACTAAGAATACCTACTTTAAAAGTGATCTATATGGGCCCATTTTTTAATGTAGCGCCCTTACAAATGGCCCCCTTTTTTATTATTACCACCTGTAGGACCCACAATTTTCATCGAAAGTTTATCAAATTTTGCATTTTGTATTATATTTCAAACTAAGAAGACATATTATGAAAGTCAAATATATGGGTCCATATTTTTGGTATAAGCCCCATACAAATTGGGCCCCCATTCTACTCTATTACATCTCTAGAACCCACATCGTACATTAGATCTCGATATAATCCTATAATATAATATAATACCTACTTTCAAAGTGATAAGGAACCACTTTTTAATGTAGATCCCTTACATATGGCCTCATTTTAATTTTTACCCCTCAAGAACAAATTTTACTTCGGATTT
>OX377622.1:50425269-50499553 GCA_947397865.1 Polietes domitor | reverse complement strand
AATGACGTTGGGGATTTCATTGCGCGTAAAAAGTTACAATTTAAGGAAAACTGTTTCATTTTCATGAAAATTAACATTTTGCTAAAGTTTTATCATTTATATGAATTCGTAGTTCGTCATGGCGAAAGTTTTTTTCTAAACGTTATTACAAATGAAAACGATTGCATACAAATTTTCCACTTGAAACTTCAATTTAAATAAATAATTTACATTATGGCTAGAAATAATATGAATGTGTTTATGCTGGGATAGACTTTTTACTCAAACTAAAACAATTATTTTCAATTTGTTATTATTTCTGTCCTTATCCAGGCAAGGTAAAAAAAATAAACATAAAATGATTTATTTTCTTTTCCACATTGATATTGTAGTTGGCGATTTATACATATCGATGGTTTATACATATTTGTATACTCTCCACAACTGATTAAACCAGGCCTAGCCCGTCATATAAAAAATTGCAAATACTAAAGAATAAGGCTCATCTCGAAATAACTGCAACTTTTTATACACTCCACGAGAGTATTATGTCTTTGTGCATTTGTTTGTAACATCCTAAAGGAAGCGAGATAGACAAACTTTTTGAATTGATTTAGCAATGTCTGTCTGCCGTTGGTCTGTCTGTCCATCTATTCTTGTAATCAGAGTACAGGTCGCAATTATAACCAGAACCAAATGAAACTTTGCACAACGACGTTTTTCGGGATAAGGACGAACGCTGTTTAATTTGAGAAAATCGGTTCATTTTTATACCCTCCACCTCCAGGATGGGGGTATACTAACTTTGTCATTCCGTTTGTAACACCTTGAAATATATATTCTTGATCGTCATAAAATTCTAATTCCATGTCCATCTGTTGACAGCACGCTAGCATCTAAACGAAAGGAGCTAGAACGTTCAATTTTTCCATAAATGCGTCTTATAGTCGTAGATCGGTTGGGATTGAAACGGGGCGAAAACGGCGCAAAGGAAAAAAAATTTCCCTCACAGGGACTAAAAATTCCCATAATAATCCCTAATATTTTAGCGCACTTGAGCATGTTTTTTGAATATGTCTGTTTATATTTGCTTGATATTTGGTATGCGCATTCCCCCTACAGCAAAAACGTGCACCATAAAGTGATTATTACTTGTAGGCAGTGAAATGTGGCAAAAAAAGGGATAAAAATGGTACATATTAAACGACAACAGCTAGAAACACGAAATTCTGTGTGTACATTCCTCTAATTGAGTATATACATAATATAAAAGTATTTTTTCCAAATTCGTACTTTTAAGAGGTACAATGGGAATAGAGGGATAAAAATGGTACCAACCAAACGGTTGTACCTAGAATAATGAAATTCGGTGTATACATTCCTCCGATTGCATAAACAAGTAAAATATACGGATTTTTCAAAATTCGTCCTTTTTGGGGTCAAAATGAAAAAAGGGGATAAAAATAGTACAAATCAAATGACCGCAGCTAGAGGCATGAAATTCGGAATATACATTCGTCGGACTGTGTAGACACGGAAAATAAACTGATTTTTCAAAATTCGTACTTTTTGGTGTCAAAATAGAAAAAGGGGATGAAAATAGTACCAACCATGAAAAATAAAAGTTTTTTTTTTCAAAATTCGTACTATCAAGGGATATAATGGGTACGGAGGGATAAAAATGGTACCAACCAAACGGCTACACCTGGAATAATGAAATTAGGTGTATACATTCCTCTGATTGCGTAGACACATAAAATAAACAGATTTTTGGAAATTCGTACTTTTTGGGGTTAAAATGAAAAAAGGGGATAAAGACAGCACCAATCAAATGACCGCAGCTAAAGTCATGAAATTCGGAGTATACATTACTCTGACTGCGTAGACACGGAAAATAGACGAATTTTTCGAAATTCGTACTTTTTGGGGTTAAAATGGAAAAAGGGGATACAAATAGTACCAACCAAATGACCGCAGCTAGAGTCATGCAATTCGGAGTATACATTCCTCTGACACGGAAAATAAACGGATATTTCGAAATTCGTACTTTCAAGGGATACAATGGTACAGAGGGATAATACCAGAGGGATAGTACCAACTAAACGACTACAGCTAGAATGATGAAATTCTAATTGCGTAAAAACGACAAGGGGGTTAAAAATGAAATTCGGTGTATACATTCCACTGACTGCATAGACACGCAAAATAAAAAGTTTTTTTTTTCCAAATTCATACTTTTTCTTTTACGGCAAAATTTGGTTGAATCTTGAAGTTAGGTTATTTTGCACTATGTACGTCTGATAATGGATTTTCAAAATTTGTACTTCTGGAATTAAAATAGATTGGCAATACAAGCAACTCTAGCACCCACTATCTACCAATATTTATGGTATTTAAGCTTTTTGAAAATATAAATATAAGAATATTGGACTTTGACGATTTGATTTTTTATACACTCCACGAGAGTATTATGTCTTTGTGCATTTGTTTGTAACGCCCAAAAGGAAGCGAGATAGACCCATAGTTAATTATGCCGATCGACTTAGAATCACTTTTTGAATCGATTTAACAATGTCCGTCCGTCCGTCTGTCCATCTATTCTTGTAATCAAAGTATAGGTCGCAATTGTAGCCAGAACCAAATAAAACTTTGCACAACAAAGTTTTTCGGGATAGGGACGAACGCTATTTAATTTGAAGAAAATCGGTTCAGATTTAGATATAGCCCCCATACGAATTTCACTCCCGATTTGACTCTTTTCACGCTAGATACCACATATTAAAACAGATTTTCTTCAAACTTGGCAAAACATCTTACATTTCAACTAGAATTGTATTCTGATAGAAAGTGGAGTGTATCATATAGTCGGCCCCGCCCGACTTTAGCCTTTCCTTACTGGTTTCACTCTATATACCACATATTTTAACAGATTATCTTCAAAAATGCAAAACATCTTATATTTTAACTAGAAACACCTGTGATGAAAATGTGTTAGATCGGTTCAGATTTATATATAGCTCCCATACAAATTTCGCTCCAAATTTGAGGTTTTCCGCTCTAGCAGCCTCATATTTTATCAGATTGTCTTCAAATTTGGCAAAACATCTTATATTTAAACTAGGAACACCTATGGAGAAAATAGGTCCGATCGGTTCAGGTTTATATATAGCTCTCATTAAAATTTCGCTCCCGTTTCGACTTCTTCTGGTCCGGAAAACACATATTTTAACAGATCTTCTTCAAATCTTGCAAAATATCGTATATTTAAACTAGAAATGCGCATGGTGAAAATGGAATCAGATTTATATATAGCTCCCACATAAAAGTCACTCATGATTTGACTTTGTCCGCTCTATAAACCACATATTTTAACAGATCTTCTTCAATTCTGGTGAAATATCTTATATATCAAATAGAAACACCCAAGGTGAAAAATGAAATCACCTGGAAGCACCTATTGTAAATCACTTCATTTCATGTTTGGACATAGCCCCGATATAAATATTCTTCTCGATTTAACAAATTGAGTCAGGTCATATCAGTCTTTGATTAGGACACATACAAAAATCCTTCCCGTTTGCACCTCTTTGCCGAATTGAATTGTATTCGGTCAGAAAGTGGAGTGTATCATATATTCGGCCCGCCCGACTTTAGTCTTTCCTAACTTGTTTTAAACTGCTCCCTCAGTATTATGTATTTAGTAGTGGACTATTAAGATTATAATAAGTACTGTCTTATAGTTTGAAATAGTAAGCAAATATAGTAATGCGCATTAAAAATATACAAATTTTCAAAATATGTTACTTCACTTCTTTGTAAAGTCGACAGCCTCTAATCTACCGGTAATACTGAGGAATGCACTCCGTGATTCAGCCCGGCCGAACTTAACGCCTTTTTACTTGTTTTTATTACTCTAAACCAAGGCCTTAAAGGACTTTAATTCAATGTCAATACAGATTAGAAACATTTCACAACTGTCTTCTTTAAAAAATATTTTGCACTTGCCTTAGGAAATATCTTGAAAGTGTATTTACAGCGTTATAGGTATTTGAATTTCCAACAAATTTAAAATCCTGCTGTATATTAAAGTATTTGAATTTCACAATTTTTAACCGTTTTTTTTAAGTTCTATACCTAGTCTATTAAAAATAATACTTGATTGATTAAGCTTAATCTTTAATTATTTTTATTATTGGTCTTTATTTTTTAAAAGTATTACATCAAGAAATTGGAGATTCGATGGGTTATATTTAAATATGTTCTTCAGGCGATGGTCAAGCAGTTCAATATTCATTTGAACTTGAATGATTTCAATTGTCTATTTCGATTTCAGCACTGAGAGTCGTTGCATTCCGTTTAACGGCTGGTGATGTGCAGAGGAGGTGGAAACGTTTGTGCAACATTCCAATCAAAATGTACATTGCTACCGAATCCAATACATACATCACTCACACGAAAGTCGCACGCTAATGGAAAATCTAAATTCTGTTTGCATTAAACGATTGTCTGTCATCATGTGAAGGACGGTTTTGTTTTTAATGGGACAAGCAAAAAGTCAAAACATATCTAAAAATACTCCTAGGCCAAATTAGTTAAAAGAATAACGAAACAAAAATGAAAATAATCCCATCGCGGTTTTAAAAATAATTAGTCAACAGCTGAACTTATTTTGTGCGCCGGCTTCCACGGTGAATGCGGCAAGCAAACAACAAAAAATCATGGGATTATTAGGGATTTGAGACAGAAATAGAAGCAGAAGTAGAAAACGAACAAACCAAAGAAAGGAAAACAATAAGCAGCTGTTCCCGTCTTAAGTCGGGCATGTTAGCCAAGTTTAGGTTTGCTTTAAGCTGGCGTGTGTGTGTGTGTGTTTTGCCATGCTGTGGCATAGTATGTCATGTGGTGGCCAGGGGCGGCTGTAACAACTAGTTAAGCTGAGGGCCCTGAGTATAAGTGGGCTTATTTTCACGATAGTGAACGAAACCTAAAGAAATGTTTGTTGATTGGTTGCACTGAAAGGAATATCAGTCAGTAAAAGTCAGCAGAGTTATTTGCTGAAATAGCAGATTTTCTCTGTTCAAATAGCAAAAAAGTTGTTTGAAACAAAATTACAATTCGTTAACTGGAAAAGAAAAAAACTTAGTCATGAATCCTTAGCATTGGAAAGATTGTCGAGAGATTTATAAACTTTAAACGGTTCAATTATGGATCCATTAACCAACTTCGAGTCAGGGGGGGGGCTAATCATGGAATTCGATATCGAGAAGGTACGATCGAAATCAATTTTTATTTTTACGAAAGAAGTACAAATTTCCAACGAAAACAAATAGGATATTAGGGTGGGCCATTTAAAATGTTAAATTTGGACTAATTAAAATATTGAAATGAAAAAATAAACAGTACTTTTTTAAAGCCAATTCTAATTCAAAATTTAAATGGCAGGATAATGTATAATGAAACTACAGTCAGAAAAAAATCAAGTAGAAATTGAACATTAAGTGAATTTGGCGAATATCCAAAAAATGTTTCAGTCTCTCGCCAGTTTTGAACGAAGAAAATCCAAGCATTTTCCTTTTCAAGAAATACCCATAAATTCCCAACCTTCTGGCACGCTCTCTATTGCGCTGTTCTACTCTACTCGATACGACCCTGTTGTTGACTAAGCGCTCAGTTTCACTCAACGCCAAGTTGGCAAGCCATTAAAGTTCTTAGCGTAAACCCTTTAATGTGGTTGAAGAGCAGGTGTTTCGAAGTTTCATGCTCAGCATTCGTTCTTACGTGCAACATGCATGCACACACACACCCAGTCACACACTCTCATTCCTGAACAAACAAAAAAAAAACACCACGAAAATCCTAAAAATACAAACATTACGTGGAACAGAAAGGAGCAGAGAAAAAAACGAACGCGTTCAAAATGTGATAAACAACCCGGGACACGGCACAGAAAACAATTAAGTGAAAAGCTTCCCCGGCAAAGATTGATGTCCTTACAATTTATCATTCAGAATAGAGCGTGTGGGTTTCGTGATCGTTCGTGAAGGATATTTCACATAGAAGACGCACTTCAGTGGGTTGAATCTATGGAAATGGGTAGTTTCCGGGTATTTCATATTCCAAGTTTTCGATTGTGAATTGTGTTTCGTTTAATACAATAGTTATAACTGATTATTAAAGATATTTGTAAGGATTAACTAAGGTTGAAAAAAATATTTTCTTCGTTATGAGTACAAGTCGATTGATATGAAAAGGACAATCAAAAGTCCGATGTCACGCGATCTGGCTATATTTGTGGATAGATGGACTCAATATAAGAAGCAAAATTCGTTTTAAATCTAAACAAGTAAAAACGGTGTTAAGTTCGGTCGGGCCGAACTTTATATACCCTCCACCATGGATTGCATTCCACAGAGGTTGTCGGTTTTCGTAGAAGTGCAGTAATATTACAGGAAAATATAAATTTTTTAATATAGCCAAACCAAAAAAAAATACAAATATTGAAAAAATAATTTTATAAATAAATATAATATTTTAATTATTTCAAATCAAAAAATAAATATTCTTATATTTATATTTTCAAATTACAGTTGTATTTCCATTCTATTATAATTCCAAAAGAACAAATTTTGAAAATCCATTATCAGACGTACATAGTGCAAAATAACCTAACTTCATGATTCAACCAATTTTTGCCGTAAAAGAAAAGGTACGAATTTGGAAAAAAACTTTTTATTTTGCGTGTCTATGCAGTCAGAGGAATGTATACACCGAATTCCATGATTCCAGCTGCGCCCATTTGGTTGGTACCATTTTTACCCCCTTGACGTTTCTACGCAATTAGAACTTCTTCATACTATCCCTTGAAAGTACGAATTTCGAAAAATTCGTCTATTTTCCGTGTCTACGCAGTCAGAGGAATGTATACTCCGAATTTCATGACTCTAGCTGCGGTCATTTGATTGTTACTATTTTTATCCCCTTTTTTCTTTTTAACCCCAAAAAGTACCAATTTCGAAAAATCTGCTTATTTTAAGTGTCTACGCAATCAGAGGAATGTATACACCGAATTTCATTATTCCAGGTGTAGACGTTTGGTTGGTACTATTTTTATGAAAGTACGAATTTGAATAAAAAGCTTTTATTTTTCATGTCTACGTAGTCAAAGGAATGTATACTCCGAATTTCATGACTCTAGCTGCGGTCATTTGGTTGGTATTATTTTTATCCCCTTTTTCTATTTTGACCCCAAAAAGTATGAATTTCGAAAAATCAGTTTATTTTCCGTGTCAGAACAGTCAGAGGAATGTATACTCCGAATTTCATGACTCTAGCTGCGGTCATTTGATTGGTACTATTTTTATCCCCTTTTTTCATTTTAACCCCAAAAAGTACGAATTTTGAAAAATGCGCGTATTTTACTTGTCTTTGCAATCAGAGGAATATAGGACCGAATTTCATTATTCTAGGTGCAGCCGTTTGGTTGGTACCATTTTTATGCCTCTATTCCCATTTTACCGCTTAAAAGTACGAATTTTGAAAAAATACATTTATATTATGTATCTACTCAATTAGATGAATGTACACACCGAATTTCGTGTTTCTAGCTGTTGTCGTTTAATATGTACCATTTTTATCCATTTTTTTGCCCCATTTCACCCCCTAAAAATAAAAATCACTTTTTGGTGCACTTTTTTCCTATAACGGAAATGCGCATACCAAATATTAAGCAAATATAAACAGACATATTCAAAAACCAGTAAGGAAAGGCTAAAGTCGGGCGGGGCCGACTCTATGATACACTCCACTTTCAATCCGAATACAATTCAATTCGGTGAAAAAGTGAAAACGGGAAGGTTTTTTGTATCCTGTAAATGTATGTGTTTGACAAAAAATTTTATATCGGAAAGGACATTTGTATGAGGATATATTGAAACCTGGAACGAAATAGGTGAAATATAAAATGTATAGTTAGGCCAAAATCGGTTAAACTTATGGGAGCAACATTTGAATTTGGGCTATATTTAAATCTGAACCGATCTTATCCACTTTCACCATAGTTTTGTTTAGTCAGATTATAAGATGTTGTGCCAAATTTAAAGAAAATCGAGCACAATATGTGGCTTTTAAAGCGGCAAAAGTCAAATCGGGAGCGACATTTGTATGGGGGCTATATCTAAATCTGAACCGATCTTACCCTATTTCTGCATAGTGTTTCTAGTTGGATTATAAGACGTTGTCCCAAATTTAAAGAAAATCGGGTACAATATATGGTTTTTAGAGCGCAAAATTCAAATCGGGAGCGACATTTGTATGGGAGCTATATATAAATCTGAACCGATCTGACCAATATTCACCATGGGTGTTTCTAGTGGAAATATAAGTTGTTTTATCAAATCTGAAGACAATCTGATACATTATGTGGTCTCTAGAGCGGAAAAAGTCAAATCGGGAGAGAAATTTGTATGGGAGTTATATATAAATCTGAACCGATCTAACACATTTTTACCACAGGTGTTTCTAAAGAGTGATTTTTTTGAGGTTAGGATTTTCATGCATTAGTATTTGACAGATCACGTGGGATTTCAGACATGGTGTCAAAGAGAAAGATGCTCAGTATGCTTTGACATTTCATCATGAATCGTCTTACAAACGAACAACGCTTGCAAATTATTGAATTTTATTATCAAAATGCGTGCTCTGTTAAGAAAGTTCATTGCGCGCTTCCATTTTATGGTCAGTTTAATCGACCCACTGAAGCGGCTATTCGGGCTATTGTGACTAAATTTCGCACCAAATTTACATTGTTGGACATTAAACCACCAACACGCTTACGTAGAGTGCGAACTGAAGAAAATATCGCAGCTGTATCGGCCAGTGTTAATGATGACCACCAATTTTCGATTCGTCGCCGTTCGCACCAATTGGGTCTCTGTTACTCAAAAACGTGGAAATGCCAAAATTGGACTAAGCGGATGGACCACCTAAGACGCAGCCGCGGTCAACATTTAAATGAAATTATCTTCAAAAAGTAAATGTCATGGACCAATCTAACGTTTCAAATAAAGAACCGATGAGATTTTGCAAATTTTATGCGTTTTTTAAAAAAAAAGTTATCAAGCTCTTAAAAAATCACCCTTTAGTTACAATATAAGATGTTTTGCCAATTTTAAAGAAAATCGGTTGTAATATGTGGTATCTAGAGTGAAAAGAGTCAAATCGGGAGTGAAATTCGTATGGGGGCTATATCTAAATCTGAACCGATTTTCTTCAAATTAAATAGCGTTCGTCCTTATCCCGAAAAACATCGTTGTGCAAAGTTTCATTTGGTTCTGTCTACAATTGCGACCTGTATCGTGATTACAAGAATAGATGGACGGACGGACGGACGGACAGACAGACAGACAGACAGACGGACATTGCTAAATCGACTCAGAGAGTGATTCTAAGACGATCGGTATAATTAACAATGGGTCTATCTCGTTTCCTTTTGGGTGTTACAAACAAATGCACAAAGACATAATACTCTCGTGGAGTGTATAAACATGCTTAAATACGCTAAAATATTAGGGGTTATTATGGGTATTTTTGGAAAATTTGAACGTCTAGCTCTTTTCGTTTAGATGCTAGCGTGCTTTCAACAGACGGACGGACATGGCTAGATCGTCTTAGTATTGTATGACGATCAAGAACATGTATACTTTATAGGGTCTCAGGTCGATATTTCAAGGTGTTACAAACAGAATGACAAAGTTAGTATACCCCCATCCTGGAGGTGGAGGGTATAATAAAACTAGTAAGGAAAGGCTAAAGTCGGGCGGAGCCTACTATATAATACCCTACTCCACTCCCTGCGTATGTACCTCGCTTTGATTACTAAACCCAGGTATCTCATGGAAGCAATTTTAAGTAGTTCATATAAATTATACAGTTACTATCAATTCATCTTTAGTCAAATTTAATGAATATGGTAAATAATAAAGTAATTGATCCAATTTTCCAGCAGATATTCCGAGTAAAGTAAATATAACATGATATGGAAAAATTGATCAAGATCCAATGATAAATACAGATTATACAGTGGTAATAGGATGAATCGGACGGACATTTGAAGGGGGCCTATAACAGCACTTGAGGCATGTGCCAAAACATGCGCCTATATATTTCTCATTCACGGTAGGTATTCCTAGTTGAAACATATAATGATCTGCAAAAATTGATGAATATACGATGTAAGATGTAGTCCGGGAAGGATTTTTGCATCCTGTAAATGTATGTGTTTGACAAAAAATGTTAAATCGGAAAGGACATTTGTATGGGGCTATATCTAAATCTGAACCGATCTTACCCACTTTCACCATAAGTTTTTTTAGATGGATTTTTAGATGTTGTGCCAATTTTAAAGTGAAATCGGGAGCGACATTTGTATGGGGGCTATATCTAAATCTGAACCGATCTTACCCACTTTCAGCATAGGTGTTTCTAGTTCTAATTTAAAATGTTGTGCCAATTTTAAAGAAAATCGGGTACAATATGTGGTTTCTAAAGCGGAAAAAGTGAAATCGGGAGCGACATTTGTATGGGGGCTATATATAAATCTGAAGGTGTTTCTAGTTAGATTATAAGGTATTAAACCAAATTAGAAGAAAATCGGGTACTATGTGTGGTTTCTAAAGTGGAAAAAGTTAAATCAGGAGCGACATTTGTATGGGGGATATATCTAAATCTGAACCTATCTAACACATTTTCACCACAGTTGTTTCTAGTTAGTTTATAAGGTGTTAAGCCAAAATTTAAGAAAATCGGGTACAATGTGTGGTTTCTAGAGTGGAAAAAGTTAAATCAGGAGCGACATTTGTATGGGGGATATATCTAAATCTGAACCGATTTGCTTTGAATTAAATAGCGTTCGTCCTTGATCCACAAAACTTACTTATGACAATTTTTGTTAAGAGTGGCCTATAATTGCAGCCTGTAATTTGATTACAAAAATAGATGGACAGACGGACATTGTTAAATCGACTCGAAATAACGTCCGTCTCTCTGTCCGTCCATCTATTCTGGTAATAAAAGTATAGGTCACAATTATTGCCCATCCTTACGATAATTGGTACAATTAAGTTTTACGGGATACGGACGGACGCTATTTAATTTGAAGCAATCGGTGCAGATTTAGATATAGCCACCATACAAATTTCACTCCCGATTTGAACTTTTGCGCTCTCGAAGCCATATATCTTCACTGATTTTCTTCAAATTTGGCACAACGCCTTGTAGTAGAACTAGAAACATCTTTGGCGTAAATCAGTCAAAACGGTTCAGATTTATATATAGGTTTCATACAAATGTCGCCAATTTTACTTTTTTTGCTCTAGAAAAAATTCATATTTTAACAGATTCTGATCAGAACACGTTATATTTCACCTGGAAATTTACATTGTGAAAGAGGGTAACATCGGTCCATGATATAGGACACTTTCCAAAATCCTCAACTAACTGAAATGCAATGGCGTAGAAAGTGAAGGGTATCATATAGTCGGCCTTGCCCGACTTTAGCCTTTCCTTACTTGTTATACCCTTCACTAGGGTATTATGTATTTGTAACACACAAAAGGAGACAAGTCAGACCATCGGTTATTATACAGATGGGCTTAGAATCATTTCCTGCATCAATTTAGTAATGTCCGTCTGTCTGTTCATCTATTCTTGTAATCAAAGTACAGGTCGCAATTATTGTCCGATCCTAACAAAAATTGGCACAAGTAAGTTTTGCAGTCGCGGGACGAACGCTATTTAATTTAAAGTAAATCGGTTTAGATTTAGATATAGCCCCTATACAAATATTGCTCCCGCATTGACGTTTTCAGCTCTAGAAACCACATGTTTTATTCGATTTGTATTAAATTTGGCGCAGTACGTTATCATACAACCAAAAACGTCTGTGGTGAAATTGGGCAATATCGGTTCCGATTTAGATATAGCACCCATACAAAATTTTTCTGGGGTGGCTTAGTCCCCAGGACCACCCGCCATACGTCAATGGCCGTATCATTGGTATTATTTTTATACCTTTTTGTCCATTCTTCCCTCTAAAACTTTTATGCACCTTTTGCTGCTTAATAGTCTAAATATTTTCAGTCCTTGTTAGGGAAATTTATTTCCCTCTATGCCCATTTCGCCAACTTTCAATCCTAACCGATCTGCAACTATTAGACACATTTAGGGAAATTTTGCACCTTCTATCTCATTTCATTTCATTTCATTTTTTTGGCATATGATTGCTGACTAAATAGGGAATATTTGTGACAGAACTGTTTCAGAAATCAAAATAGAGAAATTTGATATAAATGCAATTGCAACCGCGTCTTTTGGATTTTGCAACAATCACAGCATTTATCGCGACTTACTACATACATATTACAAGCGACATTGGTTCTTAATACACATGCAAAACATCTGCCGGATCCGTTGGATAGATCGTAAGAAAATTACAAAACAAAACAATTTTAGTTATATCTCCCGCGAAAATGAAAATTTTGCAAAAATATCCAATTTGTATTTTTTGTTCACCGTGCTCTACCGAAATACCCATATTTTTTGTCGAAAAATACCAATTTTAACCCCAGTAATTTTGTTGTAAAGGGTGTCCCAAGAAGAGCGCAATTTTTAAATCTGGCAACATTCGAAGTGTCATTGTTTGACTTTTGAACAATTGTTATTGTTTGTTAGTAGAAGGTACGAGGTTAGTAAAAATGGAGCGCTACACGAATGAACAACGCATTCTCATTGTGAAATTGTTTTACCAAAATGGTGAAAGTTTTGCGGCTACAGTTCGAAAATTGCGATCAATTTGGGGTCACAATAATGCTCCAAAAGAGTCAACTGTAAAGAGATTAATGGATAAATTTGCCGAAACTGGGTCTGTTAGTGATGTAAAGACAACAACGCGCCATCGACCAGGTCGATCGACCGAAAATGTCGCAGCTGTACGTGATGATGTCGCTCAAACTCCATCCACCTCAATTCGACACCGAGCTCAGCAAATTAGTGTCTCCAAATCCACTTTGCAGCGAATTTTGACGAAAGATTTGCATCTTCATGCACACAAAGTTCAATTGACTCAGGAACTGAAGCCAACTGACCATGGACAGCGAAGGGAGTTCGTTAATTGGGTATTGGAGAGACAACATGAAAATGCTGATTTTGCCGATAAAATCATCTTCAGTGACGAGGCCCATTTTCATCTTGATGGCTTCGTCAATAGGCAGAATTGTCGCATTTGGGGTGCGGAAAATCCTCGAGTGATTCACGAGAAGCAAATGCATCCTCAACGTGTCACTGTGTGGTGTGGTTTTTGGGCTGGAGGAATCATTGGACCTTTTTTTTATGAAAATGAGGCAGGTCAAGCGCAAACAGTCAATGGTGTTCGGTATCGTGAAATGATAACCAGTTTTTTCTTGCCTAGAATTGAAGAAATGAATGTTAAGGGCATGTGGTTCCAACAAGACGGCGCCACATGTTATACAGCCAGAGAAACAGTTCAATTGCTGCATCAGTCATTTCCCGGTCGTGTTATTTCGCGTTTTGGAGATCGGAATTGGCCGCCTAGATCGTGCGATTCAACAACATTAGATTTTTATACACTCCACGAGAGTATTATGTCTTTGTGCATTTGTTTGTAACACCCAAAAGGAAATGAGATAGACCCATTGTTAATTATACCGATCGTCTTAGAATCACATTCTGAGTCGATTTAGCAATGTCCGTCTGTCTGTCCGTCCGTCCGTCCGTCCGTCCGTCCGTCCGTCCGTCCGTCCGTCCGTCCGTCCATCTATTCTTGTAATCACGATACAGGTCGCAATTGTAGACAGAACCAAATGAAACTTTGCACAACGATGTTTTTCGGGATAAGGACGAACGCTATTTAATTTGAAGAAAATCGGTTCAGAATTAGATATAGCCCCCATACGAATTTCACTCCCGATTTGACTCTTTTCACTCTAGATACCACATATTACAACAGATTTTCTTTAAAATTGGCAAAACATCTTATATTGTAACTAGAAACACCTGTGGTAAAAATGTGTTAGATCGGTTCAGATTTATATATAGCTCCCATACAAATTTCTCTCCCGATTTGAATTTTTCCGCTCTAGTAACCACATATTGTATCAGTTTGTCTTCAGATTTGGTAAAACATCTTATATTTCCACTAGAAACACCCATGGTGAATATCGGTCAGATCGGTTCAGATTTATATATAGCTCCCATACAAATTTCGCTCCCGATTTGACTTTTTCCGCTCTAGTAACCACATATTGTATCAGTTTGTCTTCAGATTTGGTAAAACATCTTATATTCCCACTAGAAACTCCCATGGTGAATATCGGACAGATCGGTTCAGATTTATATATAGCTCCCATACAAATTTCTCTCCCGATTTGAATTTTTCCGCTCTAGAGACCACATATTGTATCAGATTGTCTTCAGATTTGGTAAAACATCTTATATTTCCACTAGAAACAGCCATGGTGAATATCGGTCAGATCGGTTCAGATTTATATATAGCTCCCATACAAATTTCGCTCCCGATTTGACTTTTTCCGCTCTAGAAACCACATATTGTACTCGGTTTTCTTTAAATTTGGGACAACATCTTATAATCTGACTAGAAACACCTATGCAGAAATTGGGTAAGATCGGTTCAGATTTAGATATAGCCCCCATATAAATGTCGCTACCGATTTGACTTTTTCTGCTTTAAATGCCACATATTATACTCGATTTTCCTTAAATTTGGCACAACATCTTATAATCCTAGACACCTAGATCTGTTCAGATTTAGATATAGGACCCATACAAATGTCGCTCCCGATTTGAATTTTGCGCTCTACAAACCATATATTGTACCCGATTTTCTTTAAATTTGGGACAACATCTTATAATCCAAATAGAAACACTATGCAGAAATTGGGTAAGATCGGTTCAGATTTAGATATAGCCCCCATACAAATGTCGCTCCCGATTTGACTTTTGCCGCTTTAAAAGCCACATATTGTGCTCGACTTTCTTTAAATTTCGCACAACATCTTATAATCTAACTAAACAAAACTATGGTGAAAGTGGGTAAGATCGGTTCAGATTTAAATATATCCCAAATTCAAATGTTGCTCCCATAACTTTAACCGATTTTGGCCAAACTATACGTTTTATATTTCACCTATTTCGTTCCAGGTTTCAATATATCCTCATACAAATGTCCTTTTCAATATAAAATTTTTTGTCAAACACATACATTTACAGGATACAAAAGACCTTCCCGTTATCACTTTTTTACCGAATTGAATTGTATTCGGATTGAAAGTGGAGTGTATCATAGAGTCGGCCCCGCCCGACTTTAGCCTTTCCTTACTGGTTTTCTTTGGGGTTTTTTGAAGTCGATGGTTTACGCGAATAAGCCGACGACGACTCAAGCCTTAAAAGACGAAATTGGACGCTGCATTAATGAAATACCGCAGCATTCATGCAAAACGGTCATTGAAAATTTCATTTAAAGTTCGCGTGCATGCCAGCAAAGCCGCGGCGGCCATCTGCACGATATATTGTTCCATACATAACCTCATTCTGTCTACTTTACGATATAATAAAGTTTCACGATTTTTTCTTAAATATCTGTGTTTTATTTCAAATTAAAAAATTTCGCTCTTCTTGGGACACCCTTTATAAGCTGGAGTGTAGTTTTGCTATTTAAGCGGGAAGATCATTATTTACAACTTTGGTGTCTTCGGAGACCCCCACTGAAATATCCCGGCAAACAGTTTCCTAGAATATCCTTAAATGTCCTATTTGAAAGGACTTTTCTTGATTTTCTCGAAAAAAGGGTCAAATTGTTCTACAAAAATGATCTACCCAACATGCCCTATCGCTATCCTGTTTCATTCAAAAAGTCTTAATTTGTTGGACAGTGTAATTAAGTAATTAATAATTTGATTCTGATAATGATTTGTGTTTGTCCCAATCACACAGGCATTTTGCCGATGAGGCTATTATTATTTTTGCAGGCTATGGATATCTATCATTTAACTGACAGAAATCTCTTCAGAGCAGATGAGAAACAAATCACACCAGACCATTCAACCAATGTCAAAGGGCAGTACAACTCTGCCGCTTAAAGTGGTTTTTAGCGAGAGACATTTTAAATCCAACTGTTACTAGTAACAGTGTGACACAGCTAGCTGGCACTCAGTCCTCGGTGGTCTCCTTGCAACACCCATCCAAACACCCAAACATATGAACAAAAAAAAAAACAATTCGTGGAATGAATGAGACAAAGTGCCACAGACATACCGCACACCAACTAGCAACGAGCAACTGCATCTGTGGCAACTACATCAGCAGCACTGACAACAACTGCGACAACCAGAACGAAATGGGACATTTCATTCAAATCACAGAATACGCGACGAAAAACTTGCAACAAAAGCTGATGCCACCGAAAAACTCCCAGAAATGTAATTAGGCTTACTGGCCATTACTAGATGGACTTTAATAACTGCAGGATGGGAAAATTCAACAGTGAACAGTGAAATTGGAATATTCCATTAAAAAAGTGGATTTAAAAACAAAATTAAACAAACAAAAAACGTTTGAGCTCTTACTTCTCTCGGTTATAGTTCCAGGGCTGCAGTTTTGTTATTGGAAAAAGTGTCCTGAGATTTTTTCGCAGAAACAGCAAATATTTGCAAAGTCACCTCAACACCGAATATGGTAGACTAACTTGTGTTCATTCGCTTAGCCACTGGCCGAGTCACTCTATGAATTCTGTGAACTTCATTGGACAGATAATGTCATGGCATAAACGGAAACGCCACATTGCATAAGTAAAGGCAACGAAAATGGATGGACACTGCAGTACGAGCTGCAACTTGAATTGCATGAAGACCAGGTGAAGAGAAATTATGTCAGAAACTTTGACGCACTTTATTTGAAAAGCAATTATGCATAAGTATTCCATCAGTCTCTGCGATTTAAATGATACTGAATTTGGTCAATGATATCCGGATCCTGAGAAGACCCCAACGCAGAAAGTACAAAAAGTAATTTTTCGTAAGCGTTAAGGGCTTTAGTTACAACTTTGGTAAAGGGTCCGCCAAATAACTTTTTTATACCCTCCACCTCCAGGATGGGTGTATACTAACTTTGTCATTCCGTTTGTAACACCTTGAAATATCGACCTGAGACCCTATAAAGTATATATATTCTTGATCGTCATGAATTTCTAAGACGATCTAGCCATGTCCGTCCGTCCGTCCGTCTGTTGAAAGCACGCTAGCATCTAAACGAAAGGAGCTAGAACGTTAAAATTTTCCATAAATGCGTCTTATAGTCGTAGATCGGTTGGCATTGAAATGGGGCGAAATCGGCCCGAAGGGAAAAATTTTTCCCTCACAAGGACTAAAAATACCCATAATAATCCCTAATATTTTAGCGTATTTAAGCATGTTTTTTGAATATGTCTTTTTATATTTGCTTGATATTTGGTATGCGCATTCCCCTTATAGCAAAAACGTGCACCATAAAGTGATTCTTATATGTAGGGGTGAAATGGGGCAAAAAAGGGATAAAAATGGTACATATTAAACGACAACAGCTAGAAACACGAAAATCGGTGTGTACATTCCTCTAATTGAGTAGATACATAATATAAAAGTATTTTTTCCAAATTCGTACTTTTAAGGGGTAAAATAGGAATAGAGGGATAAAAATGGTACCAACCAAACGGCTGTACCTAGAATAATGAAATTCGGTGTATACATTCCTCTGATTGCATAGACAAGTAAAATATACGGATTTTTCAAAATTCGTACTTTTTGGGGTTAAAATGAAAAAAGGGGATAAAAATAGTACCAATCTAATGACCGAAGCTAGATTCATGAAATTCGGAGTATACATTCCTCTGAGTGTGCAGACACGGAAAATAAACTGATTTGTCGAAATTCGTACTTTTTGGGGTTAAAATGAAAAAAGGGGATAAAAATAGTACCAATCAAATTACCGCAGCTTAAGTCATGAAATTCGGAGTATACATTCCTCTGACTGCGTAGACACGGAAAATAGACGAATTTTTAGTACTTTCAAGGGATACAATGGTACAGAGGGATAAAAATAGTACCAACTAAACGACTACAGCTAGAATGATAAAATTCTAATTGCGTAGAAACGTCAAGGGGGTAAAAATGGTACCAACCAAATGGAATTCGGTGTATACATTCCTCTGACTGCATAGACACGCAAAATAAAAAGTTTGTTTTCCAAATTCGTACTTTTTCTTTTACGGCAAAAATTGGTTGAATCATGAAGCTAGGTTATTTTGCACTATGTACGTCTGATAATGGATTTTCAAAATTTGAACTTTTGGAATTCAAATAGAATGAAAATAAAACCAACTGTAGCACCCACTATCTACCAATATTTATGGCTTTGAAAATATTTTTGAAAATATAAGTATAAGAATATTTATTTTTTGAATTGACGTATTGGTAGCATTACCTTATAAGCGTGGTTTGAAATAATTAAAATATTATATTTATTTATTAAATTAATTTTTCAATATTTGTATTTGTTTTGGTTTGGCTATATTAAAAAAATCATATTTTCCTGTAATATTACTGCACTTCTACGATAGCCGACACCTCTTTGGAAAGCAATCCATGGTGGAGGGTATATAAAGTTCGGCCCGGCCGAACTTAACGCCGTTTTTTACTTGTTTTTTTTTTTTGAAAATGCTATAAAAAAAACTACTGAATATTTTCTAAAATTTCTTTTTTTATTTGAAAGTACAATCCTTCCTGTTAATAATGGTAAATAATTTCATTCAAAAGGCTGCTGAGGCCACCCCACAAATAATAGTCCAACGGTTGAATAGTTGAAAAAAAAACTTTAGATGGCGGACCCTTTATATTTGGTAACCACCACTGAAATTATCCGGCAATTATTGACTTAATCATTAAATGTCCTTTTTGAATGCCTTTTTTCGAAAAAAGGTCAAATTGACCCAAAAAGAGAGAAGCTAGAGGGTTAATATCCTTCAAAAAAATGACCCACAATATAGTTCTGACAATAAGAACTCTCATTAGTAAATGGAAGCTTTGAAAATTAGACTCAGAATTATAAGGCGGATTTCAATTAAAAAGTCGCTATTTTGGTCCATTTTAATTTGTTGGACAATGTAATTATTATATTTCCTAATAAATAATTGTTCATAATTTAGTTTAAAGTTTGCATTAATCTATTTCAGATATCTCATTTTTTATATCCTCCACCTTAGGATGGAGTTTATATTAATTTTGTCGTGTTTTGTTGTGTTGGAAGCACACCGTGAAATATTCATCGAAATGCCCATTAAGAGGTAGAGATGTATAGTTGAAGCATAATGTCGATTCCTCGTCTTATCGGCTTTTGGAAATATATGAATAGTCGATTTTTCGACTTTTCCAAATATATGACCAGTAAGAAAAGGCTAAAGTCGGGCGGGGCCGACTCTATGATACACTCCACTTTCAATCCGAATACAATTCAATTTGGTGAAAAAGTGAAAACGGGAAGGTTTTTTGTATCCTGTAAATGTATGTGTTTGACAAAAAAATTTATATCGGAAAGGACATTTGTATGAGGATATATTGAAACCTGGAACGAAGTAGGTGAAAGATAAAATGTATAGTTTGACCAAAATCGGTTAAACTTATGGGAGCAACATTTGAATTTGGGCTATATTTAAATCTGAACCGATCTTACCCACTTTCATCATAGTTTTGTTTAGTTAGATTATAAGATGTTGTTCGAAATTTAAAGAAAATCGAGCACAATATGTGGCTTTTAAAGCGGCAAAAGTCAAATCGTGAGCGACATTTGTATGGGGGCTATATCTAAATCTGAACCGATCTTACCCAATTTATGCATAGCGTTTCTAGTTGGATTATAAGATGTTGTCCCAAATTTAAAGAAAATCGGGTACAAAATATAGTTTTAGAGCGCAAAATTCAAATCTGGAGCGACATTTGTATGGGGCCTATATCTAAATCTGAACCGATCTAGCCCGCTTTAGCCACAGGTGTTTCTAGTAAAATTATAAGATGTTGTGCCAAATTTAAAGAAAATCGAGTACAATATTTGGTTTCTACAGAGGAAAATGTCAAATCGGGAACGACATTTGTATGGGGGCTATATCTAAATCTGAACCGATTTGACCTATTTTCACCATAGATGTTCTTAGTTTAAATATAAGATGTTTTGCCAAATCTGAAGACAATCTGATACAATATGTGGTTTCTAGAGCGGAAAAGTCAAATCGGGAGCGAAATTTGTATGGGAGCTTTATATATATATCTGAACCGATCTGACCGATATTCACCATGGGTGTTTCTAGTCGAAATATAATATGTTTTACCAAATCTGAAGACAATCTGATACATTATGTGGTTTCTAGAGCGGAAAAAGTCAAATCGGGAGCGAAATTTGTATGGGAGCTATATATATATCTGAACCGATCTGACCGATATTCACCATGGGTGTTTCTAGTGGAAATATAAGATGTTTTACCAAATCTGAAGACAATCTGATACATTATGTAGTCTCTAGAGCGGAAAAAGTCAAATCGGGAGAGAAATTTGTATGGGAGCTATATATAAATCTGAACCGATCTAACACATTTTTACCACAGGTGTTTCTAGTTACAATATAAGATGTTTTGCCAATTTTAAAGAAAATCTGTTGTAATATGTGGTATCTAGAGTGAAAAGAGTCAAATCGGGAGTGAAATTCGTATGGGGGCTATATCTAAATCTGAACCGATTTTCTTCAAATTAAATAGCGTTCGTCCTTATCCCGAAAAACATCGTTGTGCAAAGTTTCATTTGGTTCTGTCTACAATTGCGACCTGTATCGTGATTACAAGAATAGATGGACGGACGGACAGACAGACAGACAGACAGACAGACAGACAGACAGACAGACAGACAGACAGACAGACAGACAGACAGACGGACATTGCTAAATCGACTCAGAAAGTGATTCTAAGACGATCGGTATAATTAACAATGGGTCTATCTCGTTTCCTTTTGGGTGTTACAAACAAATGCACAAAGACATAATACTCTCGTGGAGTGTATAAAAAGCCGACTTTTGAAAAATCGATTTTTTTTTACTTTTCGACTGTTGCAAATAAATAAAAAGACGACATTGCAAGTGAATGAAAAGACGAATAGACCAAATGAAAACCAAATTGAGAGGCATTTATATTGGATACTACCCGGATGGTACCCGGCGTTGCACGGGGTTTCGTCTTCCTTATGTATATAACTTTGTTTACTCGCAATTTTTGTTTTGTATATTTTTACTTCTGTAAATTAGTTTAAATTAATACTTATTTATTTAAATTCATAAGTTACATTATTAAAATATAAAAACTTCATGAAAATTTAAGTAATTTTTTCAGTGTTTCTTTAAAGAAAATGAAACATTTATTAGAGAGTTAATTAATTATGGTAATTATTTCTAAGAATGTATTATGTGTCTATTAGTTAAGTTAGTCAGTATTTCATTGGAGTGCTTCGGGATACATGATATTTACAATTTTTCCAGCTTGTACAAGTACATTAAAGACTTTTGGGCTCGAGAGCAAGCAACATATAACTGACCATGTGAAAAACATGGATTTTACAGATTCAATCCACAAACTCCAAGTGATTCAATTGCGACCTGTATCGTGATTACAAGAATAGATGGGCAGACAGACAGACGGACATTGTTAAATCGATTCAAAAAGTGATTCTAAGTTGATCAGTATAATTAAGAATGGGTCTATCTCCCTTCCTTTTGGGCGTTACAAACAAATGCACAAAGCCATAATACTCTCGTGGAGTGTATAAATATTGAAAAAATTATTTTATAAATAAATATAAAATCCATGGATTTTGGATAGTTGACCTTTTCACAAATTGTGTGTAGGTGTTTTTTGTCCGGCTTTGTTTTTATAGTGACACCCCTGAAGATGACTGACGAAGTCAATCGAAATATTGGGAATTTTTAAATAAAAATTAATAAAAACACAACATCGTTGTTTTTATACCCTCCAAAGTTGGGTAAACCAACTTTGTCATTCCGTTTGTAACACTTTGAAATATCGATCTGAGACCGTATAAAGTATATGTATATATTCGTGATCGTCATAAAGTTCTAAGACGATCTAGCCACGTCCGTCCGTCAGTCTGTTGAAAGCACGCTAGCATCTAAACGAAAGGAACTAGGACGTCCAAATTTTCCATAAATGCGTCTTTTATATATTCGGTGCATAAATTCCTCTGATTGCGAAGACACGTAAAATAAATGGATTTTTCGAATTTCGTAGTTTTTAGGGTTAAATGGAAAAAGGGGATAAAAATAGTACCAACCATGAAAAATAAAAGTTTTTTTTCCAAATTCGTACTTTCAAGGGATACAATGGGTACGGAGGGATAAAAATGGTACCAACCAAACGGCTACACCTGGAATAATGAAATTCGGTGTATACATTCCTCTGACTGTGTAGACACGGAAAATAAAAGGTTTTTTCCAAAATCGTATACAATGGATAAAATGGGTACAATGGGGATAAGAATAGTACCAACTAAACGACTACAGCTAGAATGATGAAATTCGGTGTTTACATCCCTCTAATTGCGTAGAAAGTCATACTATTCCCTATGACATACTTTCCACGCAGAGCCAATAAGGGCAACACCTATGGCAAAATGAACAATTGGAATATGGATTTGCTAATAGCAACAGAAAAATGTGATTTTCAGGATTCACATCAGCGACAAATGACTCTGTCGAAGACAATTAAGTGCCAGAATACAGCCTCTATTGCGAACTCCTTTATCTGGCATTTTTGCAATATCGATGACTGGGTGTGAATGAAACGCTGCCTATGAATGATTTCGATACATCCTTTGGAGACCATAGTAACAAATACGAAGTCACTAATCAAATCGCATACATACATATGCATAGTAGGGTGAGTTTTTTCTGGATTCAGGCTCACCTATTCGTAATTTAATTTCGTTTATTGTTTGAGATTGAATTAAAATATGAGACTGATGTGATAAATAAAAGTTTTCACCTGAAAAGTTGTTTTAATCCTTGAATATCTGAAATTTTATCATTTTCCATTCCAAACTTTGAACAGATTTTTAACGGAGTTACAATTCAGAAGTGATTTAGAATTTAACACAGTTTTTATAAGAAATTGTGCTGACCATGCCCATCACAGATTGAGCCTATAAACATACATCATTTTATCATTCCTAGGGCAATATGTAAAATTAGTGTCAGTGTTTCGTCACGAAAATTAAACACCAATTTTGTATATTTTAAAATTATGAAAAATTTCAAAATTTTAACCCATTTTCTGGGAATTTTTTGACGGCAGAAAAAACAAAACGACAAAAAATATTCAAAACCTAGCGAGTTTAGTTCCAATATACGTTATACCTGCATTGTTTTTGTTAGAAACTTATATTTCTTTCACATAAAATACAAATTTATTTCGGTCGTAACTTCTCGATATCGAATTTCGTGATGTCCCAATTCTATATTTTGAAAATGTTGAAAAAAAAAAACTCACCCTAATGTACAAACATCTCGTTCATACATTTCGCCGGGCCGACAAACACACGTTATTGTGTACAATCTTCCAACATCTCCATGGTGTTCATTTGTAGTGTGGATTTTTACCCTTGCACAGGACGATATCCAATTTTCAAAGAAAAAGCAGCGAATGAAATATACATCGATGCAAAAACCTCTACAAGAAGTCTTGCAAAGTAACACAACTGGAGCAAGAAAATTAAAAATCATTCATCAGTTTAACTGAACTCTCGACGAAAGGCCGCTGTACTCGAAGAAAAAAATCGTATTTTGTTTCGTATGGATCTGCCGCAGTTTAATACGATAGGATGGTGTAAAGTTGTTGTTGGAAATCGATTTATTTTGTAAATAATATGTTCTTTATTATGTTCCTCATGAACAAGGTCAACAAAGTATCTCGTAGGTCTAGACAATGCGTTTTAGAGTATACATAGATATTTTGGCAATCTATCCTCAATAGGTTTTGAGCTGCAGTTCCCTGAAGTTTGTCACCACGGATGTGAGCAAATTTTTAATTTTCGCCAAAGCAAAAGTTTGCATACCTACAGCTTTTTTAGAAAATGCTACTCAAAACCTACAAAAACGTACTAATATAAAAGGCGATTCATCGTGAGGTTTGATTTATAATGTAAAATAAAGCACATAAATTTGAAAGTGAACTTAATTAAAATTTTTATTATCGGTTAAAAGACAATTTATGGCATTTACTTGTTGTAAATGACATAATGTAAATTTTGGCCAAGACTATGTCTGAGGTGGACTGGAAATCTACAACATACTGTTTGCTATATAAAACATATTTTTTTATTTTTTCGAATAAATCGTTCGAACTGTATTTTTTGTTTTTTATTTCGCAAACAATTTGAACCCAAAGAAATTATAAATAATGATATATGAGATCATTTCATTTCAAAACTCTTTTCGAATGATCAAAATATGGATATGTACTCATATATTTTAAATCAAGGTTTCCTTTTCAGGAAACCAGAGAAATTTTAATAAAACCGGTTTTTAAATATAGACAATAGAATCTTTTATAATACCCTCCACTAGGGTATTATGTCTCTATTTCGAATAAATCGTTCGAACTGTATTTTTTGTTTTTTATTTCGCAAACAATTTGAACCCAAAGAAATTATAAATAATGATATATGAGATCATTTCATTTCAAAACTCTTTTCGAATGATCAAAATATGGATATGTACTCATATATTTTAAATCAAGGTTTCCTTTTCAGGAAACCAGAGAAATTTTAATAAACCCGGTTTTTAAATATAGACAATAGAATCTTTTCTAATACCCTCCACTAGGGTATTATGTCTTGGTGCACTTGTTTGTAACCTCCAAAAGGAAAGGATATACACCCATTGTTAAGAATACCGATCGACTCGACTTAGCAATGTCCGTCTGTTTGTTCTACCGTCCGTCCGTCCATCCATTCTTGTAATCAAAGTCCAGGTCGCAATTATTGTTTGATCCTAACAAAAACTGGCACAAGTAAGTTTTGTGGCCCAAGGACGAACCCTATTAAATTAAAAGAAAATCGGTTCAGATTTAGATATAGCCCCCATACAAATGTTGCTCCCGGTTGGATTTTTTCCGCAGTAGAAACCACATATTATAATCGATTTGCTTTAAATTTGGCGCAATACCTTATAATTAAACTAGAAACATCTATAAACAAGTAAGGAAAGGCTAAAGTCGGGCGGGGCCGACTATATGATACACTCCACTTTCTATCCGAATACAATTCAATTCGGTGAAAAAGTGAAAACGGGAATGTTTTTGTATCCTGACAAAAATGTTAAATCGGAAAGGACATTTGTATAAGGATATATTGAAACCTGGAACGAAATAGGTGAAATATAAATTGTATAGTTTGGCGAAAATCGGTTAAACTTTTGGGAGCAACATTTGTATTTGGGCTATATTTAAATCTGAACCGATCTTACCCACTTTCACCATAGTTTTGTTTAGTTGGACTATAAGATGTTGTGCCAATTTTAAAGAAAATCGGGTACAATGTGAGGTTTCTATAGAGCAAAAGTAAAATCGGGAAAAACATTTGTATGGGGGCTATATCTAAATCTGAACCGATCTAGCCCGCTTTAGCCACATGTGTTTTTAGTTAGATTATAAGATATTGTGCCAAATTTAAAGAAAATCGAGCACAATATGTGGTTTCTAAAGCGGAAAAAGTGAAATCGGGAGCGACATTTATATGGGGGCTATATCTAAATCTGAACCGATCTTATCCAATTTCAGCACAGGTGTTTCTAGTAAGATTATAAGATGTTGTGCCATATTTAAAGAAAATCGAGTACAATATGTGATTTCTAGAGCGGAAAATGTCAAATCGGGAACGTCATTTGTGTGGGGGCTATATCTAAATCTGGACCGCTCTTACCCAATTTCAGCATAGGTGTTTCTAGTTCGATTATAAGATGTTGTGCCAAATTTAAAGAAAATCAAGTACAATATGTGGTTTCTAGAGCGGAAAATGTCAAATCGGGAGCGACATTTGTATGGGAGCTATATATAAATCTGAACCGATCTGTCCTATATTCACCATGGGTGTTTCTAGTGGAAATATAATATGTTTTACCAAATCTGAAGACAATCTGATACAATATGTGGTTTCTAGAGCGGAAAAAGTCAAATCGGGATCGAAATTTGTATGGGAGCTATATATAAATCTGAACCGATCTGACCCATATTCACCATGGGTATGTCTAGTAGAAATATAAGATGTTTTACCAAATCTAAAGACAATCTGATACAATATGTGGTTTCTAGAGCGGAAAAAGTCAAATCGGGAGCGAAATTTGTATGGGGGATATATCTAAATCTAAAACGATTTTCTTCAAATTAAATAGCGTTCGTCCTTGTCCCGAAAAACTTCGTTGTGCAAAGTTTCATTTGGTTCTGTCTACAATTGCGACCTGTATCGTGATTACAAGAATAGATGGACAGACAGACAGACAGACAGACGGACGGACATTGCTAAATCGATTCAAAAATTGATTCTAAGTCGATCGGTATAATTAACAATGGGTCTATCTCGTTTCCTTTTGGGTGTTACAAACAAATGCACAAAGACATAATACTCTCGTGGAGTGTATAAAAATAGGAACAGGTCGGTTCTGATTTAAATATAGCTCCCATACAAATTTCGTTCTCCATTTAACTTTTTGCGCTTTAGAGATCACATATTTGAACCAATATTCTTCAAATTTGGCATAAAAACTTATAATTTAACTGGAAATGTCTGTGGTAAAAATGAGCCAGATCGGTTCAGATTTATATATAGCTCCTACATCCAAATTTCGCTGCCGCTTTGATTTTTATACACTCCACGAGAGTATTATGTCTTTGTGCATTTGTTTGTAACACCCAAAAGGAAACGAGATAGACCCATTGTTAATTATACCGATCGTCTTAGAATCACTTTTTGAGTCGATTTAGCAATGTCCGTCTGTCTGTCCGTCCGTCCGTCCATCTATTCTTGTAATCACGATACAGGTCGCAATTGTAGACAGAACCAAATGAAACTTTGCACAACGACGTTTTTCGGGATAAGGACAAACGCTATTTAATTTGAAGAAAATCGGTTCAGATTTAGATATAGCCCCCGTACGAATTTCACTCCCAATTTGACTCTTTTCACTCTAGATACCACATATTGCAACAGATTTTCTTTAAAATTGGCAAAACATCTTATATTGTAACTAGAAACACCTGTGGTAAAAATGTGTTAGATCGGTTCAGATTTATATATAGCTCCCATACAAATTTCTCTCCCGATTTGACTTTTTCCGCTCTAGAGACCACATAATGTATCAGATTGTCTTCAGATTTGGTAAAACATCTTATATTTCCACTAGAAACACCCATGGTGAATATCGGTCAGATCGGTTCAGATTTATATATAGCTCCCATACAAATTTCGCTCCCGATTTGACTTTTTCCGCTCTAGAGACCACATATTGTATCAGATTGTCTTCAGATTTGGTAAAACATCTTATAATTCCACTAGAAACACCCATGGTGAATATCGGTCAGATCGGTTTGACTTTTTCCGCTCTAGAGACCACATATTGTATCAGATTGTCTTCCGATTTGGTGAAACATCTTATATTCCCACTAGAAACTCCCATGGTGAATATGGGACAGATCGGTTCAGATTTATATATAGCTCCCATACAAATTGCGCTCCCGATTTGACTTTTTCCGCTCTAGAGACCACATATTGTATCAGATTGTCTTCAGATTTGGTAAAACATCTTATAATTCCACTAGAAACACCCATGGTGAATATCGGTCAGATCGGTTCAGATTTATATATAGCTCCCATACAAATTTCGCTCCCGATTTGACTTTTTCCGCTCTAGAAACCACATATTGTATCAGATTGTCTTCAGATTTGGCAAAACATCTTATATTTAAACTAAGAACATCTATGGTGAAAATCGGTTCAGATTTAGATATAGCCCCCATACAAATGTCGTTCCCGATTTGACATTTTCCTCTGTAGAAACCACATATTGTACTCGATTTTCTTTAAATTTGGCACAACATCTTATAATCTTACTAGAAACACCTATGCTGAAATTGGGTAAGATCGGTTCAGATTTAAATATAGCCCAAATTCAAATGTTGCTCCCATAAGTTTAACCGATTTTGGCCAAACTATACATTTTCTATTTCACCTATTTCGTTCCAGGTTTCAATATATCCTCATACAAATGTCCTTTCCGATATAAAATTTTTTGTCAAACACATATGTACATTTACAGGATACAAAAACCTTCCCGTTTTCACTTTTTCACCGAATTGAATTGTATTCGGATTGAAAGTGGAGTGTATCATAGAGTCGGCCCCGCCCGACTTTAGCCTTTCCTTACTGGTTTTTTTTTGCGTTGGAGGTGTGGAATCTTCGTAAGATGTATCCAACCTGTGTTGGAAAACATGTACGATTCGCCTTGGCGCCTACGTACTAAACCACACCCCCTCTTCACTCCTCCTCACGGGACCGCCTACTGGTATTACTTCGCGGGGAAGTCAGCCTTTTAGCTGCTCTTCAGTTGCTTATTGCTATTGAACTACTTGCTTCTGACTTTCTGATCTTTTCTGCTTCTCGGAGTTCCTGGTTCTGTCTGTCTGTCTGTCTGTCAGATTATCTTCAGATTTGGTAAAACATCTTATATTTCCACTAGAAACACCCATGGTGAATATCGGTCAGATCGGTTCAGATTTATATATAGCTCCCATACAAATTTCGCTCCCGATTTGAATTTTTCCGCTCTAGAAACCACATATTGTATCAGATTGTCTTCAGATTTGGCAAACCATCTTATATTTAAACTAAGAACATCTATGGTGAAAATAGGTCAAATCGGTTCAGATTTAGATATAGCCCCCATACAAATGTCGTTCCCGATTTGACATTTTCCGCTTTAAATGCCACATATTCTAATCGATTTTCTTTAAATTTGGCACAATATCTTATAATCTAACTAGAAACACCTATGCAAAAATTGGGTAAGATCGGTTCAGATTTAGATATAGCCCCCATATAAATGTCGCTTCCGATTTGACTTTTTCCGCTTTAAATGCCACATATTGTGCTCGATTTTCTTTAAATTTGGCACAATATCTTATAATCTAACTAGAAACACCTGTGGCTAAAGCGGGCTAAATCGGTTCAGATTTAGATATAGCCCCCATACAAATGTCGCTCCCGATTTGACTTTTGCCGCTTTAAAAGCCACATATTGTGCTCGATTTTCTTTAAATTTCGCACAACATCTTGTAATCTAACTAAACAAAACTGAAAGTGGGTAAGATCGGTTCAGATTTAAATATAGCCCAAATTCAAATGTTGCTCCCATAAGTTTAACCGATTTTGGTCAAACTATACATTCTATATTTCACCTATTTCGTTCCAGGTTTCAATATATCCTCATAAAAATGTCCTTTCCGATATAAAATTTTTTGTCAAACACATACAAAAAACCTTCCCGTTTTCACTTTTTCACCGAATTGAATTGTATTCGGATTGAAAGTGGAGTGTATCATAGAGTCGGCCCCGCCCGACTTTAGCCTTTCCTTACTGGTTCCTTTCTAGAAACCACATATATAAACATACTAGCTTTTTGTACCCGGCGTTGCACGGGCTTTCGTCTTCCTTATGTATGTAACTTTGTATGCTCGCAATTTTTGTTTTGTATATTTTTACTTCTGCTAATTAGTTTAAATTAATACTTATTTATTTAAATTCATAAGTTACATTTTTAAAATATAAAAACTTCATGAAAATTTAAGTAATTTTTTCAGTGTTTTTTTTAAGAAAATGAAAAGAAAAAACTAAAACAAATGAGCGTTGGCACAGCAGATGTATTGCTGGGTAACTATACCTGCATATACAAATACTTACATATGCAACTCAATGAGATGCTTGTAAGGTGGATATTACTTGGTGCGATTTTTTAAACGCAAATACGGCAAGTGAGTTGTGCTTCTCGTTCGTTTGTCAGAATCATCTCCTTATAGAGGCCGGGTTTGATGTTAAAAGTCGCTGCGAAGCCACTTGAAAAGACTTTTGACATGGTCGAAAACATGATCGTGGTAGTCTGCAGCCAAGTAATAAATGTCACCATGCCATTTGTAAATAAATTTGCACTCTATTAACTATAGATGCAAAATGGTCTTGAGCCAGGACAATATCCCAGTTCAGAAAATGAAGCATTTAAAAGAAACATTTATTAGAGAGTTAATTAATTATGGTAATTATTTCTAAGAATGTATTTTGTGTCTATTAGTTAAGTTAGTCAGTATATTGGAGTGCTTCGGTATACACGATATTTGCAATTTTTCCACCTTGTTCAAGTACATTAAAGTTTTTGGGCTCTAGAGCAAGCAATATGTGAAAAACATGGATTTTCCAGACTCAATCCACAAACTTCAAGTGATTGTCCCTGTGCATTGATTATAGTCATTGAAAATGCTAGGCGAATCAGAAACTGTAGTCGTTTGAAATCGAATGGTATGTCGGTGGGAATCATCGGAATGCGTGGTATAAGGATATCTTATTCTTTGATTTTCCATTCAAAATCGTTGCTTCAATGACGTTGGGCATTAGTCTCTTGACAGAAATTCTAGTACAATTGCACAATCGATGAGGATTAACATTCATTAGGTGCGGTGGAATTCCTGGAAGGTCCAAAGAATTTAGAAATTCAATTCAATTGTTGACAACTTCATCCGCATTCATGATACTGTCTATCGATTTTTAATGTGTGCAATCACCTAGAAATTTTTTCCAGAATTAAATTATTGATTGCATTAACATCGTTATTTTTTTGCAGCCAATATAGCACGGAAGTAAAACCACTCTTTGTTTCCATAGTTTGTGGTAATTTGTCGGAAGACTTTCTCGATTAATTGCTGAATTGATTCCTGAATGAAATTTTATTGAAAATGAAAAGGAGTATTCCTTTTCACTGCATCAACTGATACTTTTCCATTACCAACATCCAGTAGATGTATCGAAAATATAGCTGCTGAGTCATCGTGATGCAGATGTACACGCATATTGGTGGTCAGATTAATTTTTTGTACATATCGCCAGACGCAAGTCTTCAACATTGAATTGCCGTTCTCTTAGCAAATCTCGATTAGCAATGTCAATGGTAGAACGTTCAGGCACCACCGTTCCAAGTTTAATAAGAGTTTTGTTGCTGATGGCTAGGCATACATATGTCTTAAATTTTTATCAGCGTATCGTTGAAAATGTTAATCGCAAATGATATTGAATCGTAACGGTGCGATAATGATGCAAAATGTCCCCACTCATACCCTCTTTGAATTTTTCCCACAGGTCCTTTGGGTTAGATGGCGAACAAGTTCTTAATATTGTCGCAAACAAAGTTCGTATCTGAAGAGGATGACAGCTGACAGAACCATACATTAATGTGGTGTCCCAGTTTCTGACACGCCTCTCTCAACTGCTCTTAAATTTGAAACTGAAGTAGGTCCTCTCACGTTAACTAATAACATTCTCAAATAATAACATTCTGCGTTGTGTGGGTGTACGGTATAAACAGGTCCCAATGCATATGAAACGTAAACATTTTGAAACCCATCTACTGGAACACCTTGCTTGGTTCGAGTATGAGGAAACGCGGCAATTGTTCATACCATGACCTCTTATATTCAAGAACCAAACCCTTACCTGAACGTAGCGGCAGAAAAAATCGGCACGTGGTACTTTATAATATTGTTGTTTGAGTGGAGTCGCGTACCTTTTTGTAGCATAACCTTTTTATAGTCAAGGGTCACCCTCTGTTCGTTACAATAAAATATTCAAGTGGTGTCATGCCCATTTGTCGTGTCTTCCCCTATTATAGCCAGAAAACATCCCCTTTCCACAGGCTAGATACAGTAAAATTTTCAAGAGAATCCGCCATTCGTTACATGTTTTGTGATAATTATACACTCCACGAGAGTATTATGTCTTTGTGCATTTGTTTGTAACACCCTAAAGGAAACGAGTTAGACCCATCGTTTATTATACAGATCGGCTTAGAATCACTTTCTGAGTCGATTTAGCAATATCCGTCTGTCAGTCTGTATGTCTGTCTGTTCATCTATTGTTGTAATCAAATTACAGGTCGCAATTATAGTCCGATCTTAACAAAAATTGGCACAAATAAGTTTTATGGATCAAGGACGAACGCTATTTAATTTGAAGTACATCGGTTCAGATATAGATATAGCCCCCATACAAATGTCGCGCCCGATTTGACTTTTTGCGCTCTAAAAACCACATATTTCACTCGTTTTGCTTCAAATTTGGCACAGTACCCTATAATTGAAGTAGAAACACCTATGGTGAAAATCGGTCAGATCGGTTCAGATTTAGATATAGCCCCCAAACAAATGTCGCTCCCGATTTGACTTTTGCGCTCTAGAAACCACATATTTCACTCGATTTGCTTCAAATTTGGCCCAGTACCCTATAATTGAAGTAGAAACAGCTATGGTGAAAGTGGGTCATATCGGTTCAGATTTAGATATAGCCCCAAACAAATGTCTCGATTTTCTTTAAATTTGGAACAACATCTTATAATTCAACTAAAAATATCCATCCTGAATGTGGGTAAGATCGGTTCAGATTTAGATATAAATTTATATATATATATACAAATGTTGCTCCCAAATGTTTAACCGATTTAGGCCAAACTTTACATATTATATTTCATCTATAAACATACATGGCGAAAGCGGGACACATCGTTCCATGTTTCAATATACCCCCATGCAGATGTCCTTTCCGATTTAACATTTTTTGTCAAACACATACAATTACAGGATACAAAAATCCTTCCCGATTTCACTTTTTTACAGAATTGAATTGTAATGAGATAGAAAGTGGAGTGTATCATATAGTCGGCTCCGTCTGACTTTAGCCTTTCCTTACTTGTTTTTCTATAAGTATATATATTCTTGATCGTCATAAAATTCTAAGAAGATCTAGCCATGTCCGTCCGACCATCTATCCGTCTTTTGAAAACACGCAAGCATCTAAGCGAAATGAACTAGGACGTCGAAATTTGACATAAATGTATCTTACAGTTGTAGGTCAGTTGGGATTGAAAGTGGCAAAATTGGTAAATTGTACAGGTCGCATTTAAAGACCGATTGGCAAGAAATTTGGCAGAAGTATTTTTTTTTGGCCAAGGACGATCGGTATTGTATTTGGATGAAATTGGTTCAGATTTACAGTATCAGTATCATGTTATATTTGAATTAGAAATAGCTCAACACCACATGGGTCCATGTTGTAATGTTGCCCCCATGCAAATGTACCTCTAAATTACACCTTTTATGCTAAAATATGCACATTGTCCATAGGATCTTGATGAAATTCCCCACATAATGTTATGTTGCAACTAGAAACATCTACTATGAAAGTCAACCATGTGGGTCGATGTTTTGGTATAGCCCCCATACAAATGGGTCACAGCTTACACTATTATTGCTCTAAAGTCCTCATCTTACATCGGATCTTGATCAAATTCTGCAGATGGTGGTATATTTCAACTAAAAATACCTACAAATGCCCCCATCCCGTTTATACTATTGCCGCTCTAGAACCCACATCTACATAGAATCTTAATAAAAATTTGCTGATCACGTTATATTTCAACTAAAAACACCTACGGTGTCACATAAAATAATGCAAAAGTTGTTCTTTAATTTTGCCATATTTTGTAAATTTGGCTAAAGATGGATTTATTTAATTTATATGGACTACATAAAATCGTCCGTCGATATTAAAATGTCTTGATTTAATAAGGTATAGATGCAGGGAGTGGTGTAGGATATTATACACTGAAATAATTATCTTCATAATATTTACGATTTTGTCTTAACATCAGTGAAACATTTCATTAAAAAGTCGCCAAAGAAACACTTCATCAAATGTATGAAACATGTTTCAAAAAGCACAAATCAATGAAAAGTGTCATAGAATTTATGAAAAATTTCTTAGATCTTAATTCGATGAACTTATCATCATTTTTCATAATACGATTTATGACAATTTTCATAGATTAGAAACTTCATTAATTCATGAAAAAGTATTAATAATTTATACTGAAGTTTCCAATATAAACAAAAAAGCAAAATAGGTCTGACTTATTGACTAACCACACCACCATTGCGAGAGTCTTTGCAATGAATATGTCTTTGATCTAAATCAGAGTTCATACTTATGTCAGAGTTAACAGAGTACAAATGAGAATTGCTATCATTCAACGAATAAAGTCGACACACTAAACCGGTAGTTGTAAATTATGAAACATTTCACAAAAAACTATGAAATCCTTCAATATATTTATGAAGACATTTCATAACACAAATATTTTATTGATTATGACATATTTCATAATCTTTAAGAGTTGTTTCTTTAATACAAAGAAATCATTCTTTGACCTTATGAAACTAAGTTTCACTAATTGAACAATTTTGTTTTATGAAATATGAAATGTTTATGAAAAAATTGTATGAAGCATTTCATTTTATTTATGAATTTTTCAGACATATTAAGAAAATATAATACCCTACACCACTCCCTGCGTATGTACCTCGCTTTGATTACACAGTGCAACACGAAAAAAAATAACCATATACGGACACCGCTACATGATAAAAGACCAAAAAAAAAAAAGACCCGTGTTTTTTTTCCCCAAAGTCATGCACTTTTTTTTTTATGGGCGCCCAGAGATTTGAGGCCTCGGTGTAATTTTTGGAAAAAAGTGATCATATTCTCAGGCTCATATCTTGCAAACCGTTCGGAATTTTGATTTACTCTCTGAGGCAAAGTTCTAGCTCTTGTCATAAAGAACAAAAATTTTGAACATATAAAATCAAAAAAACTTCATCTTCAAGGTCAAAATCGCAAAAAACTTAAAAAAAAAATTTTTAACCTTTTTTCCCCTGTTCAGGTCCATAGGTAGCAAACCGCTGAAAATTCAGGGAAACAATCAACTACAAAAATGTACCTAAGATCTCAATAAACAACTTTCTAGAACATATGAACTTCCTAGGAATTATTCTTAACACCGTTTAGGTAGCGCTTAGGTAGCCGCAAAATTGAAAAATTTCCCAAAAATTTCACTGTGCAACATTTTTGAAGTCATTTCAAAATAACCATATACGGACACCGCTACATGATAAAAGACCAAAAAAAAAAAGACCCGTGTTTTTTTTTCCCCAAAGTCATGCACTTTTTTTTTATGGGCCCCCAGAGATTTGAGGCCTCGGTGTAATTTTTGGAAAAAAGTGATCATATTCTCAGGCTCATATCTTGCAAACCGTTCGGAATTTTGACTCTCTGAGGCAAAGTTTTAGCTCTTGTCATAAAGAACAAAAATTGTAGTTGATTGTTTCCCTGAATTTTCAACGGTTTGCTACCTATGGACCTGAACAGGGGAAAAAAGGTTAAAAAAATCGAATTTTTTTAAGTTTTTTGCGATTTTGACCTTGAAGATGAAGTTTTTTTGATTTTATATGTTCACAATTTTTGTTCTTTATGGCAATAGCTAGAACTTTGCCTCAGAGAGTAAATCAAAATTCCGAACGGTTTGCAAGATATGAGCCTGAGAATATGATCACTTTTTTCCAAAAATTACACCGAGGCCTCAAATCTCTGGGGGCCCATAAAAAAAAGTGCATGACTTTGGGGAAAAAAAAACACGGGTCTTTTTTTTTTTTTGGTCTTTTATCATGTAGCGGTGTCCGTATATGGTTATTTAGAAATGACTTCAAAAATGTTGCACAGTGTTACTAAACCCAGGTATTTCATAGGAGCAATTTTATGTAGTTCATACAAATTATATTCATATAATTTATATGCTATAAATTCATCTTCAGTCAAATTTAACGAGTATGGTAAATAATATGGTAATTGATCCAATTGTCCGACAGACAAATACAAATTATACAGTAGTTAACCAAAGTCATACCAAAGTATGGACATATGGGCATCACCCAAACAATTCTCATTGCAATTCAATTCGGTAAAAAGTGAAATCGGGAAGGATTTTTGCATCCTGTAAATGTATGTGTTTGACAAAAAATGTTAAATCGGAAAGGACATTTGTATGGGGGTATATTGAAACCTGGAACGATGTGACCCGCTTTCACCATGTCTGTTTATTGGTGAAATATAATATGTAAAATTTGGCCAAAATCGGTTAAACATTCGGGAGCAACATTTGTATGAGGGCTATATCTAAATCTGAACCTATCTTACCCACTTTCACCATAGATGTTTCTAGTTCGATTATAAGATGTTGGGTCAATTTTAAAGAAAAACGGGTACAATGTGTGGATTTTAGAGCGGAAAAAGTGAAATCGGGAGCGACATTTGTATGGGGGCTATATCTAAATCTGAACCGATCTTACCCAATTTTTGCATACGTATTTCTAGTTGGATTATAAAATGTCTGCCAAATTTAAAGAAAATCGGGTACAATATGTCGTTTCTAGAGCGGAAAATGTCAAATCGGGAGCGACATTTGTATGGGGGCTATATCTAAATCTGAACCGATCTTACCCAATTTTTGCGCAGGTGTTTCTAGTTGGATTATAAGATGCTTTGCCAATTTTAAAGAAAATCGGGTACAATATGTGGCTTCTAAAGCGGAAAAAGTGAAATAGGGAGCGACATTTGTATGGGGGCTATATCTAAATTTGAACCGATCTTACCCAATTTTTGCATATGTGTTTCTAGTTGGATTATAAGATGTTCTGCCAAATTTAAAGAAAATCGGGTACATTATGTCGTTTCTAGAGCGGAAAATGACAAATCGGGAGCTACATTTGTATGGGGGCTATATCTAAATCTGAACCGATTTCCTCTAAATTCAATACCGATGGTCATTGGCCAGAAAAAATAACTTCTGCCAAGTTTCATGACAATCGGACAACAATTGCGACCTGTAGAGTGCGAACAAGCTTAGATGGACAGCAGACGGACAGACGGACAGACAGACATCGTTAAATCGACTCTGCTGGTGATTCTAAGCCGATCGGTATACTTAAAGGTGGGTCTAGCTCGATTATTTCTTGGTGTTACAAACATTTGGGGCGAAACTAACTTATAATACCCTAGCCCACGAAGTGGTGTAGGGTATAAAAATTCACTAAATTTATGAAAACCGTTTTATGAAATCTCTTCGTAAATATTGTGAAGGAAAATTCTTTCAGTATATAGTCGGCACCGACCGACTTCAGAATTTTTTACTTGTTTTTTTTATCAAAAACTAGTAAGGAAGGTTAAAGTCGGGCGTGGCCGACTATATAATACCATACACCTAGTCAATATACCCTGTGGTGTAGGGTATAAGAAGGTCGTTACATTTGAACTTGGTATATATATACTACAAATTTCATACTTTTATCTGTATTTGTAAGAAAATTTTAACACAAACTTTGAATGGGAGTTATATATAAATCTGAACCGATCTAACACATTTTTAGCATAGGTTTTCTGAAATATAAGACGCTTTCCCAAATTTCATGAAAATCTGTTAAATATGTGGTTTCTAGAGCAGAAAGAATTAAATCGGGGGAGTCATTTATATGGGAGCTATATATAAATCTGAACCGATTTGACCCACTTTCGCCATATATGTTTGTAGTTGAAATATGAGCTGGTTTGCCAAATTTTAACCAAATCTATTCAAATATGCTATATCTAGAGCGGAAATAATCAATTTAGTGGCGAAATTTGAATTGGAGCTATGTATATCTGAACCGATCAGGCCCATTTTTAACAGAGTTGTTTCTAGTTGAAATATAAGTAGTTTTGCCAAATTTGAATAATATCTGAATATGGTTTCTAGAGCGGAAAGAGTCAAATCATAGGAGACATTTGTATGGGAGCTATATATAAATCTGAACCGATGTGACCACTTTCGCCATATATGTTTGTAGTTGAACTATGAGCTGGTTTGCCGAAATTTAAGCAAATCTATTAAAATATGCTAGAAATAGCGGAAATAATCAATTCAGTGGCGAAATTTGTATTGGAGCTATATCTATATCTGAACCGATCTGGCCCATTTTTAACAGAGCTGTTTCTAGTTGAAATATAATTTGTTTTGCCAAGTTTGAAGAAGATCTGTTAAAATATGTGGATTTTAGAGCGGAAAGAGTCAAATCGGAAGAGACATTTGTATGGGAGCTATATATATATATCTGAACCGGTCTGGCCTATTTTTACCAGAGTTATTTCTTGTTAAAATATATGACGTTTTGCTAAATTTGAAGAAAATCTGTTTAAATATGTGTTTTCTAGAGCGGAAAAAGTGAAATCGGAACCAAAAATTGTATGGGAGCTACATACACCGATTTGCTTCAAATTATCCCATAAAACTTCGTTGTGCAAAGTTTCATTTAGTTCTAACAACAATTGCGACCTGGACTTTGATTACAAGACATCGCTAAATCGACTCAAAAAGTGATTCTAAGTCAATCGGTATAATAAACGATGGGTCTATCTCGTTTCGTTTTGGGCATTACAAACAAATTCACAAAGACATTATACCCTGTTGTGTAGGGTATAAATACAAATTCTGCAATTCTAGTAATTTTCCATAATTTTTACCTGTTTTGATGATTTTTTTATAAAATAATTTGTTATGCACTCATGCTTACTAATAATACATAATTCAAAATAATTTAATAATTTAATTTTTGGGATTTATTATATGAATTGTGGAATTTGTTTAAAGAATTGTATGGATTTCCTTTGTGTTACTCAAAAATCGCGTACGTATTTCCAACCACTGTGTGTTGGTGGTGATGAACACCTTTCGTTGAGTGTCTGTTGCAGGCAACATGCATTGTAAATGTGTTGATACATTTTGATTTAACGCAGCTGTATTTTTTAATCAAAATACGCAAAAATTGATCACATCGAGTTTTGTGTGTTGTCTACAACATGGCGGTAGGTAAAGGCAGAGGCACAGGAAAAATGAGAAACTCGAATACTTTTGTTTTGAAACTGCGATGTCCAAACTCAGGTACCAAATAGATTAGAAGTCGCTACAGACATGTTTCCGTATATGAAAGAATATTTAAAAATTGAAAATAAAGTCGTCCTTATGTCAAGACAGCAATATGCATAAAATGTTATTTCCTTCAGCACTTTTGCTTGCCATCTGTGTAAATACCCCCTAATTGACCAATTAAACCGAATTGTGTGAAAAATTCCACTGGATGGGTTTTATTTGGAAATCTGGAGGTCATTTTTGTATAAAACGTGCACCATTCAGCTGTGCATTTCATCAGGTACCGAAATTTGGACACTTCCACAAAAAAAAAGAAGAAAGGATATGAGTGACTATCTCCCCTGCTGCTTAACACAAAAGCGACGAAGCAATCTCCGCAGGTGGAGAAATCCCTGTTTGTTTTCTTTGGTCTTTTCTGAATTATTAACCGGCATAAAACTCAGCAGCACAGGCATCATCACAAGGATAAACACTATATCGATAGGCACACACATGTAGGCGAGTGAGTGCGTGTGTGCGAGGGTATACAAGTTGTTTCTTCAGCCGGTATCAATGAAGCAGAGTCCTCCACCCTGCGTTTGCTGATTGCAGGTTGCAGATTGCATTTTGTGCAGTCTGTGTGCAATTCCATGAATACATTTCCGTTTTTGTTCTTCCCTTTTTACGATTTCTGTGTCGTGTCGTGTTTTGTTGATGTAGCTGTTGCTGTGGCCGTGGTCGCTGTTCTTTTAGTCGTAGTCGTTGTTGTTGTTGCTGACATTTTGCTTTCTGCGAATGTGGTGGGGGCGAGGCACACGGTGTGCTGCTGCTGCTGCAGTGCAATGGTTTCGTTTAACAATTTCAGGTAAATAAAACCAAAGCAAATACGAAAATGTCCGTGTCCTGTTTATAGACATCCGGTTCGCACAACTACAGCTGCTGCTGCTGCTGTTGCTGCCAGGAAACAACGTCGAACACAAAGATGAGGAAGAAATCATAAAATTTAAATTAAATATTTGATTTGTATTGACTTTGCTTTAAGTAACCTGCATTGATGGGCATGACTGAAGTCGCCACAACGGCTGCACGGTCAGAACGAACAGAACGGAAGAGAGCATAAAGTGATTTGAGGAAATTGCTTTCCGTTGTGGGGCCCTTCTTTTAGGCTGCGAGTAACGGTGATGTTATTGTTGGCTTAGGACCATCCGTTTTATAAATTTAGGAACTCGGTTAAAAACAGCTTAGCTATTGCCATGACTGTGGGAGAGCTTGAGTTGTACATTTTCGGAGAAAGTGATCACAATTGTGAAACTTATGAAGTTGAAATATTTCACCATGTGACAAAATGAAAAAAAAAATGAGTCATGAAAATGTCTACATATGGGCAACTCCCAGTGACCCGGACGCGACATTCGAACGCCTTAAACTACGCCAAAAACAAGAAAGAGACTGAAAAAGTCGATCAGTCGATCGTTTAAAGAGTACTACATTTTAAAAAAATTATAACAAAATTATAAACAATTTTACATCGAAATAGACGCGACAAAAAACAGAAGTACTTTTGAAGGTCTTATAGAAATATAAAAAGTTCAACGATTTTTTGAGAACCTTGTTTTCCTTTATATACTGGTGAATGAAGCTCAGAGGATAAATTTTGTTCGTTGATTTATTAAATATGAGAATTATCTCTTAAATTGTTTAATTAGGTACAGCAGAAATACGGACGGGACAAAAATTTCTAGTCGTAGTAAAACAATTTAGTAATTTTCGTTATATCACTTCAACTTTTAATAAAAATAAAAGAGAACAAGTTAACTTTAAGTTTCATAATAAAAAAGTTGTCAAATTAAGGAAAAATGAAGTTAAAATGTATTAGTGTGGTTTGATTTCATTTTGTTGGTAGACCTTTTTTGGGAGATGCCCATATGTAATTCAGAAAGCTAACAAACATAAGAAATCTTCGTTATTAGTTTTTCTGTGTCTGATCGAGTTCGCATTTTATTTTTTTTGCTAGTCCAAGTAAAGCGATATTGATACAAAATTTTGCTTGGTTTTTTATTTCCGTTTAATAATAAATGTCTTAGCCTGTACATCAAGACATTTATTATTAAACGGAAATTAAAAACCAAAAAAAATTGGAAATTTATTATTAGGCTGCACACTAACTTTATCATGATATCTGGCCACGACGACCATCTTCGGAAGGCTTCGCAGTGATATCTCAACAAAATACCCGTACTCGTTTCTTTTTCAAGACATTCACATTTTTTGAGATTTACTTTCCAATTTTAGTAATTGTATTTTTCCCATCTAAAAAACCAAATTCCCCAACTGGAGAAATATATTTGATTTTTCGCTAATTTGTTCGCCATTTCTTTATTTACCGCAGGGATATGGCAATAAGAGAGCACACGAATAGATGAAAAATATCCGGGTGTAGAACAACGTACCTTCTGGTTGCTACTAGGGCATTGAATGGTGAAAAACGAAAGCAAACCATTTTGTTCGGTGGAACTGGCAAACAAAATATTTATTTAAAATGAACTTAAATATAATGCAAATAAAAATTTAATTTAATTTGTACTATAGAAATTAGAACTATTTAAGGTTATTTATATTATGTAGTAATAATAAGTAATAAAGAAATATATGTTTGAATTAAATTGATAAAACAATAAATTTGTATTTTTAATCAAAACATTTAAATTATACAAAATTAAACATTGTTTATTTACGGGTGGCTGATGAATACTGCTACCATGCTACTTAATGCTGTTGTTAAAGGACTTATTCTTTGCAGAACTGCATCGAAAGTGAATCCCTTTCAACACTGTGTGGTTTCAACAGGATGATGCGACTTTGTCACATAGCCAGGTCCTGCTATGAGAGAGAATTGCTGCGAAATTTCCCCAAGAAGGTGATTTCTAGACACTCGACATTTCGTTGGCCCCCAAAGTCTCGTGACCTCACTGCACCTATCTTTTTCTTGTGGGGTTATTTCATCTGGAAGTTTACAAACCAAATCAAAAAAATGGATGATTTAAAGCAATGCATTCGAACAACAATTGAGACAATTCGTACTGCAACTCTGCAGGATGTAATGAATAATGAATTTTGCACATACGTCACCGGCTATCGCCATGTCATTTAAATTCTTTTATTTTTAAACCCTTTAAAAAGGTTTAATAAAAATGTATCGGTTGTCAAATGAACAAGGAAAAAGTAATTTACATGAATTAAACAAAAAGATATTTTAGTTTCTTAATGTAGTGTCATCCATCAGCCACCCTGTATAAAAGTAATAACAAAAAGTTTTTTCCCGATCCACGATTCGAACCTGAGAACTTCTGGGTGCAAAGCGAACTCTTTACCTCTTCGTTCACAGTCACTTGTTAATATGTTATTCGTAAAATGTTACGGGATATAAACATATTTTGGATGTTGTTTAAAAGAACTTCCTCAAAACAGGAAAATTCACATTTCGATTTCGAGATGCGTTTTAAATGAGCTTCCTCAGGAAGTACTTCCATTTTTATACCCTCCACCACCAGGATGGGGGTATACTAACTTTATCATTCCGTTTGTAACACCTTGAAATATCGACCTGAGACCCTATAAAGTATATATATTCTTGATCGTCAAATTCTAAGACGATCTAGCCATGTCCGTCCGTCCGTCTGTCCGTCTGTTGAAAGCACGCTAGCATCTAAACGAAAGGAGCTAGAACGTTCAAATTTTCCATAAATGCGTCTTATAGCCGTAGATCGGTTGGGATTGAAATGGGGCGAAATCGGCCCAAAGGGAAAAATTTTTCCCTCACAAGGACTAAAAATACCCATAATAATCCCTAATATTTTAGCGTATTTAAGCATGTTTTTTGAATATGTCTGGTTATATTTGATTGATATTTGGTATGCGCATTCCCCTCATAGCAAAAACGTGCACCATAAAGTGATTCTTATTTGTAGGGGGTGAAATGGGACAAAAAAGGGATAAAAATGGTACATAATAAACGACAACAGCTAGAAACACGAAATTCGGTGTGTACATTCCTCTAATTGAGTAGATACATAATATTTCGGTGTATACATTCCTCTAATCGCATAGATAAGTAAAATACACGGATTTTTCAAAATTCGTACTTTTTGGGGTTAAAATGAAAAAAGGGGATAAAAATAGTACCAATCTAATGACCTCAGCTAGAGTCATGAAATTCGGAGTATACATTCCTCTGAGTGTGTAGACACGGAAAATAAACAGATTTTTCGAAATTCGTACTTTTTGGGGTTAAAATGAAAAAAAGGGGATAAAAATAGTACCAATCAAATGACCGCAGCTAGAGCCATGAAATTCGGTACTTTCAAGGGACACAATGGTACAGAGGGATAAAAATAGTACCAACTAAACGACTACAGCTAGAATGATAAAATTCTAATTGCGTAGGAACGTCAAGGGGGTAAAAATGATTGGTACCAAATGGGCGCAGCTGGAATCATGGAATTCGGTGTATACATTCCTCTGACTGCATAGACACGCAAAATAAAAAGTTTTTTTTCCAAATTCGTACTTTTTCTTTAAAGGCAAAAATTGGTTGAATCATGAAGTTAGGTTATTTTGCACTATGTACGTCTGATAATGGATTTTCAAAATTTGAACTTTTGGAATTCAAATAGAATGGAAATACAACCAACTGTAGCACCCACTATCTACCAATATTTATGGCTTTGAAAATATTTTTGAAAATATAAATATAAGAATATTTATTTTTTGAATTGACGTATTGGTAGCATTACCTAATAAGCGTGGTTTGAAATAATTAAAATATTATATTTATTTATAAAATTAATTTTTTAATATTTGTATTTGTTTTGGTTTGGCTATTTTAAAAAAATTATATTTTCCTGTAATATTATTGCACTTCTACGAAAACCGACAACCTCTGTGGAATGCAATCCATGGCGGAAGCTATAAAAAGTTCGGCCCGGCCGAACTTAAAGCCGTTTTTACTTGTTTTTTGCTGCGGAAGGCAACATACGAGTTTGACAACATATACTAAAGATTTGGTGCTTTGCAATTTGAGAATTTTTGCAAATAATATGTTTATACTCGCCTCTAGCGTATTATGCCATTGTGCATTTGTTTGTAACACTACATATTATTATACATATCAGCTTATAATCACTTACTGAGTCGTGCGAAGTACAGTAATTAAACAAAAATTGACACAAGTTAAGTTTTGCCGACCAAGGACGAATGCTGTTTAATTTGAAGCAAATGGGTTCAGATTTAGATATAGCCCACAAATGTCGTTCCCGCTCTAGAAACCACATATTTTACTAATTTGTCTTCCAAATTGTTACTGTACCTTATAAATCAACTAGAAACTTCTATGGCTTCCGACAATAGCAAGTAAACTGGAATTCGCGTGTAAAAGTAAAATAAAGTAATTTTCGATATTCGTGCTTTTAAGACAGGAAATGGAATAATATTGGTAGCGACCAAATGGCTCTAGCTAGAATAACGAAATTCGAAAAGGAATATAAAGAAATTTTCAAAAATTTTACTTTTATGGGGAAACGGGGAGTAAGGGTTAAAACGGTTAAAGTGTCCCTACAAAATGATTGCAGATATAATCATATAATTCGGCATTCTTCTGATTGAGTCGTACTTATAGGGACAAAAGACATAAAATTGGATATAGTCCCCATACAAATGTCGCTCCCGATTTGACATTTTCCGCTCTAGACACCACATATTGTACCCAATTTTCTTTAAATTTGGCACAACATCTTATAATCCAACTAGAAACACCTATGCAAAAGTTGGATAAGATCGGTTCGGATTAAGATATAGCCCCCACACAAATGTCGATCCCGATTTGACCTTTGCCGCTCTAAAAACCACATATTGTACCCGATTTTCTTCAAATTTGGTTTAGCACCTTACAATCTAACTAGAAACACCTATGCTGAAAGTGGGTAATATCGGTTCAGATTTAGATATAATCCCCATACAAATGTTGCTCCCAAATGTTTAACCGATTTTGCCGAACACACATAATATATTTTACCTATATCGTTCAAGGTTTCAATATACCCCCATACAAATGTCCTTTCCGATGTAACACTTTTTGTCAAACACATACATTTACAGGATACAAAAATCCTTCCAGATTTTCCTTTTTCCCAAATTGAATTGTAATGGGATAGAAAGTGGCTTTAGCTTTTCCTTACATATTTTGAATGATTTTATTTTTTATTCGTTAATCACACTAGTTTCACTGGTTACAATTATTATCAAACGAGTACAGTAGCAAAGAAATAAATAAAAATTACTGGTTAGGGGAAATTCGTTTTCCCTCTAGACCGATTTCGCCATTTCCAATTCCAACCTTTCACACATGCAGAGGAACATACTCACCAAATTTTATGATTCTTTATACAACTTTTGTGCTTCTACACAGTCAGAGGAATGAGTGATTATTGACTCACGATCACGAAGGAAAAAAATTGAATCATGCACGTTCACGCTCAAAGATTTTTTCGTTACTCACGCTCACGTGAGTAAAATAAATTTTGGCCACGATATCACGTGATTCACACGTAAATCACGCAAACAATTTCCACAAAGAAAATAATATATGCATTCTAAATCGAAATGAGTAACGCCGCGCAAATCTGATATTATTATTTAAATCACTCTACGTTTGCGATGTTTGTCTTAAATTCACATTTTTAAAGCAGTATACAAAATTACAGTGTGATATATCGTTAATTTAAAAATCGGACACGGACATAAAATCCAAGTAGAAAACAAAGCATATACTCCGATAGCAGTAATGTGATTTTTTAATCCAACTAGTGTTGGTGCAGGGAATGCTTGCTTAAATAATAGAAAAAATAGAAATTATACCAGTATTGAAGCATTTTGATTTAGAACAAAAAAAAAAATGTAATAAAATGAAAATAAAATAATTAATAAATATGTGCCACTCACGAAAGAATCACGTGACTCACGCAGAAATTAGACTGACACAGATTCACGCACCAACACTTTCTCGGTCCTCACGCTGCCATGAGCAAAATTTATTTCACGCATGATTCATGCAATTCACGTGAGTCGCGCCCATCTCCACGCCAAATTACATCATAAAATCTTATAAACAGCTCTTCGACAAAATGGTTGTATGCTAGAGTAATCTGCAATTACCTATTACTTTCATTGCAACATTTTAAATAGTTTATGATATGTATGTACCACTGTGCACCACTTGACTTCTAATTGCTTGCGAAGCGAGTTCTATTTACTGACATAAATTAACTAAATATTGCCCGAACCTACAGAATTTACTTCATGTATGTGTATCCCTTAAATAAGAAAAACAGAATCGAAAATGTGCATCTAATCTTTAACATTATACAATATATATTAACATTTCAAGGCAGCACTTTGGGCGGCATAAATCAGGATAGACCATTATCCGCCAAGAGGTTACGACTATTTTGTTAATGCATTCCGGGCATCTAAATACGAATACGGCATTAAAGAAATAAAACTTAACTAGTATTTATACACTCCACGAGAGTATTATGTCTTTGTGCATTTGTTTGTAACACCCAAAAGGAAGCGAGATAGACCCATTGTTAATTATACCGATCGACTTAGAATCACTTTTTGAATCGATTTAACGATGTCCGTCCGTCCGTCCGTCCGTCTGTCCATCTATTCTTGTAATCAAAGTACAGGTCGCAATTGTAGCCAGAACCAAATGAAACTTAGCACTACAAAGTTTTTCGGGATAAGGACGAACGCTATTTAATTTGAAGAAAATCGGTTCAGATTTGGATATAGCCCCCATACGAATTTCACTCCCGATTTGACTCTTTTCACGCTAGATACCACATATTAAAACTGATTTTCCTCAAACTTGGCAAAACATCTTACATTTCAACTAGAAACACCTATGGTAAAAATGGGTCAGATCGGTTCAGATTTATATATAGCTCCCATACAAATTTCGCTCCCGATTTGACTTTTTCCGCTCTAGAAACCACATATTGTATCAGATTGTCTTCAAATTTGGCAAAACATCTTATATTTCATCTAGAAACACCTGTGGTAAAAATGGGGCAGATCGGTTCAGATTTATATATAGCTCCCATACAAATTTCGCTCCCGATTTGACTTTTTCTGCTGGACAAACCACATATTTTAACAGATGTGCTTCAAAATTGGCAAAACATCTTATATTTCATCTAGAAACACCTGCGGTAAAAATGGGGCAGATCGGTTCAGATTTATATATAGCTCCCATACAAATTTCGCTCCCGATTTGACTTTTTCCGCTCTAGAAACCACATATTGTATCAGATTGTCTTCAAATTTGGCAAAACATCTTATATTTCATCTAGAAACACCTGCGGTAAAAATGGGGCAGATCGGTTCAGATTTATATATAGCTCCCATACAAATTTCGCTCCCGATTTGACTTTTTCCGCTCTAGAAACCAACTATTAAAACTGATTTTCCTCAAACTTGGCAAAACATCTTACATTTCAACTAGAAACACCTATGGTAAAAATGGGTCAGATCGGTTCAGATTTATATATAGCTCCCATACAAATTTCGCTCCCGATTTGACTTTTTCCGCTCTAGAAACCACATATTATATCAGATTGTCTTCAAATTTGGCAAAACATCTTATATTTCATCTAGAAACACCTGTGGTAAAAATGGGGCAGATCGGTTCAGATTTATATATAGCTCCCATACAAATTTCGCTCCCGATTTGACTTTTTCCGCTCTAGAAACCACATATTGTATCAGATTGTCTTCAAATTTGGCAAAACATCTTATATTTCATCTAGAAACACCTGCGGTAAAAATGGGGCAGATCGGTTCAGATTTATATATAGCTCCCATACAAATTTCGCTCCCGATTTGACTTTTTCCGCTCTAGAAACCACATATTGTATCAGATTGTCTTCAAATTTGGCAAAACATCTTATATTTCATCTAGAAACACCTGCGGTAAAAATGGGGCAGATCGGTTCAGATTTATATATAGCTCCCATACAAATTTCGCTCCCGATTTGACTTTTTCCGCTCTAGAAACCAACTATTAAAACTGATTTTCCTCAAACTTGGCAAAACATCTTACATTTCAACTAGAAACACCTATGGTAAAAATGTGTCAGATCGGTTCAGATTTATATATAGCTCCCATACAAATTTCGCTCCCGATTTGACTTTTTCCGCTCTAGAAACCACATATTGTATCAGATTGTCTTCAAATTTAGCAAAACATCTTATATTTCATCTAGAAACACCTGTGGTAAAAATGGGGCAGATCGGTTCAGATTTATATATAGCTCCCATACAAATTTCGCTCCCGATTTGACTTTTTCCGCTCTAGAAACCACATATTGTATCAGATTGTCTTCAAATTTGGCAAAACATCTTATATTTCATCTAGAAACACCTGCGGTAAAAATGGGGCAGATCGGTTCAGATTTATATATAGCTCCCATACAAATTTCGCTCCCGATTTGACTTTTTCCGCTCTAGAAACCACATATTGTATCAGATTGTCTTCAAATTTGGCAAAACATCTTATATTTCATCTAGAAACACCTGTGGTAAAAATTGGTCAGATCGGTTCAGAGTTAGATATAGCCCCCATACGAATTTCACTCCCGATTTGACTTTTTCTGCTGTAGAAACCACATATTTTAACAGATGTGCTTCAAAATTGGCAAAACATCTTATATTTCAACTAGAAACACCCACGGTGAAAATTAGCCAGATCGGTTCAGATTTATATATAGCCCCCATACGAATGTCACTCCCGATTTGACTTTTTCTGCTGTAGAAACCACATATTTCAACAGAAAACATCTTCTATTCAAACTAGAAACACCCACGAAACAGACCAAATGAGCCAGATCGGTTCAGATTTAGATATAGCCCACATACGAATTTCACTCCCGATTTGAGTTTTCCGCTCCAGAAACCACATATTTTAACAGATTTTCTTCAAATTTGGCAAAATATCTTATATTTGCATGAGAAACACCCAGGATGAAATTGAGTCAGATCGGTGCAGATTTATATATAGCTTCTATACAAATTTCGCTCCCGACTTGATTTTTCCGCCCCAGAAACCACGTATTTTCATCGATTTACTTAAAATTGAGAACTGGAAGAACCTGTTGTGAAATGGGTCACTTCATTCCATGTTTGGATATAGCCGTGATACAAATATTCTTTTCGATTTGACAAATTGAACCAGGACATATTAGCCTATGATTAGGAAACATACAAAAATCTTCCCGTTTTCACTTTTTTCCGAATTGAATTGTATTCTGATAGAAAGTGGAGTGTATCATATAGTCGGCCCCGCCCGACTTTAGCCTTTCCTTACTGGTTTTGAGTTTCCGGACGTCACACACTGCTACGTCCCAATACTAGCATGGGACAGAATTAGAAGGAGTTGTCAATATACATTGAAACTACATTTCTAAATGGATTATAATGGCAGACTTCAAAATTATTTATGGGATTTATGTATCATTTGCGGCTTGCTGGTAAGCTAGGACTGCTTTCATAAAATTTTTCCGAAAATGTAATAATAGGAAATAGTTAAAGAAGCTTGAAATTAAGTATGGAAATGTGTGGTTTCTAGAGCAGAAACCGTCAAATCAGGAGAGATATTTGTATGGCAGCTATATGTAAATCTGTACCGATCAGGCCCACTTAAAAAATATTTCTTAAAAAATATTCTTATTCAAAAAAGGCTTAAATACCATAAACATTAGTAGATAAATATTGGTACTGTTGGGTGTATTTCCATACTATTTTAATTCCAAAAGTACAATAGTGCAAAATAATCTAACTTCATAATTCAACCAATTTTTGCCGTAAAAGTAAAAAGTACGAATTTGGAAAAATCTTTTTATTTTGCGTGTCTATGCAGTCAGAGGAATGTCTACATCGAATTCCATGATTCTAGCTGCGGCCATTTGGTTGGTACCATTTTTATCCCCTTTTTCCAATGTTAATCCCTCGACTTTCTAAAATCTCTTTATTTTACGAGTGTACGCAATTAGAGTGATTTACACACCGAATTTCATCGTTCTAGCTGTTGTCGTTTAGTTGGTACTATTTTTATCCCTCTGTACCCATTGTATCCCTTGAAAGTACGAATTTGAAAAAAAAACCTTTTATGTTTCGTATCTACGCTGTCAGAGGAATGTATATTCCGAATTTCATGACTCCATCTGCGGTCATTTGGTTGGTATTATTTTTATCCCTTTTTTCCATTTTAACCCCAAAAAGTACGAATTTTATGTGTCTACGCAATCTGAGGAATGTATACACCGAATTTCATTATTCATATTAAGGAATATTATGGGTATTTTTAGTCCTTGTGAGGGAAAAATGTTTCCCTTTGGGCCGATTTCGTCCAGTTTCAATCCCAACCGATCTACGACTATATGACGCAAATTTGGAAGCCCTACCTCCTTTCGTTTAGATGCTAGTGTACTTTCCGTCGGACAGACGGACGGACGGACGGACATGCCTAGATCGTCTTAGAATATATATACTTTACAGGGTCTCAGGTCGATATTTCAAGGTGTTACAAACAGAATGACAAAGTTAGTATACCCCCATCCTGGATCAGATTCGAGTTGAAATATAAGATGTTTGGCAAATTGGAAGCAAATCTATACAAATATATAATTTTTAGAGCGGAAAGAGTCAAATCGTAGGAGATATTTCTATGGGAGCTATATATAAATGTGAACCGATCTGAGCCACTTTCAACTTAGATGTTTCTAATTGAAATATGAGGTGTGGTGCCGAATTGGAAGATAATCTGTTAAAATATTTAGTTTCTAGAGCGGACATAATCAAATCAGTGAGCGAAAGTTATGTGGGAGTTATATATAAATCTGGACTGATCTGTCCCATTTTTACCGGAGCTATTACTAGTGGAAATGTAAGGTGTTTCGCCAAATTGGAAGGAAATCTGTTAAAATCTGTGGATTCTGGAGCGGAAAGAGTAAAATCGAGAGCGAAATTTGTATGGGAGCTGTATCTAAATATGCTTCAGATTAAATAGCACCCTGGGGCAGTGTAAAAAATATCGACTTGGAACCACTGTACGAACAACAATCACAATTTTCATTTACCAAACCAGTGTCTGGCGAGACGGGCAAAAGAAACATGAAATGAGAAGCTATTTAATGCTTAAATGCTCTATTGAGTTTGGTCCCCCTCCCCAGTGCATTGTGCGTTTCAATTTATCGAACAGTTGATTTCTCTACAGTTTTTAAATTTTCTAGCATACTTAATGGAAATCCACTTGTTTATCTTGTTAAACTAATAGACTCGCTCTGTCTCTCCTTATCTCCACCTACATTAATTCGCAATTCCATTTAAACTTCTTAAATTCCTTCCAAAGGCATTTATCGTTTGTTGTTGTTGCTGTTAATGGAATGAGCGGTAGCCAAACTTTGCACATTTCCCCACGTCAATTATGTCATTGGGCCACATCTTTCTCTGAAGGCCCAGGAGATGATGAATTGGCGTGAGTTGGTGACTGGGTGGGTTGGTAAGATGGAGTACAAGGAAGTGATGGAGGCAGTGGCTGGCGGTGGTGGTGGCGGCTGTGATAAAGAAATAAAGTTTTGGTTTGTTTTGTTTGTTTCTCATTTATTCCTTTTAATTTGATTTACGTTTTAATTCCATAATTAGTTCTTTCGCAATAAGCGCAATTTGTCATTGTTATATTGTGCGCTCTTCTCCCCCTCTCTGGGCCGCTTATTCTTCGTAGTACTTTTGCTGTTGTTGTTGTTGTTCTTTGCTCCTTCTCATTCTAGCCACATTTTCAACTTGGCAAACAATTGCTGCTCATGTGTTGGATGTTGTTGTTTTCGTTTTGGCATAACACGCTATAAAGTACATATTGAAAACTTTATCCAAAGAACTTTTTGTTAACACTTGAACAATCAAGTGAAACAGTGGATATTGTGTTATATTGCACAACCGAACTTACTCAAAAATACATTTACGTTACGTTAGGCCGTATCGAAGACCAATTAATTAAAAGGTGGGTTTTCCTACCGCCCGTCATGGAATGAAGTCATATAATTCAAGTGAAATATTATTGATTAGAGGATTTTTTGGCAACACACAAAAAGGTGAGGTACAGCCCAGCAAAAGCAGAGCACCGAAGAAGTGAAAAAGATCTGGTGCTTCGAATGTTTAATCATCACCCATTTGCCATAGGAGGCACCGGTTGTCTTTATGTTTATTAACTTTCATATTATTTAGTACTTTCCGAATGCAACTACAGCACTGTAACCATCTCAGCTATCCCTCGTTGTCAGTGGTGCGTAAGTAAAGCCAAACCACTTAGTTAGATAGAATTGTAAATAAGAAACTTGATAAAATATTTATTTCAAATGAAATTTATTTAAATAACACAGTGCGCGCTCGATAATGGCAACAACCTATTATCGCAACCGCTCGTTGTTGGCAACCATCTAAATATTTGCTCTGAAGTGCTTATAAGCGTAACTATTCGTCTCGTTTATCACAAATGTTGTTTTCAAATTCCGTGGGATAAAGGATTTGTGATTTGTATATATACAAATTCAAGATATAAATTTCAAAGATTCAAGATTATCTATTTTAGACATTTTCGATGATCTCAAAGATGATTTGAAGAAAATCGGTTTATATTTAGATATAGCTCCCATACGAATTTCACTCCCGATTTGACTCTTTTCACTCTAGATACCACAAAACATCTTATATTTCAACTAAAAACTCCTGTAGTAAAAATGTGTTAGATCGGTACAGATTTACATATAGCTCCCATACAAATTTCGCTCCCGATTTGACTTTTTCCGCTCTAGAAACCACATATTGTATCAGATTTAGCAAAACATCTTATATTTAAACTAGGAACACCTATGGTGAAATTAGATCAGATCGGTTCAGTCCCGATTTCACTTTTTCCGCTCTATAAACCACATATTTTAATAAATCTTCTTCAAATCTTTTAAACTATCTTATATTTCAACTAGAAACAGCCATGGTGAAAATGGGTCAGATCGGTTCAGATTTATATATAGCTCCCATACAAATTTTGCTCACAGATAGAACTTTTCCGCCCCCAGAAACCAAGAATTTTCACCGAAAGTGAGCATAACACGTTATATTTGAACTGGAAGCACTTTTTGTGAAAGTTAGTCACTTTATTACATATTTGAATATATCCACGATACAAATATTCTTTTCGATTTGACAAATTGGACCATGTCATATTAGCATATGATTAGTAGGAACCATACAAAAATTCTTCCCGTTTTCACTTCATTTGACAAATTGGACCAGGTCAAATTAGCATATGATTAGGAACCATACAAAAATTCTTCCCGTTTTCACTTTTTAACCGAGTTGAATTATATTCGGATATAGTCGGCCCCGCCCGACTTTTGCCTTTCCTTACTTGTTAGTATGTATGCTAGGTATTGTAATCTCCAAACTCAATTTCGCTTTTTTCCAATCCCCTCCATTCTGCGAGATATCTCACAAAGAAATGTTGACGAAGTTTTTTTTTAATTTCAAATATCTTTGTGCATCGACTTCTAAGATTGAGATGCTGTCAGATTAGTGTATTTTCCGAATAAGGCCAGCCCAAAATGCTTACTTTTTGTATGAAGTAAAACGCCATATGGCAGAGAAGTAACAAACGGCCAAAAGTCCAAAAATTATTTTTTTAAATAAATTTTGATTTCAAATGAAAGTTAAACAAGTAAGGAAAGGCTAAAGTCGGGCGGGGCCGACTATATGATACACTCCACTTTCCAACCGCATACAGTCCAACTCGGTAAAAAAGTCAAAACGGGAAGAATTTTTGTAAGTTTCCTAATCATAGGCTAATACAACCTGGTTCGATTTGTCAAATCGATACGAATATTTGTATCGGGGCTATATCCAAACATGGAAAAATGTCAGTAACTTTCACAATAAGTTCTTCCAGTTCAAATATAAGGTGTTATGCTCACTTTGAAGAAATTCGGTGAAAATTCGTGGTTTCTGGGGCGGAAAAAGTTAAATCGGGAGCGAAATTTGTATGGGAGCTATATATAAATCTGAACCGATCTAACACATTTTTACCACAGGTGTTTCTAGTTGAAATATAAGATGTTTTGATAATTTTGAAGAAAATCTCTTGTAATATATGGTATCTAGAGTGAAAAGATTAAAATCGGCAGTGAAATTCGTATGGGAGCTATATGTAAATCTGAACCGATCTGACCCATTTTCACTATGGGTGTTTCGAGGACAAATATAATATATTTCGCCTAATTTGAAGAGGATATGGTAAAATATGTGGTTTCTAGAGCGGAAAAAGTCAAATCGGGAGCGAAATTTGTATGGGAGCTATATATAAATCTGAACCGATCTGACCCATTTTTACCACAGGTGTTTCTAGTTGAAATATAAGATGTTTTGCCAAATTTGAATACAATCTGATACAATATGTGGTTCTAGAGCGGAAAAAGTCAAATCGGGAGCGAAATTTGTATGGGAGCTATATATAAATCTGAACCGATCTGACCCATTTTTACCACAGGTGTTTCTAGTTGATATACAAGATGTTTTGCCAAATCTGATACAATATGTGGTTCTAGAGCGGAAAAAGTCAAATCGGGAGCTAAATTTGTATGGGAGCTATATATAAATCTGAACCGATCTGACCCATTTTTACCACAGGTGTTTCTAGATGAAATATAAGATGTTTTGCCAAATCTGAAGACAATCTGATACAATATGCGTTTTCTAGAGCGGAAAAAGTCAAATCGGGAGCGAAATTTGTATGGGAGCTATATATAAATCTGAGCCGATCTGACCCATTTTTACCACAGGTGTTTCTAGTTGAAATATAAGATGTTTTGCCAAATCTGAAGACAATCTGATACAATATGTGGTTCTAGAGCGGAAAAAGTCAAATCGGGAGCTAAATTTGTATGGGAGCTATATATAAATCTGAACCGATCTGACCCATTTTTACCACAGGTGTTTCTAGATGAAATATAAGATGTTTTGCCAAATCTGAAGACAATCTGATACAATATGCGTTTTCTAGAGCGGAAAAAGTCAAATCGGGAGCGAAATTTGTATGGGAGCTATATATAAATCTGAACCGATCTGACCCATTTTTACCACAGGTGTTTCTAGTTGGAATATAAGATGTTTTGCCAATTTTGAAGAAAATCTGTTTTAATATGTGGTATCTAGAGTGAAAAGTGTCAAATCGGGAGAGAAATTCGTATGGGGGCTATATCTAAATCTGAACCGATTTGCTTCAAATTAAATAGCGTTCGTTCTTATCCCAAAAAACTTCATTGTGCAAAGTTTCATTTGGTTCTGTCTACAATTGCGACCTGTATCGTGATTACAAGAATAGCTGGACGGACGGACAGACAGACAGACGGACATTGCTAAATCAATTCAAAAAGTGATTCTAATCGGTATAATTAACAATGGGTCTATCTCTCTTCCTTTTGGGTGTTACAAACAAATGCACAAAGATATAATACTCTCGTGGAGTGTATAAAAATATATTTTCTAATATAGGTTTTACCGCGGTTTTACTTTTTATGCCCTCACTCTACAGAGTAGGAGGGTATATATCATTTATTATTATTCTTTTTTATACATTCCACGAGAGTATTATGTCCTTGTGCATTTGTTTGTAACACCCAAAAGGAAACGAGTTTGACCCATCGTTTATTATACAGATCGGCTTAGAATCACTTTCTGAGTCGATTTAGCAATGTCCGTTCGTCTGTTGTAATCAAAGTAGAGGTCTTAATTAATGTCCGTCCAAGGATGCACCCTATTTAACTTGCAGCAACTCGGTTAAGATTTAAATATAACCCCATACAAATGTCGCTCCCGATTTGACTTTTTCCGATATAGAAACCATATATTTACCCGATTAGCTTAAAATTTGGCACAGTACCTTATAAGTCAACTAGAACATATGTAGCGAAATTGGGCCAGATCGATTGATTACAAGAATAGATGGACATTGATAAGTCGATTCCGAAAATGATCTTAAGCAGATCTGTGTAATAAACGTTGGGTCTATCTCGTTTCCTTCACCGATTCCGCTTATATTTGCTACACAGCGTTAAGGTGGCACTAGAAGCGAATATGATGGAATTGGGTAGCGTCGGCTCAGATTTACATATAACACCCATAAAAATTTCCGCCCCATATTTCATGAGGTCAAATGATTAGACAAACGTTATCACTGTATTCAAGTTTGCCATCTCACACAAAATATTTCCAAAATTGTCCACCCTTAAAATAAAAATATTGCCAGGGCATACAATCCCTAATAGGCACCAAACAAAAATAACACATGGATCTCGTTACAAACTCTTTGCTCGTCCATATTTTACAATTCACAAGTGCTCTTCTTCCTTCCTTTTCCACATTTTTCTGTGGAGGGTGGTGGGGTGTTGGGCCCTTGGCTCTGACGCGACACTTGATGGTAAAGTGCAAACAATTTCGAAACAAAGTTAATAATTGCGCCGCCTTTTTCGGCGTATTTTGTTGCTGTGGAGAGTTTTTCAAATAAAATACATGCAGCCAAAAACGGACAAAGTTATTCGACAAACAAAACAAATAAATCACAGAATTTAACACCACAACAAAGGCCGGCATAAAAGGCAGAGCTCTCGTTCACAAAACAACACAATCAAATAAGCACCTACACACTCAGCAAAGCCACCAAGCGGCGGATAGAGGGACTTTTAGTGCCTGTAGGCAGGCCTGCTAGGAGTATCAGAAGGCATTATGCGAGGCATTTTAAATAAAAACATGATGTCCTGCAGCAAAAAAAATAATAATGCAAATCTGTCAAATGAAGACATTCTCTCAGAAGGCCTAATTAAAGCCGGTGTGGATGATTCACAAATAATCTTTCAGAGGCTAAAATAAAAAAGGAGGCGTTCTTTTGCCTTTATAAAAGTTTAATTCGTTTTTGCCTTCCTTTTCAGAAAGTGATTTACCTGAAGGTTGTATTTATTTAGTATTGTTAATTTTCTACAGTATAAAACTATATTCATGCCCGAATTTTCTTCTTAATAAATATATAAAACTTACTATGCTTTTTGATGAGGTATGGGTCTAAATATGATTTCTATAGAGTCTTGGGGTTCTTATTCATACAGGACATGATTAACAGGATGTTCTTAAAATCATTATACTGCAGATATCGGTTAAACAAAAAAACATTTTTAAATGGTTTCTTCATTTAAAAAATCTCACTCTTCGAAGAACAAATACAGTTTTTCTTGTACTCGAAGAAATCCAATAAAAATAAGAAGAATTTCTAAACAATTTCGAATTACAAGAAACTCAAACAATTGACTTCACTTTTGTTTTCATCTTCCTACGCAAACGCAAGTTACCGAATATGTTGATTCCCTTTTAAATATTCCTTGTTGCATATGTAAACAAAAATAAAAATTATTAATTCTGCAAAATATGTGACTTTAAAGATTTTATAGGACTAACTCGCAATGTTTCCTATAGGAAACATTGGGCATGAGAGGGTTAAACTATTGTCGTATTTATTCATTTTAAAACTAGTAAGGAAAGGCTAAAGTCGGACGGGGCCGACTATATAATATCCTACACCACTCCCTGCATATATGCATCGCTTTGATTACTAAACCCAGGTATTTCATGGGAGCAATTTTATGTAGTTGATATAAATTATACAGATACTATAAATTCATCTTTAGTCAAAGTTAATGGGTATGATAAATAATAAAGTAATTGATCCAGCAGATATTCCCAGTACAGTAAATATAACATGATATGGATAAACTGATCTAGATCCAATGATAAATACAGATTATACAGCGGTAATAGGATGAATCGGACGGACATTTGAAGGGGGACTATAACAACAATTGAGGCCTGTGCCAAAACATGCGCCTATATATTTCTCATTCACGGTAGGTATTCCTAGTTGAAACATATAATGATCTGAAAAATTTGATGAAGATCCGATGTAAGATGTGGTTTCTAGAGCTGTTATAGAGAAGAATGGGGCCCACTGGTGTTATACTAAAGTATTGACACATGGGCATCTCCCAAACAAGTATCGAAAGGCTAAAGACGGACGGAGCCGACTATATGATACACCCCACTTTCTATCTCACTACAATTCAATTCGGTAAAAAAGTGAAATCGGGAAGGATTTTTTAATCCTGTAAATGTAAGTGTTTGACAAAAATGTTAAATCGGAAAGGACATTTGTATGGGGTATATTGAAACCTGGAACGATGTGACCCGCTTTCACCATGTATGTTTATTGGTGAAATATAATATGTAAAGGGAGCAACATTTGTATTGGGGCTATATCTAAATCTGTAACGATCTGAAACGATCTTACCCACTTTCACCATAGGTCTTTTTAGTTGGATTATAAGATGTTGTGCCAATTTTAAAGAAAATCGGGTACAATATGTGGTTTCTAGAGCGGAAAAAGTAAAATCGGGAGCGACATTTGTATGGGGGCTATATCTAAATCTGAACCGATCTTACCCACTTTCAGGTGTTTCTAGTTCAATTATAAAATGTTGTGCTAATTTTAAAGAAAATCGGGAACAATATGCGGTTACTAGAGCGGAAATGTCAAATCGGGAGCGACATTTGTATGGGGGCTATATCTAAATCTGAACCGATCTTACCCACTTTCAGGTGTTTCTAGTTCAATTATGAGATGTTGTGTCAATTTTAAAGAAAATCGAGCGGAAATGTCAAATCGGGAGCGACATTTGTATGGGAGCTATATATAAATCTGAACCGATCTTACCCACTTTCAGCATAGGTGTTTTTAGTTAGATTATAAGATGTTGTGCCAATTTTAAAGAAAATCGGGAACAATATGCGGTTTCTACAGCGGAAAAAGTGAAATCGGGAGCGACATTTGTATGGGGACTATATCTAAATCTGAACCGATCTTTCCCATTTTCAGCATAGGTGTTTCTAGTTCAATTATAAGAAGTTGTGTCAATTTTAAAGAAAATCGAGAATAATATGCGGTTTCTAGAGCGGAAATGTCAAATCGGGAGTAACATTTGTATGGGGGCTATATCTAAATCTGAACCGATATTACCTGATTTCTGCATATGCGTTTCTAGTTGGATTATAAGATGCAGTGCCAAATATATATATGCCGTTTCTAGAGCGGAAAATGTCAAATCGGGAGTGACATTTGTATGGGGCTATATATATATATATCTGAACCGATCTTATCCACTTTCTGCACAGGTGTTTCTAGTTCAATTATAAAATGTTGTACCAATTTTAAAGAAAATCGGGTACAATATGTGGATTTTAGAGTGGAAAAAGTCAAATCGGGAACGGCTATATCTAAATCTGAACCGATATGACCCACTTTCACCATTGCTGTTTCTACATCAATTATAAGGTACTGTGCCAAATTTGAAGCAAATCGAGTGAAATATGTGGTTTCTAGAGCGGAAAAAGTCAAATCGGGAGCGACATTTGTATGGGGGCTATATCTAAATCTGAACCGATTTCCTCCAAATTTAATACCGATGGTCCTTGGCCAGAAAAAATAACTTCTGCCAAGTTTCATGACAATCGGACCACAATTGCGACCTGTAGAGTGCGAACAAGCTTAGATGGACAGCAGACGGACAGACGGACGGACGGACAGACATCGGTAAATCGATTCAGCTGATGATTCTATGCCGATCCGTATACTTAAAGGTGGGTCTAGCTCAATTATTTCTTACCCTATAATTGAAATGGAAATAGCAATGGTGAAAATCGGTCAGATCGGTTCAGATTTAGATATAGCCCCCATACAAATGTTGCTCCCGATTTAACTTTTTCCGCTCAAGAAACAACATGTTTCACTCTATTTGCTTCAAATTTGGCACAGTACCCTATAATTTAACTGGAAACAGCTATGGCGAAAATCGGTCAGATCGGTTCAGATTTAGATATAGCCCCCATACAAATGTTGCTCCCGATTTAACTTTTTCCGCTCAAGAAACAACATGTTTCACTCTATTTGCTTTAAATTTGGCACAGTACCCTATAATTGAAGTGGAAACAGCAATGGTGAAAATCGGTCAGATCGGTTCAGATTTAGATATAGCCCCCATACAAATGTCGCTCCCGATTTGACTTTTCCCGCTCTAGAAACCACATGTTTCACTCGTTTTGCTTCAAATTTGGCACATTATCCTATAATTGAACTGGAAATAGCTGAAATCGGTTAGATCGGTTTAGATTTAGATATAGCCCCCAGACAGATGTCGCTCCCGATTTGACTTTTTCCGCTCTAGAAACCGATATTCTTTAAAATTGGCGTAACAACTTATAATCTAACTAGAAACACCTATGGTGAAAGTGGGTAAGATCGGTTCTGATTTAGACATATATTCATATATATATATATATATATATATATATATATATATATATATATATATATATATATATATATATATATATATACAAATGTTGCTCCCAAAATGATAAAGAGATTTTGGCCAAACTTTACATATTATATTTCGCCTATAAACATACATGGTGAATGCGGGTTCCATGTTTCAATATATCCCCATAAAGATGTCCTTTCCGATTTAATTTTTTTTTGTCAAACACATACATTTACAGGGTACAAAAAACCTCCCCGATTTCACTTTTTAACAGAATTGAATTGTAATTGGATAGAAAGTGGAGTGTACACATAGTCGGCTCCGTCCGACTTTAGCCTTTACTTACTTGTTCCTTTTTTTGTCCAATTTTTCTTCTGAATTAAAAGCACTTTAAATATAAATTTTGATTCTTGTAACTTATTGATTCAGGGTAACTTAATGGTCGAATTGTGGGACGTTTATAGTAGTTTTTATGTGTTCATAGTGACAACTTTTTTCATTTCGTTTTTTTATGAAGTAGTTTATGAAGTAGTAGCAGTACCCGCTGCTTCGCACGCGAAAAAGCAAGTTATTCGTTAATTTTATCCGTCTCTGTTTTTCGATAGTATTTATTTAATTTTCTTTTGGTGGATATAGATAAATCTAAAATAGTCAAAAATAAATAGTTACAGTCAAAGGAATGTCCTTGTCGATATGCACTATTTTAGCTGAACAAAAACTTACAACCATTTATATCCTCGATCTCATGTTTCTAGATTCAGCCAGCCAGTTTATAACTTTTTGCACCTCTTTCCCAAAAAGTACACATTTTGAAAAATCACTATAGGTAACATGTGTTTTTGCTCTCCTAAAAATATGTACTTTATTTGGTAACACATGCTTGTACAGTATTTTTATCCCTTTTCGTCCCGCGCACCCCTCAGAAGTACAAATTTCGAAAAATCAAACTACTGCGCTGCTATATGATCAGAGGAATTTACACACTAAATTTCAAGATTCTAGCTGTAATACTAAAATTGGTACCAGTTTTATCCCTTTTTGTCCCGCTCGTCCCTTATAAATACAAATTTCGAAAAATCCAATTTTACTTCGTTTCTATATGGTCAGAGGAATTTACATACCAAATTTCTCGTTTCTAGCTGTAATACTTTTGTTGGTACCATTTTTATCCCTTTTTGTCCCGCTCGTCCCTTAAAAGTGCAAATTTCGAAAAATCCAATTTTACTTCGTTTCTATATGGTCAGAGGAATTTACATACCAAATTTCTCGTTTCTAGCTGTAATACTTTTGTTGGTACCATTTTTATCCCTTTTTGTCCCGCTCGTCCCTTAAAAGTGCAAATTTCGAAAAATCCAATTTTACTTCGTTTTTATATGGTCAGAGCAATTTACATACCAAATTTCACGTTTCTAGCTGTAATACTTTAGTTGGTACCATTTGTATCCCTTTTTGTGCCGCTCGTCCCTTAAAAGTACAAATTTCGAAAAATCCAATTTTACTTCGTTTCTATATGGTCAGAGGAATTTACATACCAAATTTCACGTTTCTAGCTGTAATACTTTAGTTGGTACCATTTTTATCCCTTTTTCTGCCGCTCGTCCCTTAAAAGTACATATTTCGAAAAATCCAATTTTACTTCGTTTCTATATGGCCAGAGGAATTTACATACCAAATTTCACGATTCTAGCTGCAATACTTTAGTTGGTACCATTTTTATCCCTTTTTGTCCCGCTCGCCCCTTAAAAGTACAAATTTCGAAAAATTCAATTTTACTTCGTTTCTGTATCGTCAGAGGAATTTACATACCAAATTTCACGATTCTAGCTGTAATACTTTAGTTGGTACCATTTTTATCCCGCTCGGCCCTTAAAAGTACAAATTTCGAAAAATCAAATTTTACTTCGTTTCTATATCGTCAGAGGAATTTACATACCAAATTTCACGATTCTAGCTGTAATATTTTAGTTGGTACCATTTTTATCCCTTTTTGTCCCGCTCTCCCCTTAAAAGTACAAATTTCGAAAAATCCAATTTTACTTCGTTTCTATATCGTCAGAGGAATTTACATACCAAATTTCACGATTCTAGCTGTAATACTTTAGTTGGTACCATTTTTATCCCTTTTTGTCCCGCTCTCCCCTTAAAAGTAAAAATTTCGAAAAAATAAAATTTTACTTCGTTTCTATGTATATGGTCAGAGGAATTTACATACCAAATTTCACGTTTCTAGCTGTAATACTTTAGTTGGTACCATTTTTATCCCTTTTTGTCCCGCTCGGCCCTTAAAAGTACAAATTTCGAAAAATCCCTATTTGTAGCTCGTCTGCATGGTCATTGCAAGGAACTCACTGAATTTCATGTTTATAGCTACTGCCGTTTAGTCAGGACGAAGGTTCGATGTTTATCCCTTTTTGGGCCATTTTATCCCCTAAAAGTACGAATTTCGTAAAACCCTTTCTTAGTCGTCATATTTGGGAACTACCCTGAAAATTTCATGACCCTGGCTTCAGCCGTTTGGTCTGGGGGCTGGTCAATGATAAGTCAGTCAGTCAGTCAGTCAGTCAGTCAGTCAGTCAGTCAGTCAGTCAGTCAGTCAGTCAGTCAGTCAGTCAGTCAGTCAGTCAGTAACGCAACTCTTTTATATATATAGATTTTCGACCTTTCGTCACTACCTTTCGAATGATGTCTAAATGATGAACATAGGATAGAAATTGACACCGCAGCGCTCATTTTTGTAAAAGGAGTTTGACAATTTTGGCTCTGAAAACCCATCTCCTGTATAAAAGCATTTCACAAAAATGGAGTCAGTGACTTCATTTTTCGTCCGATATTCATCATTTTGGCATCAATCGTAAGGTATTGATTGATGCTATTTAATTTTCACAGCATCTCTTACAAAATTTTTCCAAGAAATATGAGGTTTTAGCTGACACTTTGAAAAACCACAACCAATTCAATCCAAACGTTCAATAATACGACAAATTAGTTATTCTAAGACAAGTATACAAATTTATATTACGAAAACAAATTTGGACAAAAATTCAACATAAAAAACATACACGGGAAAAACATGATTTTTAGAGGTGTTTTTAGGAGCGTTTATCTCACAGACGGCTTGACCCAGCGCCGAAAGATATTGCAGATCATTATTAAACAATCCAATCTTTATTTCTGTGGGGGTGACCGCAGCAATTTAATTTCGTGACCCATCCTAATATGCATGCCAATGGAATGTACCCGCATATGTATGTGAAGTCCTTCTCTCAGGCCTGTTTCGAGAGGGCCTTGGCCAACGTTGCCACACATCGATGTACATATGTATGAATAACAGAAAAAACAACAAACAAACAAATTTTCGGTGTTAACGGCACTTGACTTTCTTACCCACATTTTTTGTTGTTCCCAGTTAAATGTTTCACTTTCGTACGAGTTACCGACTGCCTGCCACAGTTTTGGCGCTTATATGTATGTATGTGCAAGTCTGAGTGTTACAGTAGGCCGACAAACAATTATGACAAGTGTATATCCTGCCGGCAATGTTTGGAAATTCTGTTCTGCTAGAATATAAATTTATTTATTAATGCATAAAAGAATATAAACCAGGAAAAGGCGGTAACTTCGGCCGCTCCGAATCATATGTACCCTCCAGGACGGAGTGCATTACATTGAAGTACAGTACCATATTAGGAAAATTGATATATTTTTACAACATGTGTTTACAATTTTAAACTATAAGTTTTATTTGTGCGCATTGCTTTAAATAAATTGTATTATGACACTAATAGTCGTCTACAATATAAATATTATATTTGATGTGCAATCAAAAAGTAGTCATGAGGCAGCAATTTTCAAAACTGCACCCTAAATTGTAGGTGTATTGTCGTCGTGTTACTAGATAAAAACAATTTACATTAGGGACGATTTTCCTCATTTGTAATTTCTTGATTCTGCACCATTTTGATAGGAAAACTACTAATATTGCTGATCCAATATGTTTTGCGTTCACACACCTAATTTCATGATTTAGCTACAGTCGTTTGCTTGGTACCAGTTTAATCATAACTTTGACCCTAAAAGTACTAATTTAGAATTTTTATACCCTACACCACTTCGTGGGCTAGGGTATTATAAGTTAGTTTCGCCCCAAATGTTTGTAACACCTAGAAATAATCGAGCTAGACCCACCTTTAAGAATACCGATAGGCTTAGAATCACCAGCTGAGTCGATTTAACGATGTCTGTCTGTCCGTCCGTCCGTCCGTCTGCTGTCCATCTAAGCTTGTTCGCACTCTACAGGTCGCAATTGTTTTCCGATTGTCATGAAACTTGGCAGAAGTTATTTTTTTCTGGCCAATGACCGTCGGTTTTGAATTTGGAGGAAATCGGTTCAGATTTAGATATAGCCCCCATACAAATGTCGCTCCCGATTTCACTTTTTCCGCTTTAGAAACGACATATTGTATCCGATTTTCTTTAAATTTTGCAGAACATCTTATAATCCAACTAGAAACACGTGTGCAAAAATTGGGTAAGATCGGTTCAGATTTAGATATAGCCCCCATACAAATGTCGCTCCCGATTTCACTTTTTCCGCTCTAAAATCCACACATTGTACCCGTTTTTCTTTAAAATTGGCACAACATCTTATAATCGAACTAGAAACATCTATGGTGAAAGTGGGTAAGATAGGTTCAGATTTAGATATAGACCTCATACAAATGTTGCTCCCGAATGTTTTACCGATTTTGGCCAAATTTTACATATTATATTTCACCCATAAACAGACATGGTGAAAGCGGGTCACATCGTTCCAGGTTTCAATATACCCCCATACAAATGTCCTTTCCGATTTAACATTTTTTGTCAAACACATACATTTACAGGATGCAAAAAACCTTCCCGATTTCACTTTTTTACCGAATTGAATTGCAATGAGAATTGTTTGGGTGATGTCCATATGTCCATACTTTGAAATGACTTTGGTATACTACTGTATAATTTGTATTTGTCTGTCGGACAATTAGATCAATTACCATATTATTTACCATACTCGTTAAATTTGACTGAAGATGAATTTATAGCATATAAATTATATGAATATAATTTATATAATTTGTATGAACTACATAAAATTGCTCCCATGAAATACCTGGGTTTAGTAATCAAAGCGAGGTACATACGCAGGGAGTGGTGTAGGGTATTATATAGTCGGCCCCGCCCGACTTTAGCCTTTCCTTACTTGTTTATTGTCGTCTACGCGAATTTCTATATTTAATGATTTTAGCTACAGTAGCTTGATTGATGCACAATTTAATACCATTTAGATACTGAAGGTATGAATATCGAAGATCTCTATTTTGCATTATTTCAGATTAAGCCGTTTAGTTAATACCATTTTTGTACCCATTATCCCCGTTTCCATTTAAAGATACAAATTTCGAAAAGAGTCGATTATGCTTCACGTCCACACAGTCAGATGAATGCATACACCGAATTTCATGATTTCAACTTCAGCGGTTTGGTTGGTACCATTTTTATTCCACTTTTCCAATTGTATCTCTTTAAAGTACGAATTTCGAAAAAATCCTCTATTTTACGTGTCTACACAATTAGATTGTCGTACCATTGGTACCATTTTTAACCCATTTCGGCCGCTAAAACCTTTATTTATCCTTTTTATATAAAACAGGAATTCTCAAAAAATTTGCTGAAATAATTTAAATATTGGGGTTTCCTATGGATATTTCGAGGTGTTACAAACGGAATGACAAACTTTTGTATTTAAATAATGTTTTATACCATCAATAGGGCGTACCTCAAAAAAAAGTTCGCCGTACACCTTCGAATATGAAGTGTTATTGAAAGGTAGTTTCAAAAAAATTTTTTTAATTTTTTTATGCCGAACGTAGGGGTCGCGCTTTTACATTTTTCTATATAACTTCTGCATTTATAAACGGATTTTAAAGTGTGATACATCGATGTTTTTGTCTCGACGAGGCCGATTTTTTTGTCTTTGAAGTCATTGAGCTCAAGCACCCCCTTCTGGTACTTACCCGTCATATCTCAGTTGCTACTACCCTAATGTACCACTCTAATATCAGAAAATTAAAGCTCGCATAAAATCATGAAACTCTTCTGACTTCAAAGACAAACAAATCGGCCTCGTCGAGACAAAAACATCGATGTATCACACTTTAAAATCCGTTTATAAATGCAGAAGTTATATAGAAAAATGTAAAAGCGCGACACCTACGTTCGGCATAAAAAAATTAAAAAAATTTTTTTGAAACTACCTTTCAATAACACTTCATATTCGAAGGTGTAGGGCGAACTTTTTTTTTTACTTGTAACCTGGTACGCTCTAACCATCAATCTTCCAAAAGAAGAGAAAAGGACTCATACTGTATTGACTATGTCTGTCAGCTCATCTACTTTTGTATTCAAAGTAGGGGTCACAATTATTGTCCAATTTTAAAAATGAAAATAATTCACACAGTGATTCCAAACAGATTTTTATGTAAGTAATTCTGTAACTTTTGAACGGATAGAGTTATTTTGACATGCATTGAGTAGAGGTCTTTTCCAGATGATTTTGGGTCCCCAGTGGGTATGGGTATGAAAGAATTATCTTCATAATATTTATGATTTTGTCTTGACCTCAGTGAAAATGTTCATAAAAAAGCCACCGAAGAAATATTTCATAAAATGTATGAAACATGCTTCATAAAGCACTAATCAATGAAAAGTTTCATATATTTTCTGAAACATTTCTTATAAACTATGAAATGCAGTTCTTCATTTGATGAACTTTTCTCATACAAGTGAATTATTTTTCATAATATGATTTATGAAAATTATCATAGATTTCATAAAGAAACTTCATTAATTTTATGAAAAAGTTTCATAAATATTAACAATTTGTACTGCAGTTTCAACTATAAACAAAAAAGCAAAAAAAGGTCTGACGTGTTGACTAGCCAATCAACAAACACCATCATTGCGAGAGTCTTTGCAATGAATGTGTCTTTGACCCAAATCAGTGCTAACAGAGGACAAATGAGAATGTCTAGCATTCAACCGACACACTAAAAATGTAGTTGTAATTTATAAAACATTTCATAAAACTGGGAAATTCTTCATTATATAGGGTCCGCCAAATAACTTTTTTTTGAAAATGCTATAAAAAAACTACTGAATATTTTCTCAAATTTCTTTTTTTATTTGAAAGTACAATCCTTCCGCTTAATAATGGAAAATAATTTCATTCAAATGGCTGCCTCGGGCACCCTACAAATAATAGTCCAATGGTTGAATAGTTGGGTCCGCATACCCTATATTTATGAAAACATTTCATAACATATTGGTTATGACATATTTCATAATCTTTAGGAATTGTTTATACAATGAAATCTTTCTTTGAGCATATGGAACTAAGTTTCACTAATTTAACAATTCTGTTCTATGAAATATGAATTGTATGAAACATTTCATTTTATTTATAAATTTTTCATACATATTATGAAAAAAATCACTAAATTGATTTGAACTGGGATATTAAATATAGACCATTTTGCATCTATATTTAATAGAATGCAAATTTATTTATAAATGACATGTTGACATTTATTACTTGGCTGGAGACTACATCGATCATGATTGCAACCATATCAAAAGTCTTTTCAAGTGGCTTCGCAGCGACTCTTCAACATCAAACCCGGCCTCAAAATGAGATGATTCTCACATTTATTAAATATAGATGCCAAGTGTTTCTAGCTGTTGTCGTTTGAAATATACCATTTTAATCCCTTTTTGTTATTAGGGGTTATTATGGGTTTTTTCAGTCCTTGTGAGGGCCGATTTCGCCCAGTTTCAATCTCAAATCATCATTAAACAATTTAAATCATCATCATTACTCAATTCAAACTTTATTTTCGTGATGTGACTGGAACTTGGTTTTCCATTTGTATGGACGGCGACCCAGCCTAATACATATATACGGAAGTTAAAAGGAATTAAATTTTAAATTTTACTAAGGCCAGTATAATTTGTGTGTAAGGTTCAATAAAACAATTGTAAATACATATTTAAATATGAAGTCGTAGTTGATTCCATGCACCAGCGAAGGCTTTTATTTTACCTAGGATAGAGGCAAATGTGTGGGAGGTACAAGAAGGGGCGTGTCTAAAGCGTAAATATTTTCTAGGTTTAAAGTGATTATAAAATGACTATGACTTTGACTACCCGTATGGATGTTATATAAAGGGTGTCCCAAGAAGAGCGCAATTTTTTAATTTTAAATAAAACACAGATATTTAAGAAAAAATCGTGAAACTTTATTATATCGTAAAGTAGACAGAATGCTGCGGTATTTCATTAATGCAGCGTCCAATTTCGTCTTTTAAGGCTTGAGTCGTCGTCGGCTTATTCGCGTAAACCATCGACTTCAAAAAACCCCAAAGAAAAAAATCTAATGGTGTTAAATCGCACGATCTAGGCGGCCAATTCTGATCTCCAAAACGCGAAATAACACGACCGGGAAATGACTGATGCAGCAATTGAATTGTTTCTCTGGCTGTATGACATGTGGCGCCGTCTTGTTGGAACCACATGCCCTCCACATTCATTTCTTCAATTCTAGGCAAGAAAAAACTGGTTATCATTTCACGATACCGAACACCATTGACTGTTTTCGCTTGACCTGCCTCATTTTCATAAAAAAAGGTCCAATGATTCCTCCAGCCCAAAAACCACACCACACAGTGACACGTTGAGGATGCATTTGCTTCTCGTGAATCACTCGAGGATTTTCCGCACCCCAAATGCGACAATTCTGCCTATTGACGAAGCCATCAAGATGAAAATGGGCCTCGTCACTGAAGATGATTTTATCGGCAAAATCAGCATTTTCATGTTGTCTCTCCAATACCCAATTAACGAACTCCCTTCGCTGTCCATGGTCACTTGGCTTCAGTTCCTGAGTCAATTGAACTTTGTATGCATGAAGATGCAAATCTTTCGTCAAAATTCGCTGCAAAGTGGATTTGGAGACACCAATTTGCTGAGCTCGGTGTCGAATTGAGGTGGATGGAGTTTGAGCGACATCATCACGTACAGCTGCGACATTTTCGGTCGATCGACCTGGTCGATGGCGCGTTGTTGTCTTTACATCACTAACAGACCCAGTTTCGGCAAATTTATCCATTAATCTCTTTACAGTTGACTCTTTTGGAGCATTATTGTGACCCCAAATTGATCGCAATTTTCGAACTGTAGCCGCAAAACTTTCACCATTTTGGTAAAACAATTTCACAATGAGAATGAGTGTTCATTCCTGTAGCGCTCCATTTTTACTAACCTCGTACCTTCTACTAACAAACAATAACAATTGTTCAAATGTCAAACAATGACACTTTTGCCAGATTTAAAAATTGCGTTCTTCTTGGGACACCCTTTATTTATACACTCCACGAGAGTATTATGTCTTTGTGTATTTGTTTGTAACACCCAAAAGGAAGAGAGATAGACTCATTGTTAATTATACCGATCGACTTAGAATCACTTTTTGAATCGGTTTAGCAATGTCCGTCTGTCTGTCTGTCCGTCCGTCCGTCCATTTATTCTTGTAATCACGATTGTAGACAGAACCAAATGAAACTTTGCACAACGATGTTTTTCGGGATAAGGACGAACGCTATTTAATTTGAAGAAAATCGGTTCAGATTTAGATATAGCCCCCATACGAATTTCATTCCCGATTTGACACTTTTCACTCTGGATACCACATATTACAACAGATTTTCTTCAAAATTGGCAAAACATCTTATATTCCAAATAGAAACACCTGTGGTAAAAATGGGTCAGATCGGTTCAGATTTATATATATCTCCCATACAAATTTCACTCCCGATTTGACTTTTTCCGCTCTAGAAACCACATATTATATCAGATTGTCTTCAGATTTGGCAAAACATCTTATATTTCATCTAGAAACACCTGTGGTAAAAATATGTCAGATCGGTTCAGATTTATATATAGCTCCCATACAAATTTCGCTCCCGATTTGACTTTTTCCGCTCTAGAAACCACATATTGTATCAGATTGTCTTCAAATTTTGCAAACCATCTTATATTTCAACTAGAAACACCTGTGGTAAAAATGGGGCAGATCGGTTTAGATTTATATATAGCTCCCATACAAATTTCGCTCCCGATTTGACTTTTTTCGCTCTAGAAACCACATATTTTACCATATCCTCTTCAAATTAGGCGAAATATATTATATTTGTCCTAGAAACACCCATAGTGAAAATGGGTCAGATCGGTTCAGATTTACATATAGCACCCATACGAATTTCACTCCCGATTTTTATCTTTTCACTCTAGATACCATATATTACAAGAGATTTTCTTCAAAATTGGCAAAACATCTTATATTTCAACTAGAAACACCTGTGGTAAAAATGTGTTAGATCGGTTCAGATTTATATATAGCTCCCATACAAATATCGAAACCACGAATTTTCACGGAATTTCTTCAAAGTGAGCATAATACGTTACATTTGAACTAGAAGAGCTTGTTGTGAAAGTTAGTCACATTTTTCCATGTTTGGATATAGCCCCGATACAAATGTTCTTATCGATTTGACAAATCGAATCAGGTCGTATTAGCCTATGATTAGGAAACATAGAAAAATTCTTCCCGTTTTCACTTTTTTACCGAGTTGGACTGTATTCGGTTGGAAAGTGGAGTGTATCATATAGTCGGCCCCGCCTGACTTTAGCCTTTTCTTACTTGTTTTTATTTAAAACAAAGTTTATGCCACTTTGTGTGGGAGGTACCAGAAGGGGTCCGCAAAAACGCCCATATTCAACGTGAATGCAACTTCTAAAAAAGCATTGCCAAATATCAAATTTCACAGTATTCCGATCATCCACATGTATGTTATAACAGCTTTAATTTTTTAGGTTGATTTATGTGGGTGGTACAGAAAAGGGCGTGGAAAAAACCCGCCATATTTTGTACGCTTAAAGTGATTATAATTTTTGTATTATATATCAAAATATAGGTGAGTCCGATTACCCGTATGGAAGTTACATAGGTTTTGAGTTAACATAGGAATATGGGTCATTTGTGTGGGAGGGGCGTGGCAATTTCGAACATCTTCGAACATAAACTATGTTTGGGAGAAATATTAACATGCACGTCCGCAGTGGAATCTACCCAACACATTTCCTGATTTTCCCCCCATTTAGACATTAAAAGTTCGAATTTGGAAAAATCCTCCTAGCATGCGCGTCTGCGTAGTGAGAATAATATAAACACCGAATTTTATGGTACTAGCTGCAGCCATTTGATTGACACCATTTTCATATCGTCCACTGTGCAATGTCCCAGCTACACAAAACTAACAATGTCGCTTATAGCTAAAACTCTGGCCTGACGCTTCTGTAAAAATTCCCAATGTCATCTGACTCAATCCTTGCAATTCTAAATCAATTACAAAGTTTTCTTTTAATGAAACTTCGAAATAAACAAAATGAGTTTTCTCTATATCACACGCCATAACATCTTGGCAACGAGCTGTTATAGAGTTCTTCTTATAAATACACGATTTTTGCTTTTTGTTTTGTGTTGTTGAAAATATATCTTGTACTTTTGACAAGAGAGCACACGCAAATGTATATCAAATCGTGTGTTGATTTAGGCCAAATACTTCTGACTAATGCCACTTCAACTCCCTCCCCCTTACCAACCACTCCAACTTCCCTTCGCAACTCCAACTGCCACATGGAACTGAAAAACCCAGTAACAGAACAAAACAATGAGCAAGGAATTATAAAGAGGACTAAAACGATATACCACCACCTCGCACTCATCACTAGGGATGCCAAATGGGATAAGGCTTAACAGATTCCAGTATTCGAGATTTATGCACTCAAATCGGGAGGGACAGCAATGGAGGCAGCCTTTTTATAAATCCAAAAACATTTTAACAGTAATGATGTCCATTTTTGGCTCAATGGTGATGTCAATAAGCTAAATTGAGCATTCGGAGTGATGACAATGCACGAGATATTATTTGGGCTGTTTATAGGGGGGGTGGAATCGTAGGTACTTACTTCTTTAACAAGTGGCTAGAAACATGTAATTCTGTGTGTGACTTGCACTTAACATGCAGACGGGCTACAAATAGGGATTTTTAGAAATGTGTACTTTTAAGGGAGGAAATAGAAAAAAACGGAATAGAAATGGTACCAATTTAAGTAATACATATTTATTCGTGAAAATCGGTGTTTACATTTCTCTGACAACGTGGACTCACAACATAAGTGGACTTTTCGAAATTTGTACTTTTAAGTGCGAGCGCGGGTACAAAAAGGGATACAATTGTACCGATATTACAGCTAGAATTGTGAAATTCAGCGTTAACATTCCTCCGACCACGTAGACGCGCATCATAAATATTTTTTGGAAGTTGTACTTTTAAGGAGTTAGTTGGACAAAAGGGATAAAAATTGTACCAATATATTGCAGCTAGAATCCTGAAATTTGGTACGTAAATTCCTCTGACAACGTAAAACTGCAGTAAAATTGGATTTTTTGAAATTTCTACTTTTAAGGTGTGGGATAGGGATAAAAATGGTACCATTTTAAGAGTTGCAGGTATAGTCGTGCAATTTGGGGTGTAAATTCATCTGATGACGTAGAAGCGCAATCTAAATGGATATTTCGAAATTTTGTACTTATACCGGGTGAAAGAGACAAAAAGGGATAAAAATGGTACCGACTAAAGCAAATTTGGCGTGTACATTCCTCCGACTACGTAGACGGGCAAAATAAATTGATTATTAGGAAATTGTACTTTTAAGGAGTTAGCTGGACAAAAGGAATAAAAATGGTACTAACTACTATTGCAGCTAGAATCGTGAAATTTTGTATGTAAATTCCATTGGCCACGTAGAACTGCAGTCAAATTGGATTTATACTTTTAAGGGGTGCGCAAGGCAAAAAGGGATAAAAATTGTACAACTAAAGTATTGTAGCTAGAATCGTGAAATTCGGCATGTACATTCCTTAGACCAGGTAGAAGAGCAACATGAATTGATTTTTTGGAATTTGTACTTCTAAGGAGTGAGCGGGACAAAAAGGGATAAAAGTGGTACCAACTAAAGTATTGTAACTAGAATCGTGATATTCGGCGTGTACATTTCTCCGACAACGTAGATGGGCAACATAAATTGATTTTTTTGGAATTTGTACTTTTAAGTAGTGAGTGGGACAAAAAGGGATAAAAATGGTTCCAAATAAAGTATTGCAGCTAGAATCGTGAAATTTTGTATATAAATTCCACTGCCCACATAGAAGTGTATTAACATTGGATTTTTCGAAATTTGTACTTTTAAGGGGCTCGCAAGACAAAAAGGGATAAAAATGGTAGCAACTAAAGTATTGTAGCTAGAATCATGAAATTTGGTATGTAAATTCCTCTGACAACGTAAAACTGCAGTAAAATAGGATTTTATGAAATTTTTACTTT
>OX377622.1:50382843-50425069 GCA_947397865.1 Polietes domitor | reverse complement strand
TTGGGCTTTGGCCTTATCCAACACTGAGAACATTGATTCGTGCTATGTTCGTAAATAAATAGTTTTTTTGCGCATACTCCTTCATCTACCAAAATCAGCACCAACATATCGATGGATAAACATATATCGATGGATAAACACTTATTGCCGATTAGACAACAATTTTCATTTTAGTTCTTCTCTCTATTGACATGGTGCCGTATGAGTAATATATATAGAGAAAAATGTTACTCATTCGCAAAGTTATGAAAATGTCCATTAAAGACCATCATCCTAAAACGAACTTAATAGCTCTTGGCTCGCAAAGCTTAACGTATCGTATGCGATGTACCAGGTAGTGTATCTGGAAGTATACGCAAATGGACCGGCCTGACGACAAAATTCACTAGTGGGATTCTAGGGCGGAAAGAAGAATGATTTATAATTCTGAAGCGGTTTGCTTCTACCATTGGTGCGAAAGCAACTGTAATTCCAACAACAGTCGAACGGACATAGGTTTTCCATTCAATTGTAGGTCGATCGATAGGTCTAGATTTTGAATAAGTACTTAATCACACTCCCTACAACAAAAGTTATCAGTAGATAGATTGATTGTTAAAGATAGATTGTTAAACAATTTGCATGGTCCGCAACGCAAAAGTACAAAAACATTTTTTTCTTATAAATCAAATATCTCATAATTTAAATATACGCTAACGTGAGCACATCTTTGGTGTATATTCATCAGCACTATCACTACGTAAAATATATTTGCAATCGGTACATAATTGTACTTTTGGCAATTATTTCCAAATTTGACAAGGCCGAAGTGACCAAGTTTGAAAGGTCATCATGTAGCTCTCATACATATTAGGATCCAAAATGTTCATCTGAAAAACACTTCTTCTTCCAAACATGTGAACATTTTATGTTTTCGCCAATAAGGAATACAATTTTGATTGTTTATTGATGATGATGAATATTTCGGCCCTGCATCAATTTGTGAACTAAACCATCCTGAAAACACACCTAAAATATTGGTTTATTTAACCAGTTCTTCCTTCTTTTAAAACATTTTGCGGGATATTTGTTAGTTTTTACAAAACATAAAGATCCCAAGTCCACGATTCTGTAAAAGACATTCATGATGCTGTGTCCTGTGTCTTGTACAAGGTGGAACAATAGTAATCACATTATTGGAACACGCTATAACTTTTGCATATGGCGCAAGTGTCAATTCGGTTTGTGAATTAAACAACCGTAGAATATGAATCGTCATGCCATAATCCTACGCTCAAGCCATCCTGAATCTCAACTAAATGGTGCTCGTTTGTTCATCGAAAATTATAATGAACAATGAGGTTCATTTCCATCTTAGCGGTTATGTGAATAAACATAATAGTATATAATATCACCCACGAAGAGCCATTACACCCGCTCAAAGTTACTGCTTGGTGTGCTCTTTACGCTGAAGGAGTCGTTTATTTGAGAACTCCGCGGGCCAAATGACGACGGTGGACGTTGCGCGCTACAGAACCACACTTATCGATTTTTTTTCTTCCTTTGTTGGATAAATTGGAAGAGGAGAACATGTGGTTACAACAGGACAGTGCTAGTGCGCAAACTGCTACATCCACAACCGACCTGAAGGAAGCATTTCCGGGTCGCTTAATCTCTCGCTTTGATGATTTAACCGTTCCAGACTTCTTTTTATGTGGTTTTTGAATTCGCGGGTTTACGTCAACAAGCCTCAGTGTCTTGAAGTCTTTAAGAAGAATATTCACCAGGAATGCGAGAAGTTGTCGCCCGAAGTTCTGGCAAGAGTGATGGAAAATGCCATAAACCGAGTCGTCAACTCTGGCGGCAGCCACTTGGGCGATATAATTTTCCCAACTTGATGTAATAAATTCTAATGTATTAAGTAAACAAGCAAAACCAAAGTTTTTCACTTTTTAAACAAATATTACAGCAAAATAAAATTGGGTGCTTACTTTTGCCCCACCTTGTAAAAAATCCTTTTCTATTTAAAGTAGTTTTGTTGTTATTGTATCGCAACAATTCATTCTCTGCTCAAAGCACCCAAATGTGTGAACTTTTGGGTCACAATAGAGGACATGAGAGCTTCTGCATTTGCTCGCATTTTTCAGCGATTCGATTTAAAAAACTCCTAAACTAAATGATTGATTATTCATATTTATTAAAAATTAATAATAAAATATAATAATTACACTGTCCATAAGCATTTTTGGAACAGAGTAGCGACCCTATAATTCAGAAAGGACATTTTAGTAGATCGTTTTTATTGAATAAATTTATAGTCCAACTGGTCTGAGTTTCAAAGTTTTCATTTTTTATTGAAGAAAATCGGTTCAGATTTAGATATAGCCCCCACACGAAATTCACTCCCGATTTGACTCTTTCCGCTCTATAAACCACATATTGTATCAGATTGTCCTCAGATTTGGCAAAACATCTTATATTTAAACTAGGAACATCTATGATGAAAATAGGTCAAATCAGTTCAGATTTAGATATAGCCCCCATACAAATGTCGTTCCCGATTTGACTTTTTCCGCTCTAAAACCACATATTGTACAAGATTTTCTTTAAATTTGGCACAACATCTTATAATCCAACTAGAAATACCTGTGCAGAAATTGGGTAAGATCGGTTCAGATTTAGATATAGCCCCCATACAAATGACGCTCCTGATTTGACATTTTCCGCTCTAGAAACCACATACTGTACTCGATTTTCTTTAAATTTGGCACAACATCTTATAATCCAACTAGAAACACCTACGCAAAAATTGGGTAAGATCGGTTCAGATTTAGATATAGCCCCCATACAAATGTCGCTCCCGATTTGACATTTTCCGCGCTAGAAACAACATATTGTACAAGATTTTCTTTAAATTTGGCACAACATCTTATAATCCAACTAGAAATACCTGTGCAAAAATTGGGTAAGATCGGTTCAGATTTAGATATAGCCCCCATACAAATGACGCTCCCGATTTGACATTTTCCGCTATAGAAACCACATATTGTACCCGATTTTCTTTAAATTTGGCACAACATCTTATAATCCAACTAGAAATACCTGTGCAGAAATTGGGTAAGATCGGTTCAGATTTAGATATAGCCCCCATATAAATGTCGCTCCCGATTTGACTTTTTCCGCTTTAAATGGCACATATTTACTCGATTTTCTTTAAATTTGCACAACATCTTATAATCTAACTAAACAAAACTATGGTGAAAGTGGGTAAGATCGGTTCAGATTTAAATATAGCCCAAATACAAATGTTGCTCCCAAAAGTTTAATCGATTTTGGCCAAACTATACCACCTATTTCGTTCCAGGTTTCAATATATTCTCATACAAACGTCCTTTCCGATTTAACATTTTTTGTCAAACACATACATTTACAGGATACAAAAAACCTTCCCGTTTTCACTTTTTCACCGAATTTCATAGAGTCGGCCCCGCCCGACTTTAGCCTTTTCTTACTTGTTTTTCCTATGGAAATTCACCGAATAAAGCACAATTACAATTCAGAAATCCCTGAGAGTAAAAATTTTAGGGTTCTGAGCTGACATTTAGCAGTGGGTATCCAAATGAAGAGATTTTTCCTTTATTTATTCCGCATGGGAACATAGATTTTTGTTGTAAAATTATTCCGTCTTATACTATCGTTACATATTATTTTTATTTCATCCCATGACATTTTTATTCTTTTCAAATTCAAATTTAGGGTTCTGAGCTGACATTTAGGTGTGGGTATTCAAATGAAGGGAACTTGAGCAAAGGTTTATTGTATTGTCAGCCGGGGTTTTTAAATTGTCTCCTCGTAGATGTGTACAAACCCGTCTGGCAAAGTATGGGCTTCCATCATAAAATTTACACCTATGCGTTACGTCCATGTCCGATTTCGGAGAATAAATTTATTTAAATTATGACCGATACAATACAAAATAAAATCCCATAATTCCAGCAAATGAATCTTTAGGACAAATCACTCTAATGTACTTATTTCCTATACCGTTTAAAAGATTTGGTTTGTTGTCAGTTGAATATGGCAATAGTCTACTCTTATATTATCGAACCGGTTCAACCCGGTTTTCGGCTACAACCTCGCATACCCTAGCCGCATTGACTACTGGCCACCATATGGATGCGGGGGTCAATGACAACAATTTGGTCATTTGCTACCAACTCATTTGTGAATTGCTAAATGAGCCAAAACTTTAAACTTCGCAAAATGACTGGACAAAGAAAGACATTCTATGGTCGTGGACAAAGGCTGATGGCGGTCATTTAAAAGCCACATTTATGTGAACAATTAAGACCGATGCCATTTGACAGAATTAATTTTTAAACTTTCATCTTTTCAAATTGATTTACGTGATCTTTTGCAAATGACTGACTGAAGAATCGCCTGTGGTCAGACATATTTAATTGTTGTTTTTTTCTTTGGCCAGTAATGACAAAGTGCGTGTGCGGTGCTTAACGCAGTAATTGTTAGTAGCAGTGGCCCAAGATAAGTAGGTGACCGTAATAAATCTGGAAAAAGAAGATTTATAGGTTTTATATATGACGTCTAAAATATTTGGGCTATATGGTTGTGGATTTTATTTATTGCCAAATTAAAGTCAAAAAGTAACATACTACATATTGATGATAAATATGGAATCATGTGAACAGCATGATAAATGTCTGAGAACATCGCCATGGATTATAATTATTTATAACTTACACTTATATATTATATACTTACATACTTACATATCCACCCCTCGTTATAATTATCTGAAGTATTATTTGAGTTGATACACATCAACAATTACTTTGTCTGGTATATGTAAATATCAAACGGACATTAGAGTATTTTAATCATTAACAAGTAAAAACGGCGTTATAATTTTTTTAATATAGCCAAACCAACACAAATACAAATATTGAACAAGTAAGGAAAGGCTAAAGTCGGGCGGGGCCGACTATATGATACACTCCACTTTCCAACCGAATGCAGTCCAACTCGGTAAAAAAGTGAAAACGGGAAGAATTTTTGTATGTTTCCTAATCATAGGCTAATACAACCTGGTTCGATTTGTCAAATCGATAAGAATATTTGTATCGGGGCTATATCCAAACATAGAAAAATGTGACTAACTTTCACAATAAGTTCTTCCAGTTCAAATATAAGGTGTTATGCTCACTTTGAAGAAATTCGGTGAAAATTCGTGGTTTCTGGGGCGGAAAAAGTTAAATCGGGAGCGAAATTTGTATGGAAGCTATATATAAATCTGAACCGATCTAACACATTTTTACAACAAGTGTTTCTAGTTGAAATATAAGATGTTTTGCCAAATTTGAAGACAATCTGATACAATATGTGTTTTCTAGAGCGGAAAAAGTCAAATCGGGAGCGAAATTTGTATGGGAGCTATATATAAATCTAAACCGATCTGCCCCATTTTTACCACAGGTGTTTCTAGTTGAAATATAAGATGTTTTGCCAAATTTGAAGACAATCTGATACAATATGTGGTTTCCAGAGCGGAAAAAACAAATCGGGAGCGAAATTTGTGTGGGAGCTATATATAAATCTGGACCGATCTGACCCATTTTTACCACAGGTGTTTCTAGTTGAAATATAAGATGTTTTGCCAAATCTGAAGACAATCTGACACAATATGTGGTTTCTTGAGCGGAAAAAGTGAAATCGAGAGCGAAATTTGTATGGGAGCTATATATAAATCTGAACCGATCTGCACCATTTTTACCACAGGTGTTTCTAGTTGAAATATAAGATGTTTTCCCAAATCTGAAGACAATCTGATACAATATGTGGTTTCTAGAGCGGAAAAAGTGAAATCGAGAGCGAAATTTGTATGGGAGCTATATATAAATCTGAACCGATCTGACCCATTTTTACCACAGGGTTTCTAGTTGAAATATAAGATGTTTTGCCAAATCTGAAGACAATCTGATACAATATGTGGTTTCTAGAGCGGAAAAAGTGAAATCGAGAGCGAAATTTGTATGGGAGCTATATATAAATCTGAACCGATCTTGCACCATTTTTACCACAGGTGTTTCTAGTTGAAATATAAGATGTTTTCCCAAATCTGAAGACAATCTGATACAATATGTGGTTTCTAGAGCGGAAAAAGTCAAATCGGGAGCGAAATTTGTATGGGAGCTATATATAAATCTGAACCGATCTGACCCATTTTTACCACAGGTGTTTCTAGTTGGAATATAAGATGTTTTGCCAATTTTGAAGAAAATCTGTTGTAATATGTGGTATCTACAGTGAAAAGTGTCAAATCGGGAGTGAAATTCGTATATCTAAATCTGAACCGATTTTCTTCAAATTAAATAGCGTTCGTTCTTACCCCGAAAAACTTCGTTGTGCAAAGTTTCATTTGGTTCTGTCTACAATTGCGACCTGTATCGTGATTACAAGAATAGATGGACGGACGGACGGACGGACAGACAGACGGACATTGCTAAATCGATTCAGAAAGTGATTCTAAGTCGATCGGTATAATTAACAATGGGTATATGTCTCTTTCTTTTGGGTGTTACAAACAAATGCACAAAGACATAATACTCTCGTGGAGTGTATAAAAAATAATTTTATAAATAAATAAACAATTTTTATTATTTCAAGCCACGCTTACAAGACAAGACTACCAATATGTTTACATATTGGTATAATACTTCAAGTCAATTATATATATAAAAGAGTTGCGTGATTGAGTGACTGACTGATCACTCCCCAGACCAAACGGCTAGAGATAGAATCATGAAATTTGGTGTGTACATTACTCTTACAGTGTAGAGGAGTGATAAGACGCGGTTTTGCGATATTCGTACTTTTAAGGGTAAAAAGGGATAAAAATGGTACCACAGCAATGACCAAACGGCTGGGCAAAGAATCTTGAAATTTGGTATGGGCATTCCTCTTGCGACATGAAGGCACCCCCAAAAAGTGGATTTTGAAAAATGCGTACTTTTGGGGGGTTACATGGTGCAAAAATGATACAAACAACACGACTGAAGCTAGAATCATGAAATTTGGTGTGTATATTTCTCCTACAGCGTAGAGATCAGATATGAAGTGAGTTTTTCGAAATTCGTACTTTTAAGGGGTAAAAAGGGATAGCAATGGTACCACCGCAATGACCAAACGGTTAGGCCTAGAATCTTGAAATTTGGTACAAAAATTCCTCTTATAGTTTCAAAGCACCCAAGAAAATATTTTTCAAAATTTTTACTTTTTGGGGGTGAAATCGGGTAAAAAGGGATAAAAATGGTACTAATTAAACGGATGGAGATGGAATCATAAAATTCGCTGTGTACATACCTCAAAATGCTTGGAAACTCAAAATGACCGATTATTTAGAAATTCGTACTTTTAATAGGTAAACGGGAAAAGGGGGATAACAAAGGTACCAATAAAACGGATGACGTTGCAATAATTAAATTCGGTGTGTATATTCATTTTACAGCGCAGATCACAGACAAGAAGGCATTTTTCGAAATTTGTGCTTTTAAGGCATTAAATGGGATAAAAATTGTACCACATCCCAGACCAAACGACTGGGCCTAGAATCATGAAATTCGGAACGGGAATTACTTTTACAGCACGAATGTGACTAAGAAAATAGTTTACAAAATTCTTACTTTATGTAGGTGAAATTGGGTAAAAAGGTATAAAAATGGTACAAATCAAACAGACGGAGCTGGAATCATGAAATTCGGCATGCATATCCCTGAAAATTCTTTCAAACGCAAAATGAAGGAATTTTCGAAATTCGTACTTTTAAAGGAGATACGAGAAAAGCGGGATATAAAGTGTACCAACAACATGGATGACGCTGCAATAATAAAATTCGTTGTGCATATTCGTCTTACAGTGTAAATGAGTGATAACAACGAATTTTCCGAAATTTTTACTTCTAAACGATTAAATGGGTTAAAAATTGTACCATCGCCCTGACCAAACGACTGGGCCTAGAATCTTGAAATTTGGAACACATATTACATATTATAACGCGAATGCCATTGCAAAATTTGTACGTTTAGGGATGAAATTGGGTAAAAGCGAATGAAGTTCGGTTTGTACATGCATAGAAAAACAAAATTAATGGATTTATCGAAATTCGTACCTTTTTATATCCGAATGGTACCAACAACATCGCTGAAGCTAGAATCGTGAAATTCGGTGTATAGTAGACGGTGTAGTGTAGACGCGAAACATTAACTGATTTTCAATATTTATACTTTTAAGTAGAACTTGGAAAAAAAGGCGATTAAAATGGTACATAATTACTGCAATACAATAAGATTGTATCAAATGTGTACTATAAAAGGGGAAGTAAAAGTGGTTCAAATGGTACCAACCAAATTGAGGGAATCGGCATAGAGATGGTACAAACCACAGTTTTCAGCTGGAATATGAAAAGGCTATTAGAAATGTGTTTACATTTCTCCGAGTACGTAGACGCGCAACATAATTTATTTTTTCGAAATTTGTATGTTTAAGGGCGCAATCGGCACAGGGAGAGTTCTGTGTGAACATTATAGTCATTATCTAAAATAAAATATGTTTGTTCTATTTATATGTTCCGATTACAAGTCACCGGTATAGTCATTATCCCCTGCTAAATAAAAAATATTTGTTCTACTTATATGTTCCGATTACAAGTCACCGGTATAACAGTTATATGTAAGGGTTTTAATTTTTACTTGAATATGGACTACAAAGGGCGTGTCAAAAGCATAAATATTTTGTAGGTTTAGAGTGATTATAAAAACATTTTAAAATCTCGAATTGCAACTAATTTCGATCATACATCTGGAAGTTATATCAGTTTTATTTTGACCAAAGCTTGTGCTAATTTTCGTGGAAAGGATGTGACAATATCGCCCATATTCTGTTATGTGAAAATATTGCTAAATATAATATTTAGGATTCATTTTACGAATGTACGGGTCGTTTATTTTGGAATATAGACTATACGTGTGGGGGTAACATAAAATTTATATCAATTTCCTCCTTCTCCGAATTTAAACTAAGTCTGGGAAAAAATACTATGTGCAGGGTTTGAATAAATTCTTTAAGTCCTTCCAGAGGTTTCGTGTATACCAACAAACCAGACGGACGTGAAAGAACGTGGGACATACTTATGGTTTTAAATCTCTCCTTCAATGCGTTACACTTTTTTCTATCCCAAATGATATATACGCTCCTACTCTGTAGTGAGGGTATAATTATTACAGCTTTGTAAGGTTTTTGTAAAAAATTGTTTGCATTTTGTGCCTATAAATTAAGCTATTGACTACGTCTAAATGGATCGCACAGTGTAAATGGATTCTTTTTTAATTTGTACAAGGTGTATAAATGGAATCGAAAAGTTAGTGTGAATATACCGCTGAATACGTAGTTGCGCAAAATAAAACGATTTTTCTAAGGCAATTTCAAAATATAAAAAACAGTTTGAATATCGAGACAAAATACTATCAATACCACTCCGCATACGAATTACGGGTATTTGCTAGTATTCTTATATTTATATTTTCAAAAAAGTAAAAGCAAATACCATAAATATTGGTAGATAGTGGATGATACAGTTGGTTGTATTCCAATTCTATTTTAATTCCAAAATTAATTTTATTCCAAATTTTGAAAATCCATTATCTCTCACGAACAAAGTGCAAGATAACCTAACTTCATGATTCGACCAATTTTTGCCGTAAAAGTACAAAAGTACGATGAATATATTATTCAAACCATTTATTTTACGTGTCTACGCAGTCAGAGGAATGCATACTCCAAATTTCATGACTCTAGCTGCGGTCATTTTTATTTTTCCCCCTATTTTTATCCCCTTTTTCCATTTTAACCCAAAAAGTAAGAATTACGAAAAATCCATTTATTTTACTTGTCTACACAATCAGCGTAATGCATAGACCGAATTTCATTGTTCTAGGTGCAGCCGTTTGATGGTACCATGTTTATCCCTCTATTTCCATTTTACCCTTAAAAGTACGTATTTGGAAAAAGTACTTTTATATTATGTATCTACTCAATTAGAGGAATGTACGCACAGAATTTCGTGTTTCTAACTATTGTCGTTTGATATGTACCATTTTTATCCCTTTTTGCCCCGAATAATAATCACTTTTTTGTGCACGTTATATGGGGAATGCGCATACTCAATATCAAGTAAGTACAAGCAGACAAATTGTAAACAATTTTTATGCTTGTGAGGGAAAAATTTTTCCCTTTAAACCGATTTCGCCCAGTCCCAATCCCAACCGATCTACGACTATATGATGCATTTATGGAAAATTTGTACGTCCTAGCACCTTTCGCTTAGATGATAGCGTGCTTTCAATAGACGGACAGACGTACGGACGGACATGGCTAGATCGTCTTAGAATTGTATGACGATCAAGAATATATATACTTTATAGGGTCTCACGTCGATATTTCAAGGTGTTACAAAGTCAGTTTACCCCCATCCTGGAGGTGGAGGGTATAAAAAGTGTTTATCAATTTTATTTCATTTCATTATTAACTATTTATTTCAAATTGACACCTTGGGGCGTATGACGAATATTTAAATAAAAGTTATGCAGCACGTATACGTCCAGAGCATACCCAGCTAGCACAACTCCACTCAATATTCATAGCCAAACATTACAAATTAACAGCCAGCAACAATTTGTAAATATTTCATTAGAAATTTATGGTATGTGAATATCGAGCGATTGGTTGAATACCAAACTATTACACAATGCACCAATAATAGTTGTACATGTAAGAAATCTGCATTCACATGGATTTAAGAAGAGATAGTAAACATTTTTGTGCAACAATTGCATCATCTCTACTGTGGAATGCACTACATGGTGCAAAGTACAAAGGAACCAGCCCGAACGAATGTAAGTCATTGGTTTTTTCTTTAATATCCAAAATATGTCGGCTGTATATTTTACCAATTTCCAGTTAGATTTCAACTTAAAAATTAGTATTTTGCTCAAAAAATTAAAATTTTTAATCAGATATATATGCTTAAACCAACTAACTTTTGTTGTTGCTTAGTGTTTTAGAGTTGCTTATACAAGTTTGAATGTTTGCAGCTGATGGTGGATTTCTAATAAACTATTTCAATTTATGGCTTTTAATAAATGCGCCAATAACTCACAATTAGTTGCTGTAAACCACAAAATATATAATTCTACACATTACTGAAATTGCTGGACAAAGTTTTTGCAGCGAACGGATTGAAAACAACAGTAGATGATGTTAAAAACAAGCCAACAACCAACACGTACTACTAATTTAAAAACCAGTGATTTACTAACACATAAATTTCGTTAAAGTACATAGATTTGGAGGGAGAGACCACATAAACACATCTATGGACGAGTATTAGGGTGACCGTTAGGGGAAACTAATTTGGAAAATCTTAGAAATATTTAGTGGTAACAAACTCCCGCAATCATGTTCTACACACAATTTAAAAATGGGGCAGAAATGTAACTTCATATTATTTTTTCAAATCGACACCTTAAGGCACTATATGATGAGAGAGAGAGTTAATTAATAGTTAATTTTATTTTCCAATTCAACTGAAATTTTTGAAATATCGTTTTTTCTTGTTGGTTGAAAAAAACTAGAGAGTGGGAGCCAACCAAAGTTTGCCAAAAAGGACCATCCTAATAAATGCATACGTATGTACCACCATACATTCATATATACTAGAGTTTGCATGTCAGGATTTCCCGACGAAATACCCGGGAATTGTGGTAATTTTCGTTTGAACTGCATTACGCTGGATTTCACCTAAAAGAACATATTGTTTTGGTTTGGAGGCCGCAATCGCAACATATATGAAAGGTAGTTCACAATAGGTTTCTTTTTTCAATCATATGTAATTTCGACGGAGGAAGCTTTTTCAACTTGACGGAAAAACAATATCATATGAAATTAATCGATTGATGCTTGAACAACGTTGGGAAATAATGCAAACATATTTCTAAAGCCAGTGCTGTGTAGTCCAATATCCCCTGAAGTTTTGGTCTGTTGACTTCGTGAGACTGGCAGACTGGTGACTAACACTCACGAAAAAGACCCAATGCGTTGGTGATTTTTTATATGAAATATCGGCCAATTTTTACAGATCAGTTGGGTTGAAAATGGCAGAAATCGGCCCATAATGAACAAGGACTCTAATATTTTGAGTATTAATTAAAAGTTATTTTTGTAAAAATTCAAGAAGGTGAACTAGTACAAAACGGGGTAAAAATAGTACCAATAAAACGACAAAAGCTAGAAGTATGAAATTCATTGTATACATTCCTCTAATTGCGTAGAGACATAAAATAAAAGGATTTTTTTAATGAGGATAACGGAATAAAGAAGAATCGGCCAGAATCATAAAATTCGGTGTATTCAGTGATCTGACTATATTGAAGGAAAAATTAAGAAATTCTTTGAAATTTGTACTTTTATGGTGAAAACGTAAAAAAGATAAATTAAAAAAAAATAGGCTGTAGCTAGAATAGTGAAATTAGGTATGTACATTCCACGAAATTCCGACTTTTATGATCAAAATGGTATAAATCGACCTAGCGTTTGTAGCTTTAATCATGAAATTGCAATGTGGCGAAATCGTCCATGAAGGTAAGATGATTTAAAATATCCCTAATATTCAGGATTTTCACTTTTATATATATTTATATTTATATTCACTTTTAGATTAAACTTGAAAAACTATCTTTACATAAAATATTTAAAAGCTATTTAAATCTTCGTCCTATAATTATTTCCTATATTATTTTTTTATACCCTCAACTAGTTTTTAACACCCAAAAGGAAACGAGTTAGACGCATCGTTTATTATACAGATCAGCATATAATCACATTCTGAGCCGATTTAGGAATGACCGTCCGTCCGTCTGTACATCTATTGTTGTACAAAAAATTGGCACAAGTAAGTGATCAAGGATGAACGGCATTTAATTTTAAGCAAATCGGTTCAGATTCTTTTTCCAGTCTAGAAACCACATATTGTTCCCGAGTTTCTTTAAATTTTGCACAATATCTTATTATCCAACTAAAAACAACTTCCAAAAAAGTCGATAATATGTAAAATTTTTCGGATAGCTTTTCACAAGTGAATGGGAAGCGATGTTTTGTATGGGGTCACAGAGGTAAGGTATCCGCTTTGCACACAGAAGGTCTCGAGTTCTAATCGTGGCTCGGGCTCTAATTGTTTTTTTATTACTTTTTTAAATAAACAATGTTTAATTTTGTATAATTTTAACAATTTAAACATATTTGCTTAAAAACTTCAAATTTATTGCCTTATTAATGTGGGAGAGGAAAATTAGCAAGAAGGAGTTCTCTCACAGCATGATGTTATTTGACTTTTCCCATCAGTTTCAGTTTGCTTTTAGACGTCCAGCCGTGCGCATCAAAACGAGTCATCGTGTTTCTTTTCAACTCAAACTTCAAACTTTTTTTATACCAATACACTTTAAATTCAATAACTAATATTAAACTGTATTAAACTTTTACTTTAATGTTTTGTTTCTCAATAAACTGAATTTTTAAATAAAACATCCCACATTAGTGTACTTATTAATGTACTATATAATATCAGTAAAATTAAGTAGTGTTAATTTATTTAATGCTAATTCAATTTAATATTAATTTGCGTTACAAATTAATTCATACTAAATAAATATATATATTTTTAAGTTTCCTATAACAGTTCTAACGAACAAGATGATTTGCTTTAGTTATTCAGCACAATGGATAGCTGGGATGGTTAGATTGCCGTAGTAGCAACCAGAAGGTCCGCTGTTCTACGGTAGCGGCGGATTTTTTAAAACAGAAATGGAAACTAGTCGAAAAGTTTTTCCTTTGCAACACTTTAAAATAACTTTGAAGTCTTTCAAAATAAAGGACATCCTATGACAAATCCATGTTAAATTCATTGTTGAATATCCCAATTTTCACTACATCCGAATCACAATATAAATATCTTTTCAATTTCTTTGGGTGCTCTCTTTTTGCTGGGTTGTAGTGGGGTAGAAAATGGAGGGTATCATCCGTCCACCCGGTCTGACTAGCCTTTCCTAGCTTGTTCTGCTCTAGAAATCACATAATTCAACCGATTTTGATCAGATTTGGCAAAATGCATTATATTACAATTAGAAACATCTATGGCGAAAGTGGGTTAGATCAGTTCAGATTTATATATATCTCCTACATATATTTTGCTCACGCTTAGACGTTTTCCGTTCTCGAAACCATATATTTTGACAGATTTTCATCATATGAACTAGAAACACCTCTAGTGAAAATAAGACAAATCGGTTCAGATTTATATATAGCTCCCATATAAATGTCACTCCCAGTTTGACTTTTTCTGCTCTAAAAACTACATAAATTAACCGATTTTGATAAAATTTGACACAACACCTAGAAGCATCTATACTGAAAATGGGTCAAATAGATTCATATTTATATATAGGTGTCATACAAATATCGCCGATTTTACTTTTTCTGCTGTAGAAAACACATATTTTAACAGAATTTGATCAGAACAAATTATATTTCAGCTGGAAACATACATCCGTGAAATCCATTAAATAACATTTCCCATTTTTTCCAATTGCAATGGCGTAGAAAGTGAAGGGTATTAGATAGTTGGCTTTAGCCTTCCTTTGCTTGTTTTATTTTAATTTTTTACTAAAATTACAATTTTTGTCGATGGTACCTTTAGTATTTTTACTATAATCTTGGCCACATAAGTCCGATCATCCTGGATATGCGTTAGACAGAAATATTATGCCATAATTTCTAATAGCTAGAATCCTAAACAAGAAAGCAATACTTATGTGCAATCTGGGAAATTACAACGACTTTGAATTTTCCGTTAGTTAGATGACGACAAAATATTGGCTATCAACGGAATCCACGGAAATCACCTCCAGCAACTTCACCCAGTATCTTGAAATTCATTTCGTCGATATCTATATTTTTTCTCAGTTTAGGAAAATACATTTTGTACAGATTCAGGAGGTGCCTTGGCAAGGGGCCTATATAAAAACTGGGATTTATGAAGTTGACTTTCAAAACATGAGTTTCTGAACAAAATATATTACCACATGCCAAATTTCGTCTCGAAAAAAAATACGCTTCGTTAGACCTATGCGCAACGTTCGCACTACCAACCTTGATTTTGGCCAATGTTTGGGAACACTTGGTGGTTGAGTTAGATTTCTGGATCGCAATAAAACTTATTGACGATTCCCTTTCAGTCCCGGGAAATGAACTGAGGGGCAAATTGTAAACCCTAATACATACACATATAAGACAAACATGTGTTTAACTTAAACGCAAACCGACCTATATAACAAAGAACTTTATGGTTGAGGCTTAGATTGACTGCGTTTCATTATGTCGAGAGGATATTTTATTTCCCATCTAAACCAAAGTATGTAGTTACGTCCGATTGCATTTCAACTAGTGATAGCCACGTACTTTTTACTATTTTTCAGATATACATTCTAAATCTGCTTGGGTGTGAAATACTAAAATGTTGTGATGTTTTTTCGCTTGCAAGTTGATTTATTTTGGCTTTTTACTAAACATTTTATTTACTGGCAACTAATTTCAAAAATAAAAAAATATCATGATTTGTTGAAGCCAACAGAAAGTAATTGAGTGTGACATGTTATCCCGAAAATCGTATTAACTTGTATACACGCCATCAGTAATGATCTGAAACGCTTAAACGCATTTAAACATATCCGCGGAATTGGCTGATGATGAGAGTACGAGTAAAAAAACGAGCAGGTGCGATAAACATTCTTGCAGTGAGGGTAATTCAAATAGGGTGAGAAGTAAAAACAAGCGAATAGGATAACACCTAATGGGTTATCCTATTCGTACTCTTCCATCTGTTGTAAGCTCCATTCTCACTGAATTGCGGGTCACTCCCAGTAATCAGCGATTGAATCCAAGTAAAGCGAAGCTGGTACTCTTTACCAAAATAGCTTCATTCAGTCTACACAGTTTACATGGTGGGCTGCTTCATTTATCTGACCATGCGAATTATTTGGGCGTGATCCTTGACTCAAAGCAATGACAGGCATCTCAAGTATTGTATAGGCACAGAGGTAATGACAAATACGAAACCGCAACATACTTGCGCCCAACGATCAGCTCGTATAGGTACTACCGCATCTTTGCAGTCCTGCCCCAAAAATATTTAAAACTACGGTCCACATCCTGTGAATCTACTCCCTCCGAATCATGCTTCAAATGTTGGACATGCACAACATAAGGATTTACAACCTTATATTCACAAACATCTTCGGAATATAACACTCATAAGATGTAGAGGTTTAATTCCTCTTAACTTAAGCCGTAAAATGAACGGAAAAAGTCAATAATTTGTTTGAATTGGATATACATAGTACTTCTTTTGACTATATCCAATTGATCTTACGCTTTAACTTTCAGGTAGAAATCACGAGCTAAAAGAAAGTCAGGTGAACGACTTGTCGGAATGTTTTGGGGAATATGACAAAATGTCCTAAGTTTCCAAAAGGGGGAAATTATAATACAGCGCTGGAACCCCAAAAATGGAAGTCTTACCGGTTATAGGGTTAAGCAAGGTTTGGCGAGTCCTATTTGCCGGATATTTTAAAGACACTGGACAACTCCAAATTGTATTGAACAGTCGACAACTACAACGATATTATATATCCCAGCGTGCTGCTTTCGACTTTTTGACTACTGATGAGGAACCCTTTTTGTTATGGTTTATGGCCTTGTGAAATCAGTGGTCAGTACTTAAAAAAAAAAATGAGGCCGGACAAAGCTTAACATCAGTGTAACACATTGAAATATCGATCTGATACCCTATAAAGTATATATATTCGTAATCGTCGTAAAATTCTAAGACGATCTAGCCATGTCCTTCCGTCTGTCCATCTGTTGAAAGCACGCTAGCATCTAAACGAAACATGTAGTACCCGATTTTCTTCAAATTTGGCACAACATCTTATAATCTGACTAGAAACACCTGCGGCGAAAGCGGGTTAGATCGGTTCAGATTTAGATATAGACCCCATACAAATATCGCTCCCGATTTGGCTTTTCCGCTTTAGAAACCACATATTGTATCCGATTTTATTTAAAATTATAACAGCATCTTATAATCGAACTAGAAACACCTATGCTGAAAGTGGGTAAGATCGGATCAGATTTAGATATAAATTTATTTACATATATACAAATGTTGCTCCCAAATGTTTAACCGATTTTGGTCAAACTTTACATATTCTATTTCACCTAAAACATACATTGTAAAAGCGGGTAACATCGTTCCATGTTTCAATATACCTCCATACAGATGTCCTTTCCGATTGAACTTTTTTTGTCAAATTTACAGGATACAAAAATCTTTCCAGATTTCACTTTTTTAATAGGATAAAAAGTGGAGTGTATTATATAGTCGGCTTACTTGTTTTTTGATTATTATACCCTACACCACTTCGTGGAATGTTTGTAACACCAAGAAATAATCGACTTAGATCCACCTTTAAGTATACGGATCGGCTTAGAATCACCAGCTGAATCGATTTAAAGATGTCTGTCTGCCTGTCCGTTCGTCCGTCCGTGCGTCTGTCCGTCCGTCCTTCTGTCCGTCTGCTGTCCATTTAAGCTTGTTCGCACTCTACAGGTGGCAATTGGAGTGCGAATGTCACGAATTTTGGCGATTGGTATTGAATTTGGAGGAAATCGGTTCAGATTTAGATATAGTCTCCATACAAATATCAAAAATATATATAATTTACACTATTACTGCACTAAAATGCAGATTTTACATCGGATCTTGATCAAATTTCTCACACAATGTTACGTTTGCACCTATTTTGAAAGCCAGCGATATAGGTCAATGTTTTGGTATAGCCCCCATACAAATGGGCCCCCAGTTTACACCATTATCGATCTAGAACCCACATCTTACATTGGATCTTTATAAAATTTTGCAGATCATGTTATATTTCAATAAAGAATAATGTAGGAAAGTGATCTGTAAGGGCCCACTTTTTAATGTACAAATGGGCCTCTTTTTTATTACAAATGGGCCACTTTTTCCATGCTTTATAAAGGGTGATTTTTAAAGAGCTTGATAACTTTTTTTAAAAAAAAACGCATAAAATTTGCAAAATCTCATCGGTTCTTTATTTGAAACGTTAGATTGGTCCATGACATTTACTTTTTGAAGATAATTTCATTTAAATGTTGACCGCGGCTGCGTCTTAGGTGGTCCATCCGCTTAGTCCAATTTTGGCATTTCCACGTTTTTGAGTAACAGAGACCCAATTGGTGCGAACGGCGACGAATCGAAAATTGGTGGTCATCATTAACACTGGCCGATACAGCTGCGATATTTTCTTCAGTTCGCACTCTACGTAAGCGTGTTGGTGGTTTAATGTCCAACAATGTAAATTTGGTGCGAAATTTAGTCACAATAGCCCGAATAGCCGCTTCAGTGGGTCGATTAAACTGACCATAAAATGGAAGCGCGCAATGAACTTTCTTAACAGAGCACGCATTTTGATAATAAAATTCAATAATTTGCAAGCGTTGTTCGTTTGTAAGACGATTCATGATGAAATGTCAAAGCATACTGAGCATCTTTCTCTTTGACACCATGTCTGAAATCCCACGTGATCTGTCAAATACTAATGCATGAAAATCCTAACCTCAAAAAAATCACTCTTTATAAGGTTACTTTCTATATATGTGTGCCACAAAATTTGAAATCAATTTTTGAAAGCTTTTTTCTCAACCAATTTTGCTCAAATTTTCCACACTTAACCATTTTCGATAACAATACAAGAAAATGGAAAAATTTGACCAATTGGACAAAGGGGCGTGGCACCTCCCATACGAAGTTAAAACCTATTATTGAATATTGTCAATTCTATGACACCTAGAGTGCTGAAATTTTGTGTAAGTGCATCTAGCATCAATTCGCATAGTTGTGCCAAAAAGGGGCGGTATTGGAAAAGTGGGCGTGGCACCTCCCATACGAAGTTAAAACCTATTATTGAATATTGTCAGTTCTATGACACCTAGAGTGCTGAAATTTTGTGTAAGTGCATCTAGCATCAATTCGCATAGTTGTGCCAAAAAGGGGCGGTATTGGAAAAGTGGGCGTGGCACCTCCCATACGAAGTTAAAACCTATTATTGAATATTGTCAGTTCTATGACACCTAGAGTGCTGAAATTTTGTGTAAGTGCATCTAGCATCAATTCGCATAGTTGTGCCAAAAATGGGCGGTATTGGAAAAGTGGGCGTGGCACCTCCCATACGAAGTTAAAACCTATTATTGAATATAGTCAGTTCTATGACACCTAGAGTGTTGTAATTTTGTGTAAGTGCATCTAGCATCAATTCGCATAGTTGTGCCAAAAAGGGGCGGTATTGGAAAAGTGGGCGTGGCACCTCCCATACGAAGTTAAAACCTATTATTGAATATTGTCAGTTCTATGACACCTAGAGTGCTGAAATTTTGTGTAAGTGCATCTAGCATCAATTCGCATATTTGTGCCAAAAATGGGCGGTATTGGAAAAGTGGGCGTGGCACCTCCCATACGAAGTTAAAACCTATTATTGAATATTGTCAGTTCTATGACACCTAGAGTGCTGAAATTTTGTGTAAGTGCATCTAGCATCAATTCGCATAGTTGTGCCAAAAATGGGCGGTATTGGAAAAGTGGGCGTGGCACCTCCCATACGAAGTTAAAACCTATTATTGAATATTGTCAGTTCTATGACACCTAGAGTGCTGAAATTTTGTGTAAGTGCATCTACCATCAATGTGCGTAGTTCTGCCAAAAATGGGCGGTATTGGAATAGTGGGCGTACCACCTCCCATACGAAGTTAAAACATATTATCGAATAGTGTCAGTTCTATGACACGTATAGTGCTCAAATTTTGTGTAAGTGCATCTAGCATCAATGTGCGTAGTTGCGCCTAAAATGGGCGGTAATGCAAAAGTGGGCGTGGCACCTCCCATATGAAGTTAAAACCAAAATTACACCTACTGTAATTTTGTGTAAGTGCATCTAGCATTAATGTGCGTAGTTGTGACAAAAATGGGCGGTAATGGAAATGTGGGCGTGGCACCTCCCATACGAAGTTAAAACCCATTTTCGAATATATGCCGTTCTATGGCAGATAAAAAACTGAAATTTTGCAGTAATTTTTCCTTCTACAAAAGATAACTAAAAAAGAATTTCTAGGCCCAATAGAATTCTGCTTGCATAAAGCATGGATTTGAAAAAATTTTTTTTTTGATTTACTAGTTTATTATTACCCCTCTGGAACCCACTTTTTACATCGGAAGTTTTTCAAATTTTGCATATTGTATTATATTTCAACTAAGAATACATACTATGAAATTCAAATATATGCCCATATTTTGGTATAACCCCCATACAAATTGGGCCCCCATTCTACTCTATTATTGGATCTTACATTGGATCTTTATAAAATTTTGCAGATCATGTTATCTTTCAATAAAGAATAAAGTAGGAAAGTGATCTGTAAGGGCCCACTTTTTAATGTAGCGCCTTTACAAATGGACCCCATTTTTGTCATTACTTCTCTGTAACCCACATTTTACATGGAATGTTTTCTAAATTTTGCAGATATTATTATATTATTTATTATATACTATATACTAGAAACAGCTACAATGAAAGTCAAATATATGGGTCCATATTTTGGTATAACCTCCATGCAAATGGGCCCGCATATTGCTCTATTACAGCTGATCATTATATATTTCAACTAGGAATACCTGCCGGTCCAAGTTTTGTAATAGGCCCCCTACAAATGTCCGTCCGAGTTATCTTGATTAATTTTTCCAGATCATGTTATATTTATTTTCAGTCTATGTTTTCAAATTCAACTGTTCCACCAATTTTTATTAAAACCTTTACATTACCATGGACAATATTAGTGGACCGTTATGCAAATATATAACCAACGCCAATCATGATGAAAATAATTTATTATTTCACTAGTTGCAGCTACAGTGAGACTGGATCACAGCGATTTTGTTTGTGTAAACTCACCCCTTAATCAACCTGGGTTTAGTAATCAAAACGAGGCATATACGCAGGGAGTGGTGTAGGGTATCATATAGTCGGCCCCGCCCGACTTTAGCCTTTCCTTACTTGTTTTTACCTATATTAGATTCATATTTCGTAAGTGTATTCCCCCTATAGCAAAAACGTGCACCATAAAGTGATTATTATGTGTAGGGGGTGAAATGAGACAAAAGGACAACAGCTAGAAACACGATATTCAGTGCGTACATTCCTCTAATTGAGTGGATACATAATATAAAATTCTTACTTTTAAGGGGAAATGGGAATACAGGGATAAAAATAGTACCGACCAAAAGCAAGAGTCATGAAATTCGGAGTATACATTCCTCTGACTGCGTAGAGACGAAATAACTAGACGGCTATAGCTAGAATGCTGAAATACGGTGTGTACAGCCTTCTAATTGCATAGACACGTAAAATAAAGAGATTATGGAAAGTCGTATTCTTAAGGCGGTAAAATAGGAAATAGGGAATAAAATGGTACCAAACAATGGACGCAGCTAGAATCATGGAATTCCTCTGACTGCATAGACACGCAAAATAAAAGGAATTTTCCGAATTCGTTGTTGAATCATGAAGTTAGGTTATTTTGCACTATGTAAGTGAGTACATGGATTTTCAAAATTTGTACTTTTGGAATTAAAATAGAATGGAAATACAACAAACTGTAGCATCAACTATCTACCAATATATTTATTTGTAGTTAAGTTCTTTTGAAAATATAAATATCGATATATAGTGTAAACGTATTGGTAGCGTTGCCTTATAAGCGTGTTGTGAAATAATAGAAATATTATATTTATTTATAAAATTATTTTTTCAATATATCTATTTGTTTTGGTTTGGCTATATTAACAAAATATATTTTCCTGTAATATTACTGCACTTCTGCGAAAATCGACAGCCTCTGCGGAATGCAATCCATGGTGGAGGGTATATAATGTTCGGCCCGGCCTATCTGAACGCCGTTTTTACTTGTCCAATTGGACAAAGGGGCGTGGCACCTCCCATACGAAGTTAAAACCTATTATTGAATATTGTCAGTTCTATGACACCTAGAGTGCTGAAATTTTGTGTAAGTGCATCTAGCATCAATTCGCATAGTTGTGCCAAAAAGGGGCGGTATTGGAAAAGTGGGCGTGGCACCTCCCATACGAAGTTAAAACCTATTATTGAATATTGTCAGTTCTATGACACCTAGAGTGCTGAAATTTTGTGTAAGTGCATCTAGCATCAATTCGCATAGTTGTGCCAAAAATGGGCGGCATTGGAAAAGTGGGCGTGGCATCTCCCATACGAAGTTAAAACCTATTATTGAATATTGTCAGTTCTATGACACCTAGAGTGCTGAAATTTTGTGTAAGTGCATCTAGCATCAATTCGCATAGTTGTGCCAAAAAGGGGCGGTATTGGAAAAGTGGGCGTGGCACCTCCCATACGAAGTTAAAACCTATTATTGAATATTGTCAGTTCTATGACACCTAGAGTGCTGAAATTTTGTGTAAGTGCATCTACCATCAATGTGCGTAGTTCTGCCAAAAATGGGCGGTATTGGAATAGTGGGCGTACCACCTCCCATACGAAGTTAAAACATATTATCGAATAGTGTCAGTTCTATGACACGTATAGTGCTCAAATTTTGTGTAAGTGCATCAATGTGCGTAGTTGCGCCTAAAATGGGCGGTAATGCAAAAGTGGGCGTGGCACCTCCCATATGAAGTTAAAACCAAAATTACACCTACTGTAATTTTGTGTAAGTGCATCTAGCATTAATGTGCGTAGTTGTGACAAAAATGGGCGGTAATGAAAATGTGGGCGTGGCACATCCCATACGAAGTTAAAACCCATTTTCGAATATATGCCGTTCTATGGCAGATAAAAAACTGAAATTTTGCAGTATTTTTTCCTTCTACAAAAGATAACTAAAAAAGAATTTCTAGGCCCAATAGAATTCTGCTTGCATAAAGCATGGATTTGAAAAAAATTTTTTTTTTGATTTACTAGTTTATTATTACCCCTCTGGAACCCACTTTTTACATCGGAAGTTTTTCAAATTTTGCATATTGTATTATATTTCAACTAAGAATACATACTATGAAATTCAAATATATGCTCATATTTTGGTATAACCCCCATACAAATTGGGCCCCCATTCTACCCTATTATCGCTCTAGAACCCACATCTTACATTGGATCTTTATAAAATTTTGCAGATCATGTTATCTTTCAATAAAGAATAAAGTAGGAAAGTGATCTGTAAGGGCCCACTTTTTAATGTAGCGCCCTTACAAATGGACCCCATTTTTGTCATTACTTCTCTATAACCCACATTTTACATGGAATGTTTTCTAAATTTTGCAGATTTTATTATATTATATATTATATACTATATACTAGAAACAGCTACAATGAAAGTCAAATATATGGGTCCATATTTTGGTATAACCTACATGCAAATGGGCCCGCATATTGCTCTATTACAGCTGATCATTATATATTTCAACTAGGAATACCTGCCGGTCCAAGTTTTGTAATAGGCCCCCTACAAATGTCCGTCCGAGTTATCTTGATTATTTTTTCCAGATCATGTTATATTTATTTTCAGTCTATGTTTTCAAATTCAACTGTTCCACCAATTTTTATTAAAACCTTTACATTACCATGGACAATATTAGTGGACAGTTATGCAAATATATAAGCAACGCCAATCTTGATGAAAATAATTTAATATTTTTCACTAGTTGCAGCTACAGTGAGACTGGATCACAGCGATTTTGTTTGTGTAAAATCGCCCCTTAATCAACCTGGGTTTAGTAATCAAAACGAGGCATATACGCAGGGAGTGGTGTAGGGTATCATATAGTCGGCCCCGCCCGACTTTAGCCTTTCCTTACTTGTTTTTACCTATATTAGATTCATATTTCGTAAGTGTATTCCCTTTATAGCAAAAACGTGCACCATAAAGTGATTATTATGTGTAGGGGGTGAAATGAGACAAAAGGACAACAGCTAGAAACACGATATTCAGTGCGTACATTCCTCTAATTGAGTGGATACATAATATAAAATTCTTACTTTTAAGGGGAAATGGGAATACAGGGATAAAAATAGTACCGACCAAAAGCAAGAGTCATGAAATTCGGAGTATACATTCCTCTGACTGCATAGAGACGAAATAACTAGACTGCTACAGCTAGAATGCTGAAATACGGTGTGTACAGCCCTCTAATTGCATAGACACGTAAAATAAAGAGATTATGGAAAGTCGTATTCTTAAGGCGGTAAGATAGGAAATAGGGGATAAAATGGTACCAAACAAATGGCCGCAGCTAGAATCATGGAATTCCTCTGACTGCATAGACACGCAAAATAAAAGGAATTTTCCGAATTCGTTGTTGAATCATGAAGTTAGGTTATTTTGCACTATGTAAGTGAGTACATGGATTTTCAAAATTTGTACTTTTGGAATTAAAATAGAATGGAAATACAACCAACTGTAGCATCAACTATCTACCAATATATTTATTTGTAGTTAAGTTCTTTTGAAAATATAAATATCGATATATAGTGTAAACGTATTGGTAGCGTTGCCTTATAGGCGTGGTTTGAAATAATAGAAATATTATATTTATTTATACAATTATGTTTTCAATATATCTATTTGTTTTGGTTTGGCTATATTAAAAAAATATATTTTCCTGTAATATTACTGCACTTCTGCGAAAATCGACAGCCTCTGTGGAATGCAATCCATGGTGGAGGGTATATAACGTTCGGCCCGGCCTATCTGAACGCCGTTTTTACTTGTTTCGAATAAAACGTTTAAAGTATATTTCTTTATTTCGCATATTGAACGTAACTTTTAAAGTAACTATAAATATAGATGTATTTATATTTTTTAAATTAAGAGTTTTTTTTTGAAATATAAAAACTTTTTAAAAGACAATGCATTTATATACTCGTGGTGTCTAATTTGTAAACTTATTGAATTATTATGGATTGACTTTGATTCGATTTTGATCCGTCAGCATGGATGGGTGGCCTTCAGGACATGACTTCTTCGGCTACCATTCCTCATATTAACTCATAAAGAATATACCACGACCCTTAATTGACCCTGTAATTAATATTGACAATGTTGAAGGGTGTGGTTGGTTGGTTGATTTAGAGGCACCATCTTTGTGGAAGGGTATGCACAGTAAATGTCAGAGATTGTTCTTAAGGTTCTTAATAAAGATTAGCTAATTCAATTCTATTTTAAGTGCTTTATTAAATATCATGAATCGCATAAAATTCAACCATTAATTAAAGTTGACTTAAGTCCCCAAGCATGTCCAAGATATTTTTAGAACTCCGCACAGATATTAAAAGAGTAGGTCCAATTGAACAAACTCATAATTGGACTTCAATGAGAAAATCAATTAAATCTTGCCGCACGGTTCGTAATCACGTCTTTTTTGTGTTTTGTAGTTAACAAAAGTTTAAATGTCATCCCACATTACCTGGAAATAGTACAAAGCTGGACAGCACGACAAATGTTTCCATTGACAACCTCTACATCGTCGTCTTTCAATATGCGCACAATTAACGCCGATATCCTTTGTGCGTTGCCTGTCAGCAAATTTCCCTGGCATTGGGAGAGGAGGGACAGCTGATTCTAGCAACAAAACAATTCATAACATTTAAGTCATTTTACGGCCATTTCTTAATTCATTCACGGCCCATTCCGAATTGTCGTCGCCTTTGTACATAATTCCTATTTAAATATAGACGTTTGGCATTATTATTTACTGCTCCTTTTGTGTGTTTCCACTCGATTGTGTACATCTTTCTATTTTCGTGCCAGCTAAAACAAGGACATTCGTTGTCTTGTTTTCCACCTGCTCGATGTCGTGAATATGGTAACAGTGTTTCAACATTGTTTGTTGTCGGTTTTTTTCGCTTTTGTGCTGTTGTGATGTTGTTGTGGAGCTTGGAAATATTAGTCATGGAAGTAATGTCACATTTTATGGGATACGACATAAAATTGTCAGTTACGTGGATAGAATTATACGGAGCAAAAACGTCAGGAAACAAAAAAAGCGTGTGGCAACTAGAGAACGTGTTCATTAAACGTCTGCCAATAAACCATAGGCCACTGTCGGAGAGACATCTAGAGGAAGACTTGCTCTGCGATGGCAGCAGTAAACTGAGGCCACAACACACACACACACATATTACTCGCAATTTTTAACGGGTAAAACTCGGACAATGTAGATTTCTCTTTAAAGTTTTTCAAAAATTTCATAATCTATATATACACTCAGAAAAATAACATTCATTGTACTGAGTAAAATCCATACTACAATTTAGATCAACAATTTTACTCCAGTTCAGTAAAAATTTCCTAAAAGTTTGGAAAATTAACTAAATATGAGTAAAGTTTCACTCTTTATGTCGAGTTCTTCATACATGTATTAATGAACTTATAAAAAATCACTTGAAAATGTTTAGAAAATTCTTGAATATTAATCTAAGAAGCACTTCTCGTTCGTTTGCAGAGATTTATTTCTTAGATACTGAAAGTATTAATCAAAACAACCACTGCGAAGGCGCTTTTCTTGCCTTCGCAGCAATCATGGAGTAATAGCTAACTCTTTATAGCAGAGGTATCATGAAACTTTTGAGAAATATATCATTTTGTCATTATACCCTACACCACTTCGTGGGCTAGGGTATTATAAATTAGTTTTGTTATACCCTACACCACTTCGTGTTTGTAACACCAAGAAATAATCGAGCTAGACCCACCTTTAAGTATACCGATCGGCTTAGAATCACCAGCTGAGTCGATTTAACGATGTCTGTCCGTCTGCTGTCCATCTAAGCTTGTTCGCACTCTACAGGTCGCAATTGTTGTCCGATTGTCATGAAACTTGGCAGAAGTTATTTTATCTGGCCAATGACCATCGGTATTGAATTTGGAGGAAATCGGTTCAGATTTAGATATAGCCCCCATACAAATGTCGCTCCCGATTTGACTTTTTCCGCCCTATAAAGCACATATAGTACCCGATTTTCTTTAAATTTGGGACAACATCTTATAATCCAACTAGAAACACCTATGCTAAAATTGGGTAAGATCGGTTCAGATTTAGATATAGCCCCCATACAAATGCCGCTCCCTATTTCACTTTTTCCGCTTTAGAAACCACATATTGTACCCGATTTTCTTTAAAATTGGCACAGCATCTTATAATCCAACTAGAAACACCTGTGCAAAAATTGGGTAAGATCGGTTCAGATTTAGATATAGTCCCCATACAAATGTCGCTCCCGATTTGACATTTTCCGCTCTACAAACGACATATTGTACCCGATTTTCTTTAAATTTGGCAGAACATCTTATAATCCAACTAGAAATACGTATGCAAAAATTGGGTAAGATCGGTTCAGTTTTAGATATAGCCCCCATACAAATGTCGCTCCCGATTTGACATTTTCCGCTCTAGAAACGACATATTGTACCCGATTTTCTTTAAAATTGGCAGAACATCTTATAATCCAACTAGAAACATCTATGGTGAAAGTGGGTAAGATAGGTTCAGATTTAGATATAGCCCTCATACAAATGTTGCTCCCGAATGTTTAACCGATTTTGGCCAAATTTTACATATTATATTTCACCAATAAACAGACATGGTGAAAGCGGGTCACATCGTTCCAGGTTTCAATATACCCCCATACAAATGTCCTTTCCGATTTAACATTTTTTGTCAAACACATACATTTACAGGATGCAAAAATCCTTCCCGATTTCACTTTTTTACCGAATTTAATTGCAATGAGAATTGTTTGGGTGATGTCCATATGTCCATACTTTGAAATGACTTTGGTATACTAATGTATAATTTGTATTTGTCTGTCGGACAATTAGATCAATTACCATATTATTTACCATACTCGTTAAATTTGACTGAAGATGAGTTTATAGCATATAAATAATATGAATATAATTTATATAATTTGTATGAACTACATAAAATTGTTCCCATGAAATACCTGCGTTTAGTAATCAAAGCGAGGTACATACGCAGGGAGTGGTGTAGGGTATTATATAGTCGGCCCGCCCGACTTTAGCCTTTCCTTACTTGTTTTTTGTATACATTTTGCATACTCTGAAGCAAAACTATTTGTATGATTTACTAGTTAAATTGAACTTATTTTAATTTCACTCTTTTCCTTGTATCATGTAAAATTTTCCTCAGTTTAAGTAAAAAATTACTTGTTTTACGGAAAAATTCAATCAAATTGTCCTCAGTTTAAGTAAATATTTACTTGATTTTAGTAAAAACATTTATTTACTTTAGGACAATCTCAGCAAAATTTTAGTTTATAGATTTAGTAAAAATTTACTTGGTTTGAGTAAAAATTTGCTTAGTTTTAGGAAAATTTTACTTAAATTTAGTAAAAATGTACTTGGTTTTAATAAAAATGTACTTAGTTTGAGGAAATTTCCACAGTTTGAGTAAATATTTACTTGATTTGGGGAAAATTTAACTAGGCATGTACTACTTTCAAGGAAAATTTTAAACTTTATTTTTCACTTTTTTCTGACTGTACAACGGATCCCGTTTTTTACCCAACTTAGAAGTTTATGTTAGTACAAAATGCTGAGTAGAAATGCAGGTGGTGCACATGCGACTGTATTTTCCAAATGTTATATGTCCAATTTTTCTTTTAAATTCTTACTTTTTGTGGCCGAGAAGTGCATGAAAATGTTGTTTGTATGTATTGTTGGTCTGTTATGTTATTTGTCTTGTCATTTATTTTGGTTTAAGACCAAAGGTTGTGCTGAAGACTTCAGACTGATTTAAGTCAAAGACATACATTCGTTGCGAAAGTTCTGACGAGAAACTGCGCAGTCAACTTTTAGCTGCAACAATAATGGTCTCACTTTGCCTTTTTGCTAATTTTGGGTTCTGCTGAAGACTTCAGCACAACCTTTGGTCTTAAACCAAAATAAATGACAAAACTGTGTATAAAAATGGTACCAAAAACATGACTGAAGCTAGATTCATGAAATTCGGTATTGTGTATATTCCACTTACAGCATAGCGGTGAGATCAGAAGGGTTTTTTTTCACAAAATAGAGTTAACAAGTGGGGAAAGGCTAAAGGTGGGTCTAGCTCGATTATTTCTTAGTGTTACAAACATTTGGCGGAAAACTAACTTATAATGCCCTATTCCACGAAGTGCTGAAAGGTAAAAATACAAGTAAAAACGGCGATAAGTTCGTCCGGGCCGAACTTTATAAACCCTCCAACATCGATTGCAATCCACAGAGACTGTCAATTTTCGTAGAAGTACATTAACATTACAAGAAATGCTTCGGAAGTAGAGGAAATTGTTATCTTCTCCAATAAATTTAACGTGGAGTTGTCATACGAGGGATGTCCTTTATTTTGAAAGACTTAAAAGTTATTTTAAATGATGCAAAGAAACCATTTTGTTCGCTAAAACTGACAATAGGAAACTTAACAAAATATTTAAAAAACAAGTAAAAACGGCGTTAAGTTCGGCCGGTCCGAACTTTATATACCCTCCACAATGGATTGCATTCCATAGAGGTTGTCGGTTTTCGTAAAAGTGCAGTAATATTACAGGAAAATATAATTTTTTTAATATAGCCAAACCAAAACAAATACAAATATTGAAAAATTAATTTTATAAATAAATATAATATTTTAATTATTTCAAACCACGCTTATAAGGTAATGCTACCAATACGTCAATTCAAAAAATAAATATTCTTATATTTATATTTTCAAAGCCATAAATATTGGTAGATAGTGGGTGCTACAGTTGGTTGTATTTCCATTCTATTTGAATTCCAAAAGTACAAATTTTAAAAATCCATTATCAGACGTAAAGGGTGATTTTTTAAGAGCTTGATAACTTTTTTTAAAAAAAAAAACGCATAAAATTTGCAAAATCTCATCGGTTCTTTATTTGAAACGTTAGATTGGTCCATGACATTTACTTTTTGAAGATAATTTCATTTAAATGTTGACCGCGGCTGCGTCTTAGGTGGTCCATCCGCTTAGTCCAATTTTGGCATTTCCACGTTTTTGAGTAACAGAGACCCAATTGGTGCGAACGGCGACGAATCGAAAATTGGTGGTCATCATTAACACTGGCCGATACAGCTGCGATATTTTCTTCAGTTCGCACTCTACGTAAGCGTGTTGGTGGTTTAATGTCCAACAATGTAAATTTGGTGCGAAATTTAGTCACAATAGCCCGAATAGCCGCTTCAGTGGGTCGATTAAACTGACCATAAAATGGAAGCGCGCAATGAACTTTCTTAACAGAGCACGCATTTTGATAATAAAATTCAATAATTTGCAAGCGTTGTTCGTTTGTAAGACGATTCATGATGAAATGTCAAAGCATACTGAGCATCTTTCTCTTTGACACCATGTCTGAAATCCCACGTGATCTGTCAAATACTAATGCATGAAAATCCTAACCTCAAAAAATCACTCTTTACATAGTGCAAAATAACCTATCTTCATGATTCAACCAATTTTCGTCGTAAAAGAAAAGTACGAAATTGGAAAAAACTTTTTATTTTGCGTGTCTATGCAGTCAGAGGAATGTATACACCGAATTCCATGATTCCAACTGGGCCCATTAGGTTGGTACCATTTTTACCCCCTTGACGTATCTACGCAATTAGAATTTCATCATTCTAGCTGTATCCGTTTAGTTGGTACTATTTTTATCCCTCTGTACCATTGTATCCCTTGAAAGTACTAATTTCGAAAAATTCGTCTATTTTCCGTGTCTACACAGTCAGAGGAATGTATACTCCGAATTTCATGACTCTAGCTGCGGTCATTTCATTGGTACTATTTTTATCCCCTTTTTTCATTTTAACCTGAAAAAGTACGAATTTCGAAAAATCAGTTTATTTTCCGTGTCTACACACTCAGAGGAATTTATACTCCGAATTTCATGACTCTAGCTGCGGTCATTAGATTGCTACTATTTTTATCCCCTTTTTCATTTTAACCCCAAAAAGTATGAATTTTGAAAAATCCGTGTGTTTTACTTATCTATGCAATCAGAGGAATGTATACACCGAATTTCATTATTCTAGGTACAGCCGTTTGGTTGGTACCATTTTTATCCCTCTATTCCTATTTTACCCCTTAAAAGTACGAATTTGGGAAAAATACTTTTATATTATCTATCTACTCAATTAGAGGAATGTACACACCGAATTTCGTGTTTCTAGCTTTTGTCGTTTAATATGTACCCCCTACAAATAAGAATCACTTTATGGTGCACGTTTTTGCTATAAGGGGAATGCGCATACCAAATATCAAGCAAATATAAACAGACATATTCAAAAAACATGCTTAAATACGCTAAAATATTAGGGATTATTATGGGTATTTTTAGGCTTTGTGAGGGAAAAAATTTTCCCTTTGGGCCGATTTCGCCCCATTTCAATCCCAACCGATCTACGACTATAAGACGCATTTATGGAAAATTTGAACGTTCTAGCTCCTTCGTTTAGATGCTAGCGTGTTTTCAACAGACGGATGAACGGACGGACATGGCTAGATCGTCTTAGAATTTTATGACGATCAAGAATATATATACTTTATAGGGTCTCAGGTCGATATTTCAATGTGTTACAAACGGAATGACAAAGTTAGTATACTCCAATCCTGGTGGTGGAGGGTATAACGATAAATATAAGAAATACTAATTTAATTTAGTATTAAATAAATTAATACTACTTAATTTTACTGACATGCAGTGTTAATAATTAATAAAAAATGGAATGTTTGAAGTACACTAATAAAGCAAAAAATTTGTGTCTTTTAAGCAAAAAATTTTAAATTGTTAAAAGTAACAAATTTAAGTACGAAATTGGAAAAATCTTTTTATTTAGCGTGTCAATGCAGTCAGAGGAATGTATACTCCGAATTCCATGATTCCAGCAGCGGCCACTTGGATGGTACCTCTTTTTACCCCTTTTTCCCCATTTTACCACTTAAAAGTACGACTTTGGAAAATTTCTTATTTTACGTTTCTACGCAACTAGAGGGGTGAATATACCGCATTTTATCACTCTAGCTATAGCCGTTTAGTTGGTACCATTTCATTTCTCTCCTACCATTGTATCACTTGAAAGTACTAATTTGGAAAAATCTTTTTATTTAGTTTTTATTTTAGCTGCGACCATAAAGTACGAATTTCGATAAATACTTTTATTTTACGTGACTACACATTTAGAGGAATGTATACACCGAGTTTCATTATTCTAGTTGCAGCCGTTTGGTTGGTACCATTTTTATCCTTCTATTCCCATTTTACACCACAAAAGTACGAATTTAGATAAAATGGTTTATATATACGCAATAGGGGAATGTACACACCGAATTTTGTGTTTCTCGCTGTTGTCGTTTGATAGGTACCATTTTTAACCCTTTTTGCACCATTTCACCCCCTTCTAATAACAATCCCTTTATGGTGCACGTATTTGCTATAATGGGAAATCGCATTCCAAATACCAAGTAGATATAAGCAGATATATCCAAAAATCATGCTGAAATACTATAAATATTAGAAGTATTTTCAGTCCTTGTGAGGCAAAAAATTGCCTTTGGACCGATTTCGCCCAATTGCAATCTCAACCAATCTACAACTATAGAAGTGCAAAATTTGAACGTCTTAGCTCCTTTTGTTTAGATGCTAGCGAGCTTTCAACAGACGGACGGACTTGGCCAGATCGTCTTAGAATTTTATGATGATCAAGAATATATGTATATCGAGGGCTTATATTCAAAAGTGGCTATGAACCATTTTCTCGAAAATGAGTTTTTGATGCCAAACTATTCTCAGATTTGGATGTCGTCTGTCATATAAATTTGGAAAAGATTTTTTTCTAATTTTTTTTTCTATTTTGTGACTGCATGAACATAAAAATAATAAAAACAAGTAAGGAAAGGCTAAAGTCGGGCGGGGCCGACTATATAATACCCTACACCACTCCCTGCGTATGTACCTCGCTTTGATTACACTGTGCAACATTTTTGAAGTCATTTCAAAATAACCATATACGGACACCGCTACATGATAAAAGACCAAAAAAAAAAGACCCGTGTTTTTTTTTTTTTTTCCCAAAGTCATGCACTTTTTTTTTATGGGCCCCCAGAGATTTGAGGCCTCGGTGTAATTTTTGGAAAAAAGTGATCATATCCTCAGGCTCATATCTTGCAAACCGTTCGGAATTTTGATTTACTCTCTGAGGCAAAGTTCTAGCTCTTGTCATAAAGAACAAAAATTGTGAACATATAAAATCAAAAAAACTTCAGCTTCAAGGTCAAAATCGCAAAAAACTTACGTACCTAAGATCTCAATAAACAACTTTCTAGAACATATGAACTTCCTAGGAATTATTCTTAACACCGTTTAGGTAGCGCTTAGGTAGCCGCAAAATTGAAAAATTTCCCAAAAATTTCACTGTGCAACATTTTTGAAGTCATTTCAAAATAACCATATACGGACACCGCTACATGATAAAAGACCAAAAAAAAAAAGACCCGTGTTTTTTTTTTCCCCCAAAGTCATGCACTTTTTTTTATGGGCCCCCAGAGATTTGAGGCCTCGGTGTAATTTTTGGAAAAAAGTGATCATATTCTCAGGCTCATATCTTGCAAACCGTTCCGAATTTTGATTTACTCTCTGAGGCAAAGTTCTAGCTCTTGTCATAAAGAACAAAAATTGTAGTTGATTGTTTCCCTGAATTTTCAACGGTTTGCTACCTATGGACCTGAACAGGGGAAAAAAGGTTAAAAAAAATCGAATTTTTTTAAGTTTTTTGCGATTTTGACCTTGAAGATGAAGTTTTTTTGATTTTATGTGTTCACAATTTTTGTTCTTTATGACAAGAGCTAGAACTTTGCCTCAGAGAGTAAATCAAAATTCCGAACGGTTTGCAAGATATGAGCCTGAGAATATGATCACTTTTTTCCAAAAATTACACCGAGGCCTCAAATCTCTGGGGGCCCATAAAAAAAAAAAGTGCATGACTTTGGGGGTATTTTTTTTTTTTGGTATTTTATCATGTAGCGGTGTCCGTATATGGTTATTTTGAAATGACTTCAAAAATGTTGCACAGTGAAATTTTTGGGAAATTTTTCAATTTTGCGGCTACCTAAGCGCTACCTAAACGGTGTTAAGAATAATTCCTAGGAAGTTCATATGTTCTAGAAAGTTGTTTATTGAGATCTTAGGTACATTTTTGTAGTTGATTGTTTCCCTGAATTTTCAGCGGTTTGCTACCTATGGACCTGAACAGGGGAAAAAAGGTTAAAAAAATCGAATTTTTTTAAGTTTTTTGCGATTTTGACCTTGAAGATGAAGGTTTTTTGATTTTATATGTTCACAATTTTTGTTCTTTATGACAAGAGCTAGAACTTTGCCTCAGAGAGTAAATCAAAATTCCGAACGGTTTGCAAGATATGAGCCTGAGAATATGATCTCTTTTTTCCAAAAATTACACCGAGGCCTCAAATCTCTGGGGGCCCATAAAAAAAAAGTGCATGACTTTGGGGGAAAAAAAAACACGGGTCTTTTTTTTTTGGTCTTTTATCATGTAGCGGTGTCCGTATATGGTTATTTTTTTTCGTGTTGCACTGTGTTACTAAAGCCAGGCATTTCAAGGGAGCAATTTTATGTAGTTCATATAAATTATACAGTTACTATCAATTAGGGTTTGGGGTCCGGGAATTCCCGAATCGTTTTTCCCGGGAATTCCCGGAAAATTTGGGACGGGAATTCCCGGGAAAAATTTTTTGATTACCCGGGAATACGGGAAATATTAAATAAATATTTTATTGATTATTTTGAGCATTAATATAAATTAGAAATGTTAGATACATTTCAAATTCATATATATACATTGCTGACAATAATAATGGGTATTTGGTTATTACTACAAACAGAACATTTTAAATTCGCTAAGTACCCATTTTTTGCGAAACACAACTAGGGGAATACAAACTTTTTGTGAGTATATTTGCATGATCTTTATTGTGAAACAAGAATATCATACCGACAATACTATGGTTGACATAATGTCAATATTTAATGTCGTGCTGGTTATACTTTAAATTTCTTGTTTTCTTAGAAGAATCGACAAAATAAAAGGTGAAAATCTTCTTAAATAACAATTTACTTTACATATGAAACCAGTAAGAAATTGTTAAAAATTCGGATACATTTAAAATTTTTCACCTGGAAACTTTCAAGAAAAATCAAATATGAATAGAAATATATCCTACGGTATTTTAAATAACCCTTTGTAAGACCTAATTATTTGTTTAATATTAATTTTTTATATTAATTTTACATTTTAGAATATTTTACTTTGTTTAATCGTCATGACAATCTCCGAGTTATTTGTTTCCTTAATCATTTTAAAATTTTGATTCTAGTATAGTCACTTGAGACTGCGATTTAAATGTCCAATTTTATGACGACTTTAATTATGACGATTATTCTAGAGTAAAATATTTGTAAAATGAAGATTAATCTGTAAAATACAATAAAAACAACATTTTTATCCATTTTTTCTTAAATCAATCAACAAGAAAAATCTGGCAGCAACCTTATGAGATTAGTAAATTCCTATAGTTTAATAATCAGGAATTACATTCATATTAAAAGCTATCAAAAAGTACGAAAACCTTGAAATAGAGTGCACGGACGTGTATGGTGGGCGTTAATAGGTTAAAATAACACACCAGTTACTAAACGTTGACATTTTAAATCATACCTAAAATAAATTATTTTTTCCCGGGAATTCGCGGGATTCCCGTGAATGAAACTTTCCATTCCCGTTTTCCCGGGAAATGAAAAAAGTCCGGGAAACCCCAAACCCTACCCTAATCAATACATCTTTAGTCATATTTAACGAATATGGTTAATAATATGGTAATTGATCCAATTATCCCACAGACAAATACAAATTATACAGTAGTAATAGGATGAATCGGACCGACATTTCAAACAACATTTTGGGCCCGGTCCAAAACATGGGCCTATATATTTCTCATTCACGGTAGGTATTCCTAGTTGAAACATAGAATGATGTGCACAAATTGATGAGTATCCGATGTAAGAAGTAGTTTCTAGAGCTGTAATAGATCAGAATGGGGCCCTTTTGGTTATACAAAAGTATGGACATATGGGCATCTCCCACACAAGTAAGGAAAGGCTAAAGACGGACGGACTTTCTATCTCATTACAATTCAATTCGGTAAAAAAGTGTAATCGGGAAGGATTTTTGCATCCCGTAAATGTTAAATCGGAAACGACATTTGTATTGAAACCTGGAACGATGTGACCACCTTTCACCATGTATGTTTATTGATGAAATATAATACGTAAAGTTTGGCCAAAATCGGTTAAACATTCGGGAGCAACATTTGCATGCGGGTTATATCTAAATCTGAACCGATCGTACCCAATTTCAGCATAGGTGTTTCTAATTGTATTATAAGATGTTGTACTAAATTTAAAGAAAATCGGGTACAAGATGTGTATTTTAGAGCGGAAAAAGTCAAATCGGGAGCGACATTTGTATGGGGGCTATATCTAAATCTGAACCGATCTTACCCACTTTCAGCATAGGTGTTTCTAGTTCGATTATAAAATGTTGTGCCAATTTTAAGGAAAATCGAGTACAATATGTGGTATCTAAAGCGGAAAAAGTGAAATCGGGAGCGATATTTGTATGGGGGCTATATCGAAATCTGAACCGATCTTACCCAATTTCTGCATAGGTGTTTCTAGTTGGATTATAAGATGTTGTACCAAATTTAAAGATAATCGGGTACAAGATGTGGATTTTAGAGCGTAAAAAGTGAAATCGGGAGCGACATTTGTATGGGGGCTATATCTAAATCGGAACCGATCTAACTCACTTTCAGCATAGGTGTTTCTAGTTCGATTATAAAATGTTGTGCCAATTTTAAAGAAAATCGGGTACAACATGTGGTTTCTAAAGCGGAAAAAGTGAAATCGGGAGCGACATTTGTATGGGGGCTATATCTAAATCTGAGCCGATTTCCTCGTTTCTAGAGCGAAAAATGTCAAATCGGGAGCGGCATTTGTATGGGGGCTATATCTAAATCTGAAGCGATCTTACCCAATTCTTGCATACGTGTTTCTAGTTGCATTATAAGATGTTCTGCCAAATTTAAAGAAAACCGGGTACAATGTGTCGTTTGGCAAATGTCAAATCGGCAGCGACATTTGTATGGGGGCTATATCTAAATCTGAACCGATCTTACCCAATTTTTGCACAGATGTTTCTAGTTGGATTATAAGATGTTGTGCCAATTTTAAAGAAAATCGGGTACAATATGTGGTTTCTAAAGCGGAAAATGTCAAATCGGGACCGACATTTGTATGGGGACTATATCTAAATCTGAACCGATTTCCAAATTCAATACCGATGGTCCTTGGCCAGAAAAATAACTTCTGCCAAGTTTCATGACAATCTGACAACAACTGCGACCTGTAGAGTGCGAACAAGCTTAGATGGACAGCAGACGGACGGACGGACGGACGGACGGACGGACAGACGGACAGACAGACATCGTTAAATCGATTCAGCTGGTGATTCTAAGCCGATCGGTATACTTAAAGGTTTATTTCTTGGTGTTACAAACATTTGCCGCGAAACTAATTTATAATACCCTAGACCACGAAGTGGTGTAGGGTATAATAAAATAGTTCAACAATGGAGCAGCATATAACCGACGGTTGTAATTCGCTATAACGATTTTGTTTAATACATCTATCTATCAAATTTCATCATTTCGCCGTTAATATCATTTTGCTTCCCAAGCTATTAGGCTAAAATAGGATACATGGCGCTGTAAAGTCAAATTGTGATAAATGTCTTTAGAAAAACCCGCGTAACATTTTATTATATTGAGAATACCACAATATTTCTTTGGCATGTGAAAAGTTTCAGAATCCTGGATGAAGAAAGTTAAAATATAAGCAATTGCGACCGCGAATTTATGATTTTCCGACAATTGCAGCGATTTTCGCGACGGAATACATATATGTTATAAGCGATATTGGTTCTTAATAAACAAACAAAAATTTAGCCGGATCCGTTGGCTAGATCTCTAGAAAATCAAAAAACAAAAATGCCATGCATGAAAAATTAGCCATATTTCCCGCGAAAATGAAAAATATCCAAAAATATCCATTTTGTATTTTATGTCTTTGTGCATTTGTTTGTAACACCAAAAAGGAAGCGAGATAGACCCATTGTTAAGTATACCGATCGACTTGGAATCACTTTCTGAGTCGATTTAGCAATGTCCGTCTATCCATCTATTATTGTAATCAAATTACAGGTCGCAATTATAGTCCGATCTTAACAAAAATTGGCACAAAAAGGTTTTGTGTATCACGGACGAACGCTATTTAATAAGGGGCAAATCGGTTAAGATTTAGATATAGCCTCCATACAAATGTCGCTCCCGATTTGACATTTTCCGCTCTAGAAACCACATATTGTACCCGATTTTCGTTAAATTACACACAACATCTTATAATCCAACTAGAAACATCTATACAGAAATTGGGTAAGATCGGTTCAGATTCAGATATAGCCCCCATACAAATCTCGCTACCGCTTTGACATTATCGGCTCTAGAGACCCCATATTGTACTCGATTTTCTTTAAATTTGGCACAACATATTATAATCCAACTAAAAACACATATGCAGAAATTAGGTAATATCGGTTCAGATTTAGATATAGCTTCCATACAAATCTCGCTCCCCGCTCTAGAAACCCCATATTGTACTCGATTTTCTTTAAATTTGGCACAACATATTATAATCCAACAAGAAACACATATGCAGAAATTAGATAAGATCGGTTCAGATTTAGATATAGCCCCCATACAAATGTCGCTCCCGTTTTCACTTTTTCACCGAATTAAATTGTATTCGGATAGAAAGTGGAGTGTATCATAGAGTCGGCCCCGCCCGACTTTAGCCTTTCCTTACTTGTTTTTGTTTACCGTGCCCTACCGCAATATACACTTTTTGTAAAAAAAATTGGAAAAAGGAATACAAATGGTACCAATCTGACGGATGAAGCTGGAATCTTTAAATTCGTTGTGTACATCCCAGAAAATGCGATTTCTACACAACATTGCCAACATTTCATAAAATACGTTATCGAGCTTACGATAAATCTTATTTATATATTTGGGCAAAATGGCTATGTGCTTATTTCAAAATTCTTTGTGCTCAATTATGGCTATGAACCATAAAACCGCGAATAATAGGAAATTTCGAAAACTTCTTAATTGTATCAATTAGTAATCCTCTTTAGATGAAACTGTAGAAGAATGATTCATAATTACTATTAAAATTAAGGATAAAATCAGTTTTTTCGCTCTCCTGAAAAGTTATGTTTTTGTTCATAGCCACTTATGAATATTAGAGGAAGGAAAAAATTTTGTTGATGTTTCCGACTAAAATGAAAGATTGGTTTATTTTAAGTGTTCTCCCAAAATATTTCGCTTTTCTCATTTCCCGTTCGTGAGCTGAACGCGTTCGAAATAACCTCCATAAATCAGGTTTTTCTTGGAAAGAATTCACGATGAGAATGGTATTGAGAAAAAAACCGCTAGAAATTAAAATCCGACCTGAGCCTTATCAAACCAAATTAAAAACTTGCAATATTACCCAGTATAAAGGACAGATTTATACTAACCCACTGAGTATTAACAGTATTAAAAAGAAATTGCGGCCCTTATTGGATTAGAAAATTCTAAAAATTGCAATCGAACTAAAAATATGGAAGTTATTGCGGTTTTTATAAAAAATGCAACAACAATAACACAACAATTTTCAAATGCTACTCTGTATTTTGGGTTAGAATGCAAGTATTTGATATGGTTTGATAAGGCTCGGACCAGATTTGAATTTCTAGCAGGTTATTTTGAACGCGTCCAGCTAACGAACGGACAATGATAAAAACGAAATATTTTGGGAGAACACATAAAACAAACCAATCTTTCATTTTAGTCGGGAACATCCACAACTTTTATTTTGAAGCTACTCTAATGAATATAAGCCCTCGATATTCCTTATAGAGTCTCATGTCGATATTTCAAGGTGTTACACACAGAATGACAAACTTAGTATACCCCCATCCAGGAGGTGGTGGTAAGGAAATGCTAAAGTCGGGCGGGTCGAATTATAATAGTAATAGTGTAAATTATAGGGATATTTGCATGGAGACTATATCTAAATCTGAACCGATCTTACCCACTTTCAGCAAAGGTGTTTCTAATGCGATTATAAAATGTTCTGCCAATTTTAAAGAAAATCGGGAAAAATATGCGGTTCTAGAGCGGAAAAAGTCAAATCGAAGCGACATTTGTATGGGAGCTATATCTAAATCTGAACCGATTTTCTCTAAATTCAATAGCAATCGTCCTTGGCCAAAAAAAGTAACTACTGCCAAATTTCATGACAATCGGACCACAATTGCGACCCGTAGTGTGCGAACAAGCTTAGATGGACAGCAGCTGGACGGACAGACAGACATCGTTAAATCGTTTCAGCTGGTGATTCTAAGCCGATCCGTATACTCTATTGAGCTCTAGCTCAATTATTTCTTGGTGTTACAAACATTTGGAGAAAAACTAACTTATAATACCATAGTCCACGAAGTGGTGTAGGGTATAAAAATCCAATTGAAATTAAGAATTCCATTTCAAATTGAGAAAAATTCTATTGAAAATGAGAATCTAAATTTCAAATTGAAAAAAAATCCAATTAAAATTGGGAAATTTTCATTTGAAATTGAGAACATTATTAATGAAATTGAGAAAATTCAGACCTTTATTTTTTCACCCAGGAAAAAGATCGTTGAATTGTCTTCTGTCATAAACAGTTTTGAATTGAATTAAATTTATTTTATTTGTTTGTAAAACTATTACAACAAGATAAAAAATATCTTATACATTACAGTACTAGTTTAAAGAAGTTTATTGAGTTACCCTTTGAGTTATTTGAGTTACTTATTTTCAAATGCTAATTTATATTCGATTTGAGATCGACTACGATTTCGTTATGTAGATACAAGTGGAAGTTTTCAAAGACTTGTTTCAGCCTGTTACGGAATTGAAAAAAGTTTATTTAAATTAACTAAATTAACTTCGGAACTCGCTTTGAATAAACCTATTCTTCGATCCAGTATTATTATTCCAGTAGTTATAACCTACATGTTCGTTAGAGACATGTTGAAGGATAGGGAACTAAGCTATATTTTCTGTGGCACAATTTAATTATGCCCATTCAATAATTCGTCAAGTATATACGTCACAACACATAATATTTATACCAAGGCAGAATGGAATTTATTTTTTTTTTAATTTTCTGAACTCAGAATCTCATTTTGAAATGAAAATTTTTAATTTCATTTGGAATATTCTCAGTATGAAATGGAAATTTTCTATTTCAAATGGAACTTTTTCAATATGACATGGAATTCCTCAATTTCAATTGGAATTTTCGCAATTTGAAATGAAAATTCTTAATTTCAATTGGACTTTTCTCATTCAATTCATCTTTGTCGTATTAAGGACACGAAATATTACAGGTAACGTCGATGTGAATTTTAATTTTAGTATATTTTACAATTTTTGTTGTTGATTTTATGTTATTTTTACATAACGTAATTTATCCTGACCCAGCCTAATGTATTGCATTTTAGATTGATTGCTCAAGATGTTATAAATGGTGGAGAGTATACGAAAACGTTAAGTATTCTAAGATGTCTACCTGTCACATGATGAACTAAATAGAGTAAAGCAAAAAAACAAAACAACAAAACAATGTTGTACGTACAGCTTACAAAACGTTTAACACCATCATTCCACAGATGCTACTCGCAG